>CAUYUJ010019621.1:0-42500 GCA_963575745.1 Prorocentrum cordatum
GGGAACAGGCAGCGGCCCGCCCCCCCCTCCGGGCCTACTCCGAGATAGAGAATCATGTTCCCGGGAAGCTTTCCGGGAGCATGGGGGTTCCTCTGGGGGCTTACCGAGGGGCGCCTTGTAGCCTTGTCGGTAAGCCTATTGGAAACATGTTTGGGGCGATAGGCGGAAGCCCAAGGAATCATGTTCCCGGAAAGCTATCTGGGAAATACGATTTACCGAAGTGTCTTGGGGGCCCGCAGGGGGCTTCCCTGGGGGCCCCTTGGGGGCCTATTGGGGCTTCCGGGGGGCCTCTTGGGAGCCTCACGCCCTGGGAGCCTCTCAGGCCGGAGACCTTGAAATGTCGCGCTCTTCGGGTCCTTTGGGTCGCTCTTGGGGCTCTCTTGGGCGCTCTCGAGGCCCTCTTGACTTATCTGGGGAGCCTCCTGGGCCGTCTCTGGGCTTTCTTGGGGGCCTCTTCGGCCGTCTTGGAGCGATCTGAAGGGCCTTTGACACGGTCCGGGACCGTGGGGAGGCGGAACATGGGAGAGCGCAAGAATGCTTCAAAAACGAATGGATAATTGAAAGCTTTCGGATTCTGGGGCCCTTTGAAAGGGCCTCTGGAGGCGCTCTTGGGACGTTTTGGCGGAGTCGTGGGCCGTCCTGAGGCCATCTTCGGCGTGTCCGGGGCCTCTGTGGGCTGTCTTTGGGCGTCACCCAAAAATCATGTTCCCGGAAAGGCTTCCGGAAACATGATTTCGAACGAGGTCCTCTTGGGCATCCTGGAGGCCGTGTTGGGGGCCTCGTGAGCCGGCTTTGCGGCCTCTTGGGCCGTGTTGGGAGGTTCCGTGAGTCCCACAGGACGACCCTTTTGGGCTGTCTTGGGCCCTCTTGGGTCTCTCTTGGGCTGTCTTGGGGCTCCTCGGGGCCGTCTGGGGCACTGCGAAGACGAAGCAAACGAGTGTGCTGAAAATGTACGTGTTACGTGGGGAACGGGCTGATGCTTGCCCCTTGAAGGCCCTCTTGGGGCCCTCTTCGGCCATCTTCAAGCCATCTCGGGCCCTCTCGGGGCGCTCTCGGGCGTCTTCGGGGCCTCTTGAGGCTTTCTTGACTATCTGTACGGCCCGCGTGGCCTGTCGTGGGCAATTTGGAAGCGGACCGGGGCAGTCCCAGGGGGTCTGCAGAGCGAGACACTCGATTTGAAATTATTGCGAAACCGCAACACCTAGAAGGTGTTTGAAAGATTCCCGCATGCGCGCGCGGCGGCGCGCGCGCGCGCTCTTCGCCCCATTTGTTGCAACGCGTTCTCGCGACAGCACGCGCGCAAGGGCGTTTGAACGATTTCGACATGCGCGCGCGAAGCCAGCTTGGTTGCATGTTATGAACCTGTTGCAACAAAAACAACCTAACGCATTTCTTAAGACTTCGCGTGTTTTGAACCCGTGTCGCGAACCCCATTGTTTTTTAGATGTTCTTTTGAACACTAGATTTTGAAATCCTTACGGAACCTGAGGTGTTTGATATGTTTCGGCATGCCGGCACCACGACGCGCGCGTGTACTTCGTCCCGTTTATGTGCAAAGGATTCTTGAAAACTGATGTCTCTTGATGAACAAATGCGCGGGCATAGTATTTCTTCAAGATGATGACGTGTTGGGTCGATACCGGCCTGCCTGGGATGGTATGCGCTCATCTTTAGGATGGGCGATGGGGCATAATCATCGGAAATTGCAATGCGAAAGCGACGGCCGTTACCCCCAAGGGGGAGGCAGGTAGATCCGAATTCCTTTTTTCGAACAGAGAAAAAATGTGGTGCAGCCCATGATGTGCAGCACATATCAAAAAAAGGCTAGGTGCTGCATTTTTTGTGGTGCGCGACATATGTTGTGCAATCTGTGTGGTGCGCACTCTATGTGAGCAGCGACGAGGCGGGGACGGCGGCAACATAGCAGCCAGACCAGCAGCCCAGCCCCGACGACGGGCGGCGACGAAGCGGCGACGGGCGGCAACGGCTCAATTGCAAAGAACTGTTTGGGGACTGCCTAAAAACGTGGAAAGATCACATGAGATGACTGAGGAGGAGGGAGGAGGAGGAAGGGAGGAGGAGGAGGAGGAGGAGGAGGAGGAGGAGGAGGAGGAGGAGGAGGAGGAGGAGGAGGAGAGGAGGAGGAGGAGGAGGAAGGAGGAGAAGGTAGGAGAAGGAGGAGGAGGAGGAGGAGAAGGAGGAAGGAGGGAGGATTCCTGCCCTCTCTCCTCCCCTCCGCTGGCTGCCGTCTGCCCGCTGCTGCTGCCTTCGCTGCTGCCCTGGGCCGCGGCCGCCGCCGCCTGCTCCCGCTCGTCGCCCGCTCGTCCGCGCGCCCCGGGCTGCGCCCCTCCGCGCCCGCGGCGGCCGGGCGCTTCGGCGGGCGGAGGGGCGCTCGTGGAGCGCGACACGCCAGAGCGCAGAAGGCGGGAGGCGGAGCTGCTGCCGCCGCCGCCGTGGCCGCTGCTCCTCGCGCTCGGCGGGCTCCTGCTCCCCTCCCTGAAGGGGGGGGGGCGCACGCGCCTACCCGCCCTGCACCCCCCCCCCCGCCGCTCCCCTCGCCGGTCGCCCACGCCGAGCGTGCGCAGCCTGCCCCCCCCCCACGCCTCCGAGGCCGCGGGAGTCTCTCGGCAGACGGCGCAGGCCCCGGAAGTCTCTCGGGCTCGGGCGGACGAGGGGGAGGAGCAAGAGTCTCTGCTGCTCTCTTTCCCAGGTCGGCCGGCGTCCGTGGCGGCGGCAGGCACCACAGGAGCTCGCCCGCGGGGTGGCGCAATGGAGCAGCACAGGGACCGCCACTTTCCCCATCCGCGGGCAGGAGGAAGGCTAGCCCGCGGGGTGGCGCTAGGGACCACGCGAGGATCTGCCACTTTCGCCACTCACGGGCCGGGAGGATCAATCTCCCTCCTCATCCTTCATCCTCCTGCTCCCTATTCCTTTTCTCATCCCTCCTCTCTCCACTTCATTCTCCCTCCTCCATCCCTTTTCCTGGTGAATAACTCCTCCCTGTCGCACCCCCGGACATGTTGGTAGGACGGACCGGGCGTTTCGCCAAACTTCGTCGCCATTAATAATCCTGAAGCGTGTGCTTTGCCAGGCTTGACAGCTGGAACACAGGTCGTGTTTAACATGTGGCTCTCGCCCCAACCGCCGCGCATATTCATCTTAAAAGTTTGCAGCATAGAAGACGGTTCCCGTTCGAAAGGTGGTATTCGCCGTAACGCTCCGCATATTCGCAGAAAAAGTTTGCAGCAGTTTCAAACTCATAGGGTTGAAGTCCCAGAAATGGTGCTCTGGCACGTCGTATGAGATTTAGGACGCAGTAGTCACGTTGATGCGCGGTGTGATGTCCCCAGAATCTGTGTAGTTAAGACCTGCCAGGTCGCAACGCCTACGTGGTTTCGCAGCTTTGAAAACAAGGCTCGTGTGTTGGGCACGATTGAGAATTCTTCTACGGCTGTCTTTCACTGGGGCACTTCCCGCAATGAGGGACACATCCGGCAAACAAAAGCATGAAGAGAAACGACCTGGAGTGAATGCTTACAGCAACAACGATGATGATGCGTCTTGGGTTTGCACTGGTCCTCGTTCTTCTTCCTCGCCGCCCTCCTCGTCGCCTCCATTCGTGCACCGGGCGTTTTCGACGGCGGCCGACTCCCGAGGGCCTCGCCGAGATTTGAGCAAGGACCGACAGTCCCGGCATTTCTATAGGCCTATCACGACATGTTCTTAGAACCCCAAAGTGTTCTAAGAGCAAAAGCAATGCTCTTAGAACATGAGCCCGATGGGTGAAAACAAGACAGTCTCGGCCAGAGATGTTCTGAGCACCTGTCGTGGAAACCACCATGCAGGTTCTCAGAACATGGCTTGGTAGGCCTATGGGCACGCCGGGACGCTGCGTCACTGCTTGAGAGATGCCCGAAGAGCACACCCGCATCGTGTGTGCTCCCGGCCGCGAGCCTCTCGAGGCCCGGCTCCGCTGGGGCCCCAGCCCGGGGCCCCCGAGGAGTCCACGCGCAGGGCCCTCGACGCGGCGGAGCCGCAGGGGAGCGCCCGGGGCCCTTCGGGGTGCGGGCACGAGGGGGGCGTCCCAGAGCGGGGGGCGCAGACCGTGGCCGGCGGCACCTGCGCGGCCCGGGAGGGGACGTATTCGGCGGTGGACAGACCTCCCTTTAGTGAGCCTCCCTCTAGCGAAAACGGCCCAAGACCGAAACCGACGGACCTGGACCCGCAAAAACGACGGCCGCGACGCCCTCTCGCGAACCGAAAACGGCCAATTCCTTAATCGTCGATCAACCTCTGACGTATTGAAATTGGAAGGGGCGCCATGAAGTCTGGGGAGACATCATGGCCCCCGCCATCATGTGCACCCCCGCCTGGTCATCACCCCCCTCTTGGCCGCCCCCGCGCCCTCGGGGGCTCCCGCGACCTCCACCGGGAGGCCTCCGACGATCTGCTGGGCCTGCAGGGCCTCCTGCCGCACCTGCACCCCGTCTGGGCCGAGCCCGGGGAAGCATCAACAAAAAAGCCTCAATGCTGCATCCTCGAACTGGAAGCCGCCCAACTGAGGACCGAGCGGATGGGAGCGGAGGATCGCGCCGCATCGCCACTGCATCAACTGTGCATCGGCGACGTCGGCGGTGCTTCGGCGACGTCGGCGAGGAGAAGATCGGGCTCCACATCGAGCCGCATCGCCGATGCGCTGCCGATGCGGCGCGACCTGCCGACCCAATCTTCTTCGACCCCGCTTGGGCCACGAAGTCCACCGAGCACTTGGGGTTCATCGGCGCGTGAGATGTTCCCCCCTCCCCCCAAACCCGCCCGCAGGAGCCCGGTCCGGTCGATTTGGAGAGGGGGGGTCCCCTGGAATCCGTGTGAAGGCATCCGGGGGGGCAGCGAGCCCCGAAACAGGCCAAGAGGGCACGAAGAGGCCTGTAAGGGCGGTCCGCGAGGGCCACGAGTCGCTGAAAAATCAAATCCAAAACGCCCACGCTGGCCTCCAGACGGCCCGAGAGGCCCCCAAGACGCCCGAAGAAGCCCCCAAGAGGCGTCCCAAGAGGGCCTCCAGAAGCAAAAATCGTCAAATTCCCTTTGGAAACCGCGCATGTTTAGCGCGTTCGCCTCTTGGACCCTCACAACGTCCCAGACGGCCCATGATGCCTTCAAGATCGCCCCACGGCGGGCCAAGAGGCCCACGAGAGGGCTCGAAGACGGCCCAAGACGGCCCCAAGACGGCCCAAGAAGCCCCAAAGACGACCCAGGAAGGCTCCAGGACAGCCCCAAGAGGGGGCCCAGAGGGGTAACCCGAATGGAAATTCTGATTCTTCCACCCCAAGACGCCTCCGGGTTGCTCCAAGAAGCCCCCAACAGGCCCTCAGGGAGCCCCAAGATGGCCGCTAAAAGCCCCCAAGAGGCTGCCTCCAAGACGCCCCCGAGACGCCTCCCACGTCACCCCATCAGCCATCCGAGCGGCCTCAGACCCGCAACCCAGGCACGGCGGCGGACATCCCGAAGGCCATTCGATTATCATTCTCCGGGTGTTTTGACAGATGCCCGCCGTATGTATACCTGGGCTCTCGCCTGTTTCCCCATGCGTGCACGGCGAATGCTGAGAATGCCAGCCCGAGGGGCCCCGAAAAGACCCCCAAGGGGCCCCCTAAGCCCCAAAAGAGCTCCAAGAGGCCCCCCACAAAGACGCACAAGAGGCCCTCAGGAGCAACACGCAACAACCGCCAGGTCCCCAAGGGGTCGGCAGTGTTTTTTTTTTTCCCAAGGGGTCGGCAGTGTGGCGGAAGCCCAAGAATCGAAGGGGTCTTGCGCAGGGCGACATGGCGACCTCACGCCTCGGCTCACGCGGGCCGTCAGCGCGGCACGCCGCGTGGAAAAGAGGGCGACCACGCGCGGCCTCACGCGGGAAGACTACGCGCGCATGTCCGCACAAGCGACCCCGTTCTCTTCCGTCGCTCATTTGGGCGGCCTGGACGAGTCCAGTCTGGAGAAGCTAAAAAAAAACACCGATACCGCTACTCCCCGGATCCCTCCTGGGGTGCGTCCGAGGTAAATCCATCCGCGAGGGCCTCCCAGGAAGCCCCGAAAGGCGAAGAAGAGGAAAGGGTAATTAGCGGAAGGGCAACAACATCGGTACTTGTTCTCTCTTTGATTTGGAAGCCCGAAATGGGTACGGAAGAAATGGGTACGATTCCCAACAACAGTTGTTGCACCAAACCAACGCCGGCCGCTGTAGGGCAGGCGACCTTCTCTCTCAAATGGACGAGGCCCATGGCGGCACCGACAGCCAATCCGTTTCAAAATTAGCAGAACATGCTGTCGGTCTTTGTACCCATCCTTTCCGTACCCATGTCGACCGTTCCGATCTGCCAACCTGCGCCCCGAAGGCCCACGAGGGCCCCCCCGGGAAGCTCCAAAAAGCGAAAACGAGGTAAGGGCAGCGGAGGCAGTACAAGAAAAAACGGCATAATCAGAAACTGTTGGGCGCTCCGCGCGGGCTTCTTGGACCTACGCTGGACCCCCATCCCTGGCGCGCGGGGCGCGCCAGGGGCGGCGCCGGAGGCGCCGCCAGGGGAGACCAGCGCGGATCCAAGAAATGCGCGCGGAGCGCCAAAAGTTTCAGTTTATGGCGTCTTTTTTGTTTCCTTCTTCGACAGGTCCTCCACAGCAAGGCCTGCTTTCCCTCCGACAAGCCTGCGCCCCGAAGGCGAGGCGGGGACTTCTCCATATCCGCCGCCTGGGAGCCGACGTCCGGTTCCCCCGCGGGCGATGGACATGGGTAGATTTTGGGCCCCCGGGGGGCCGAACGTGTCCACGTCCGCCGCCCGTGGAGGTCCTCGAAGACCGAACCCCCTGGGCGGTGGTGATGGCGAACTCCCCGCCACGCCCCGGAGGCCCAGAGGACCCCCCGCGGCGCCCGGGGCGCGCCGCCTCGGCGCGCAGCCGCGCCTGCGCCGCCTCGCTCTCGGCGTCGCCAGCGCGCCTGGCCCGGGCCTCCGCGGCGGCGGCCAGGGCGCGGGCCTGGCGCCGCGCGGGGCCCCGCCGAGGCAGACGCCGGGCGGCGCCACCCGTCTGGCGGCGCGCACAACCCAGGCACGATCGCGTCCTTAACCTTCTACGTTTCTACGTTCTCGGCCTCCGAGGCCTGTCTTCTACGTTTCTACGTTTTCTACGTTTTCTACGTTTCTACGCTTCTATCTCAGTCAGAACGAGCATGTTTCTACGTTTTCGGGCCTCTGGATGCCCTCGCTGGGCCCCGGGGCCGTGAAAAAAACGACCCACAACAGAAAGCTGGTCCCGGGGAAAGGGTCGGGCCTTCTGGGGACGCCGTACTGAAGAAGTAAGGACGTCGCATGTCTGGGGAAAAGGGGTATGTGGGAGGGAGGCTGCGTCTTAGAAGGCGCCGGCTCTGCATCTGTCGATGAGACCCGCGCCTTCTGAGAAGCAGGGGTGCATCTAAGATGCCTCGCCCCCTCCCATTGACCCCCGCTGCGCGTGGCTGACCTGTGCCGATCCTGGGCAGGCGATCCTGGCTCGGTGCACCATGAAGCTACAACAACGACTCACCATGAGAAACGCTAAACACAGGAACGAAGCCCCTTGTTGGCCCCGCGCCTGGATGTCCGAGGAGCGCCATGGAGGAACAACCATGGAAAGACCCAGAGAAACGACGAGCCTTTCTCGAATCGGAAATGCTCCTTCTGCCAGCGTCTTGGCTGTATACGTTCTCCTGGCCTGGCCAGGAAGGTATATACACCGACCCTGGGCTCAGGATCGACTCCGCGGAGACCGGTGCAAGCGATGAGTTGACGTCCTCCGATCCGCGCCAGGGGAAGTCAGCATGCAGGGAACGGTCCCCTGGAAGTTTCTCGCCGTCTTCGGCCCATCCACGGCGCCCTAGGACCCTCCAAGGAACGGCTTACGATGAAGAGCTGGTGCAGGGGAAAGCCCTGGGCGGAGTAGGAGGGCTGAGTATGGAGGGGGTCGAGTGGGAGGAGGGCGAGGATGGTGATGAGGATGAGGAGAGAGGACGAGGAGGATTGAGGAATAGGTTCGTGGGAGGAAGATGAGGACGAGGGGGATGGGGACGAGGGGGACGACGACAGTGAACCCGAAGAGGAAGAGGCGGTGAGAGATCATGGAGGAGACTGCAGGATGAGGAAGCGAGGGATGAGGTGATAGCAAAGGAGGGCTGATAAGGGAGGAGGATTAGGAAGATAGTGACGAGAAGTGATGGTGGAGACGGCGAGGAGAATGAGGACCATTGGGCTCCCAATGGATGGAGCCCTGGACTGGCCAAATCGAGAGAAAACGGAAGGGCATTTCAGGTTCCCTCCCTTTCCTTTCCTCCCCTCCCCGTCCCTCCCTCCCTCACCCAATCCTATCTCAATCTCTTTCACCCTTGCATCTGCGACTCTCCTTCCCCCCTTCATTCTACGACTCTCCTCCCCTCTTCCATTTCCTACCCTCACGTCCACTCCCGTCCCCATCTGAAGAATATTCTCCTTGCTGATCTTCTCACGCTGCCTCCCCCCACCTTTGCCTACTCCTCTCCTCATCTCGCCTTCCCATTTCATCCAACAGCGGGCCCATTCTTCCCTCTCGATTCCTATTCCCTCTCCTCCCCTCCTGTAGTACCTCCATTCCTGTCATCTCTGCCCCCTCCCTTGGCGCTGGGGAACGTGAAAAGCAACTGTGAAGCGCCTGAAATCCGTCGTAGTGACAGCGCAGACTGCGCGCATCGTAGCAGCATGCTTGCGGTGGGGCACGCCGCATCTGAACACGGCAGTCTCGCAGTCAAAACTTCAGGTGCCTTGTGAATGACCCCTCCCAAGCATGCGCGCTAATGCGAGACGCCGCATATGAGTTGACCTCTGAAAAGCTTGCGCACCACGAACTAATGCAGTCGGGGTCCTTTCCGGTCTCGTCCGGGGCTCCGCAGACATGCGCAGCAGGACTGGTGGCCGGCCCCGCAGAGGCGGCGCCGACAAGGGAAACCCCGAGACGGGGCGCGCACCCGGCTGCCCCGGCACTGAAAAGCAGCACCCCGAGGCCGGGCCGGCTGGGGTGGTGGGAGAGCCTCTCGAGCTCGTCGGGGCTCCCAGGGCGGAGGCCGCCCCCCGAGCTCTGACCTCGACTCCTCGCACCCACCACCTCTCCTCTGCCTCCGCCTCCGCCTCCTCGGCTTCCTCCGCCTCCTCCGCCTCCTCCTCCTCCTCCTCCTCCTCCTCCTCCTCCTCCTCCTCCTCCTCCTCCTCGGCCTGCTCTTACACTCGAAACCAGGCCGCAAGGACGCGGGTCAGAGCGCGGAAGCTTCACCCGAGAGCCCGCGGCCCCAGCCGCCCCGAGCGGGTGCAGCTCCCAGGGCGGAAAGCCCAGACACGGAGAACGCAGGAGCAGCCCTCCCAGGCAAGGGCTGCTCCCAACCCTGGCGCCAGCTGCACTCCCGCCCCTGCGCCTGTCCATCGTCAGCCACTCGCGCTCCCGCCCGTGCGCCCGCACATCACCCATCTTTGAGCTGCGACGTGCTCCGAGGATGGTGCAGGGCAACTCCTCTTCGGAAAGGGGCTTCGGTCTGCACGCGCACGGCACGTGAAAGGGGTGCTCGTGATTCAAGACGGGCGCACACTGTCGTGGCAAGCATTTTCCGACGGGTGGGCCTTTGCAACACCGCTGATGCACCCTGGACTTGCCCTGTTCCACCGTCGTCTTCCGCCTAAAGGTTACTCCCAGATCCTCATCTTCACCATCCTCTGGCTCCCTCTTCCCTCTTCCTCCTCCCCCCCCCGCCTGCCTCCCCCCGCTCCCAGATACCCCCATGGCTTCTCTCCTCCTCACTGCCTTCTTCTCCCTCCCCCCCCTCTCCTCCCTCCCCCCCCTCCACTGCCTGGCGCACCCACCTCCGCGCTCCGCGCTCCGCCACGCGCGCCTCCCCCCGCGCACTCGCGCCGCCACCCCCCCTGGAGCAGAACGCCGGCCGCGCGCCTCGCTCTGGCACCGCCCAGACCGCGAGGCACGCAGAGCGCGGCCACCTCCGCGACCCGCCCGCTGGGAGGCCCGCAGGCCGCGGCGACGGCACAGAGAGCCCCATTGGGACGCACAGAGACGTGCTAACACTATGTGTCCTCCTTGGAGGCGCGCGTCCGACCCGAACATATAGTATACCCATCCTGTAGAGAGAGAGAGAGAGAGAAGCCGTGCACGTCAGAGGTGCATTGGCAACAAAAAGGGTGTGAAACCACTGCAAAATGCAATGCGAAGCCACCGGCGTCGCTGGCTCCATGCACAAGGAAGGCTTGCCAATCATCATAAAACTCGCCATACCCATCCTGTAGTAGATCGTTTCCCGAGCGGTGCGGCCAGAAAGCGCCCGCCACGACGCACAGTTACTAGAAGATTTCTCGGTGCGCGCGTCGCCCCCCGGTGAGCGACGCGCGTATAGTATGAGTATGTTGGGGTGACGCCGAGCCCCGGCGCGGGCGCTCGGCGCCGAAAGCCGCTGAAAAACGTGAGCCAAAGTGGCTCCGGATGGGTTCTGCTCGTCCTCGCGTCCGCTCCTCGGCCTCCTCTTCCTCTGGGCGCGCGTTACGGTCAACCCGTATAGTAAGGATGCGCGGTAAGGATGCAAGGGCCTTGGAGGGCCATGCTGACGCTTTCCGAACGAGGCTGGCCAGCGAAAGTCGCTAAGGATGGGCCGAAGGGGCCGGAATGCGAGGGTCACATTGGAAAAGGTGCCCCTCGCTACTGTGCGGGTTGACCGCAATGGGGGGCGGTAACTGGGGAGGGGCAGGAAAAGGTGCCCTTCTCGGGCTATACTTAGGTTCCCTCATAGGCCTTTTGGGGGAGGGGCAAGAAACGGTGCCCTTCTCGGGCCCTACTTAGGCTCCCTCACGGGCCTTTTTGAACGCCCTGAAGGGCCCCTTTTCGGTAGCCCTCGGCGCAAAACTCGTGGCTGGCGGCCCGTGCGTGGCCCACTGGGGGGGGGGGGGGGCTGGGGACGTCTTGGAATAAGAAGGGGCGCCATGAGCTCTGGGGAGATCTCATTGCCCACGCCACTCGGGGGCACGCAGACATGGACTAGCGGTCCATGGGTGTGGCGCGCGGTCGCCAAATCCATGGATCGGGGGAGGTGCCCTCCCCAAAATGCGGCCGGTGCCGCCTCGCTCGGCGGCGGAAATCCGCGATTCCCCCTTGATCCATGTTTGCGATCGCCTGATCTGGGGAGATCTCATTGCCCCCGCCACGAGATCCCCCCCCTCATCTCGGGTTGACCCAAAAGGGGGTCCAGCGACAAGGGGGTGGTGCAATAGATTTGGTGCAATAGATTTGTGGGGTTGCCATACATTTGGGGCGTGCCATACATTCCGGTGCGCAAATGTATTGCTGGATTTTCGCGTGCAGTACATTAGCTGCAATACAACGCAATCCAATCCTCCGGCGCAGTACGTCTGCAATACAATGGCCCCAAACCTATTGCACCACCCCCTTGCGGCTGAGAACCCCCTGTGGGGTCGCCCAGACCCTCGTCATCACCCCCCTCTGGGCCGCCCCCCGCTTCCTCCAGGCCCCCTGCCCTCCCGGGCCGGCGCCTCGGCCACCTGCCGCTCGGCCGCCTCCTCGGGGCCCGCGCGGGGTCCGAGCGAAGGGGGCTCCGTGCGGAAGGGCGGGGAGGCGGGGGGGGGGGGGGGGGGGGGGGGGTCGGGGTCGGGATGCGGCGGGAGGAGCGGGGTTGCAGTCGGGCTGCTGACAGAAGGGGCGATGAAGGAGGAGCGAAGCCGCGCTTTGGCGTCAGCAGGGCCCGGGTGCGCGAGGAGGGCTGGAGGAACCACCACGGGAGGATCCCAGGAGCGTTGAGCCCCTCGTGATCGCAAGCTGCTCCTGACTTCAGCGTCTTGGCGGCAGGCGCAGCAGGGAGGGGAAGGAGGAGGGGCGGGAGGGGAGGGATGGAGGCAGCAGGAGAGGCAATCCAGTCCAGCCCAGTCCGCTCCTGCAGTCGGGGGGGGGGGGGAAAAGAAAAACGGCAGCGCCGCTGCTCGAGACGGGGAGGAGGCAGGAAGAGGTGGAAGAGGCGGAAGAGAGACGGAGGCGCGCCGGCAGCCAGCGCAGGCGCCAAGGGGAGGGGCAGGCGCGGCACGGCACGAGGGCGCGAGGGGAGGGGCAGGATCTGGCCGTGGCACCTGAGCGAGGTGATCACGGGGCCACACGCGCGCAGCGGCGAGGAGGGAGAGGGAGCGCAGGGGAGGGGATGGATAGATGATCACGATGTTGCTGAGTACGTTGATCATGGAGATCATGACGATGAAGATGACGAGGATGATGATGACGATAATGATGATGATGATGATGATGATGATGATGATGATGATGATGATGATGATGATGATGATGCTGACGACGACGATGATACTGATGATGCTGATGATGCTGATGATGATGATGGTGATGATGATGAGGATGATGATGCTGATGCTGATGCTGATGCTGATGCTGCTGCTGATGATGATGATGGTGATGGTGATGGTTATGGTGGTGGTGATGATGATGATGATGATGATGATGGCGATGATGATGGTGTTGATGATGATGACGATGGAGCATACTATGATGTTGACAGCGACTATGATCACGATGATGTTGGCGATGCTGCTGCTCCTGCTGATGCTGCTGATGAGGGAAAGGATGGTGATGAAGCTGATGATGCGGATGGTGCTGATGAGTGATGATGATGACGATGGAGCAGGATATGATCTTGACAGCGGCTATGATGACGATGATGCTGGTGATGCTGCTGATCCTGCTGATGCTGATGATGAGGATAAGGATGGCGATGAAGCTGATGATGCGATGGTGCTGATGATAATGATGATGATGATGATGATGATGATGATGATGATGATGATGATGATGATGATGATGATGGTTATGATGATGATGATGATGATGATGATGATGATGGCGCTGATGATGTTGATGATGCTGATAGTGATGATGGTGATGGTGATGGTGATGGTGATGATGATGATGATGATGATGATGATGATGATGATGATGATGATGATGATGCGATTCGTAATGATACTGATGATGCTGCTGGTAATGATGATGATGACGACGATTATGATGATGCAGATGATAATCACGATGGTTTTGTGCACGGGGGTTATGATGAGGATGAGTTTGGTATTGGTGATGATGATGAAAATGATGATGAGTGTGATGATGACGACCCCCCTTTCACGCACCAGGCTCTCCGATGGAGATGCCTCGAGCATGAGGCGTCCAGTTAGAGATGATTATTGCTCGAGCTTTCCAGAGCGTGATTCTGCATGCGTGGCCCCTACCTTGGCGTGCCCCTGAAAGATTCGGACGTGCTATAAGCATCAGATTGTGCGCGAGCATTGCAGAACACATAGCACGAGACGTGAGAGCGCGACTATGGGCGCGCCGCAGTCTACCGTTGGCGGACCAGGCGAGGAAGTCGGGAGGCAATTGGGTAAGGACATGGTGGATGACGATGGTGGTGATGACGATGATGAGGACCAGGGCAAGAAGGACAAACAAGCAGAATGGGGCGGAGGGGGGAGGAAGCGGAGGCAGAGAAGGGGAGGAGGAAGAGGAACCTGAGCAGGGAAGAGTAGGTGCCTCCCGCTCTTCATCGGCATCATCCAGTCGCATCCTCCTCAAGTCAGGCCTCCACCTCCTCCTCCTCCTCCTCCTTATCCACCTCCTCTTCCTCCGCCTTCCCGCCCTCTTCGATTATCTGATTCCTCGGGGTTGTCCACCTCATCTCCATGGTGATCCTCGCTCTCCCAAAGGATCCATCGCCTCTCGCTCCTCCTCCGCAGTGTCCTCGTTCTGGTCATTTCTCCTCTCGTCAAGCTCCTCCTCCTGTTCAGATGGGCCATCTCTTTCCCCTTGTATGCATAGCTCGCCCTGCCTCCTCATTACACTACATATGAGTATGCGTCTCATCGTCAGTTTGCTTCTGTATCTGTTCCTCCTCCTCCTCCTCCTCCTCCGACTCCTCCTCCTCCTGCCTCTCACTCCTTCTCCTCTCCGTCCTTCGCTCCCTTCCTCCCTCCCCTCATCCCCTCCTTCTTTCCCTTCCACCCTCTCTCCCGATTCCTCTCCTCCTCCCCCTTCTGGCGTGCATTCCCCGTCTGTCCTCACTCCCGGGTTGAGTCCTCTCCCTCGTCTTCCTCCTGCCCAGCATGTTTCTCCTCTACTCGATCCTCGCGCCTCGCTGCTCGTGGCTCCTCTCCCCCCCCACGCGTCCTCTGACTTGGTGTCCCCCCCACGCGCAGCTCGGCGCTCTGACGCCCCGCCCGGGGCTGGAATCGTGGCCCCCGGAGGCGGTGGCCCGTCGTGGCCCCCGAGAGCGGGGCCCCCGAGGTCGGCTGCCCCTCCTCGGCCCCCCCCCCCCCCCCCCCAGCATCCACCTATCCCTCTCCATCTCGTCCTGTCCATACCCCCAGCCCTATCCCGAATCCTGATCCCGAGATTCGACACACGGCTCCTGAACTCGTGCATCCCAAGCCGTCTCTCTGCCCAATTGATCCCCCTTTATCCTACCCCTGTCCCCATCACCCCATGGTGCACCCCCCCACCGCAACTGCGTCTCCTTCCTCCGAATTCCCGTCCTCCTTCTTCCCGCCATTGTGTCCATCCCCGCCTGTGACTCGACCTACTACTCCTTCTTCTCTTATTGCAGCCGCCTCCTAGTCCCTGCAGGCCACTCTCGCTCGCTCGCTGCACCCATCCTTGCACCACTCGACCTCCCTCCCTCCGCTCCATTCCCTCTCCATCCTTCCTTCCCCCTTCTCCAGCTCCCTCCTCCCTGCTCCCTCCCTCCCTGCCCTCTTGCCGCTTTATTGTCCCCGTCTTCGTTGTCGTCTTCGTCGTCGTCGTCGACGGTGCCATCGCCTCCCCTCCTTCATCGATATCCCCCTCCACCACCTCATCCCTCTCATCACTACTCCCTCCCACTCTTCCTGTTCGGCCGCACTCGTCCTCCACCTCATATCGTCCTACTGCCCTTCTCCTTGTCCACCTTACCCCCCCCCTTTGCCGTCTTAGTCCGTCTCGTCATCGTCTTCCCCCACCTCGTCCACCCCATCCTCATCAATATTCGTTCCGCCCCCCGCCCTCCTCATCTCCATCATCATCCTCGTCCGCCTCTTCGTCCCCCACCTCGTCGCACACATCCTCCCCGCCTGTTCCTCCTCCTCATCGTCGTCCTCCTCCTCCTGCTCCTCCTCCTCCTCCTCCATTTTCCTCCTCCTCCTCCTCCTCCTCCTCCTCCTCCTCCCTCATCCTCCCTCTCCTCCTCCTCCTCCCCTCTCCTCCTCCTCCTCCTCCTCTCCTCCTCATCCTCCTCCTCCTCCTCCTCCTGCTCCTCCTCCTCCTCCTCCTCCTCCTCCTCCTCCTCCTCCTCCTCCTCCTCCTCCTCCTCCTCCTCCCCCTCCCCCTCTCCCTTCGGCAAACCATGGGGGCCAGACGCCGGCGGTATCAGCCTCCTCCTCCTCCGCCTCCTCCCCAGCCTCGGACGGCAAGCGGAGGGCGCCCCTGGGCGCGCCCGCGGCAGAGACCCCCTCCCGCAGAGGCGGCGCGCCGAGGCCCCCGCCAGGCGGCAGCGCATCTGCACCAGCCGGATGCTCGGCACGCCCTGCCGCGAAGGGGTGGGTGGGTCGGCGGAGCCGCGCGAGGGGAGGCCCTCCAGCTCCAACTCCTCCGCCACCTCCGCCGCCTCCGCCGCCTCCGCCGCCGCCCCCTCCTCCTCGTCCTCCGCCTCCTCCTGCGCCTTCTCCTCACCCGTCCACCTCACCTTTGTCCCTTACCTTCCTCCCCCTCCCCCTCCGCCTCCGCCTCCTCCTCCCCCCTTCGTCGCCCTCCTCGGAGCATGGGCGAGAGAGGCGGACGTGATGATCGTTATCTTTCGGCAACATGGAGGCGCATCGCGCACCGTGATTCGCGACGCGTGGTTATCATCGCGCCCTTGCGCCGCGGAGGCAGCCTCGGCCGTGGATACCTTCGCGCCCCCACGGCGACCTAGAAGATCAAAACTTCGAGGCATGTTTTGCCCCTCGCCCGGCCCCTGGAAGACATCGCGGGGCTCCCCAGGGACTTCCGGAAGCCTCCCAGAACTTCAGGCGACCTTTGGGCAACCTCCGGCTTTCGGAAAAGGGTTTCCAGAGACCCTTCCCGTAAGCTGCACCTCTTTTTTCAAATCCAAGCGTGAACCACTTCGGGCTTCGCGCCATGCTCCGACACCCCCTTTTCACCAGCGACCGCGAGTGCTCTCCCCAACAGAGGTGCTTGGCTGACGCGAGAAGCAACGCCCAAGCTGCGGCCGCCAGATGCTGATAGGAGCTTCGGCCGATAGCCGCAACCGTGGCAAGATGGTGGAGCTCGCGGAGCCTGGCGGATGCCCAAGCCAGGTTGTACACATCCTGCGTTTTGAGCGAGCGCATCAGACCCACCTCCAAGTCTGAGGCGGCAAGCCTCGTCATGGAAGCGGCCCGCCAGTGCATCAAGCATCGGTCTGGGCAGTCGCACACGACGCCTTGACAACGACCACGCAAGGCTGGCTACCTCTTGTGCCCTCCAGCCCCCGTTTCATTATTGCTCTCTCTCTACCCTCAGCCAAATTGAGCCATTCCTCAAATCGTCATCGACGCTGCAAATCCCCCAGACGCGAATGACGATGGAAGCTCGTGTGGATGCCGATGCTGTGATGCGGTTTTTTTCCATCGCTCGGAGGCATTGTCTAGCATCTGGCCTTGCCCGCCTATGCGTTAACGACATCTGCAGAGCTGGGTAATGTGACACCGTCGAGGCACGCGCCAGACTTTCGGCCGCGCTCGCGGTAAAGATCCCAGGCCGCTCCCTGAACTCGAGAGATAACAACACACAGGACCTCTCGAAGCTTCTCCCTCCTCCGACTCCTCCTCCTCCTTCCCCTTCTCCTCCTCATCATCATCCCCCTCTCCGCCTTCCCCATCTTGCAACTCATTCGCCTCTTGCTGTTGCTGGTTCTCTTACTCCGCCTCCTCTTCCTCCTCCTCATTCTCCTCCTCCTCCTCCTTCTCCATGACCTCCTCCTACTCCTGCTGTTGCTGCTGCTCCTCCTCCTCCTCCTCCTCCTCCTCCTCTCCTCTTCCTTCTATTCTACATGCTCCTTCTCCTCCTGCGCCTTCCCGTGTCCTCCCTTGTGATTCTCCTCCGCCTCCTCCTCCATCCCGTCTCCTTAGCAATAACTCCCCCCTGTCGCACACCCAGGCGTGTCGGCAAGGCAGCTCGGGCTTTCCGCCCGTGACTCCCTCACCACGCCTGGCCCTGAAATTCCAACCTTGCAGCACTTTAGCGGAATGAGGGCGGGTGGTTTTCAACATGCGGGTGTCGTCTTAGGGTCGCACAACTAGTTTGTTAAATACGCGTGCAGCACTTACGGTTTGATTTTCAAATGTGGCTCTCGAAAGAATAAAACGCCGCACAAGTTCGTGTTAGACATGTGATACAGCTTCGCAGACAGAGTACGGACCGATTCGTAAGTGTTGCTTTCGCCTTAGCGCCGCGCACATTCGCTTCGAGACGTTGCAACAGTTTCAAGGATGAAGGGCTGGTGGTTTTCAAAATGTTGCTCTGGCCCCAGTGCAGCGCACACTCGTCTTAAAACATCGCAGCAGTTCCATGGATGAAGGGCGGTTCTTTTTCAAAGTGTGGCTCTCGTCTTCGCGCTGCGCACATTCATTTGGAAAGTTCACGACAGGTTCCCATGGTCGAAGTCCCAAGAATGGCCGATTGTCAAAATAATACTGTTGCTTCGCGGCGTGTCAATCCCAGGAGTGGTGCTCTGGCACGCCTTAGGATTGTCTGGACGTGACAGTCACGTTGATTTACGACGCTAGAGTCCCAAGAATTTCGTTTTGGCAATATTGGCGTCCTTCTCCTCCTCCTCCTCCTCCTCCTCCTCCTCCTCCTCCTCCTCCTCCTCCTCCTCCTCCTCCTCCTCCTCCTCCTCTCTCTTCCTCCTCCTCCTTCTCCTCCTCCTCCTCCTCCTCCTCCCTCTCTTCCTCCTCCTCCTCCTCCTCCTCGGCGCCAGGAGCGCGGCCACCGCCGCCGCAGGGCGCCGACGCGCGGGAGGCACGGCGCGGCCGGTCGCGCGGTGTCCGCGTCAGTGCCCCGCGGGCCCAGCGCCGCCGAGGAAGCCCGGGCGGTGCGCCCAGGCCTTCGCCTGCGAGGCCAGCGGCGAGGCGGCCGCGGCGCCCAGCAGCGACTGCGCCTCCGCGGCCACTCCCTGCGGCGAGGCGCCCGCGGCGCCCAGCAGCGACTGCGCCTCCGCGGACGCGGCCGCGGGGCCGCCCGCGAGGTTGCCAGCGATGCCGTGCGCGGCGAGCCAGGACTGCCCCTGCGCGGCCGCTCCTCAGCGGAGGCCAGGATCTGCAGGCCGCTGGATCGGATCCTGCCTGTACCCACTGGGTCCGGCGAGAATTCCGAGGCGGATGCAGTGGGTCCGCCCCGAAATTCTCGCCAGGCGCCCCGGTTGCCGCGCGCGTCGCGGGCGCACTGCGCGCCCCCGCGCGCGCGCGGGAGCGGGGGTCGCCACGGCGGGATTCGCCTCCAGATCGGGGCCAGGACGCACCCCTGGAGGGGTGCGGGGCGTGGCGGTCGGTGCCCCTCGGGCGTGAATCAATTGGGGGGCGATGAATGGGGGGGAGAAACGTGCACCTGCCGTGCCCCTCTTTGGGCCCCATCAGGGCTCACTTTCCTCCCCTCCCGCTGTTCGCATCATATCCACTACTGGACGCCCGAGCCTTTTGCCCCCCCCCCCCCCCGGCTCCGGACAGGAGCTGTGTCCCTGGCGCGAGGGCCGCCGCCGCAGCCGCGGCGGAGCTGGACAATGCAGCGCTCGCTTGCGGCGTGCCGGCAGCGTCCACCTCCTGCGGGGCCGCCGCGACGCCCGCGTCGGCCTCCTCCGAGAGGGGTAAGAAGCGGCATAAACTTAGACTTTGGGATGTCAGCGCGGAGCTCGTCGACGCTGGGCGCCGTAGGCGCCACCAGGGGGGCCCAGCGACGATCCCAGATCTTCGCGCGGAGTTCCGAAAGATTGAGATTATGCCGTTGTTTCTTCTTCGATCCTCCGGCACGGGCGGCATGGTGACGGGCACGCAAGCGCCCTGCCTGTTGTAGCCCGTCGGGTTGACATGGAGCAGCACGTAGACCAGCCCGGGCAGCAGGAATACTGTGAAGGGGGCGCATAGGAGGGCGTATATCATGCGGGCGAAATACAATGAGACGCGTATCGAACGCTGTGAACTGGCCTGCCCATCATCCCCGTCAGGGAGCCCGAGGGCCTGTCGTTCCTCCTGCGACAGCTGTGTGCCGTGTAATTTTACCCAGCGGTAGTAGTCGTAACACAGCAGACATACCATCGCCACCAAACTAATTGCGAACACGATCACGTCGTATTTCATCAGGTCGCTCAATCGACCTCCTCGCTCCGAGTCGTACCTCACCCGCCTCCCGAATACGGACTTGTAGCCAGGCGTGGCACCACCCAGAGAAGCTACCTCGGAGGGTCGAAAAGGGTATAGTGGACGGAAGCCATGTGTTATTTCAGGGGCTCCCTCTTCGGGCCCTGGAATACGCGCCACCTTGCCGTTGGCACTGAGTGGAGTGAACTCACGTCCGTTCGAACTCTCTGCATTGATGCTCGCACATACTCTGTAGTAGGCCCAGGACCCAGATTCCAGAAACTCCTTGGCGATATCTGTCTTGCCAAATGACTTCTCCCCTGGATTTTCAAGCGTGGCTGTGGGCCAGACTTTAGATTTCCGCAAATGATCGTCCTGAGGCTCTCTTGGGCGCTTCTTGGGACTGGGTCGTCCTACGAGGCCAAAGGTTCAATTGTTCGAGATTTCGCATGATGTATGCATTGTCGCCTTTTCGGGCCGACGAGCGTCCAAGACGACCCAATAGGTCCTAAAGAGAGCCCCAAGACAACCCCAGAGGGGCCCAATCGGCCCGAAGAGGTCCTTTATAGCGGCCCAAATGGGCGTACTCGAAGAGGTTCTTGCTACCCTGCACCCCGAGGCCCCAAAGAGGACCCCCAGGAGCTCAACGCAGCCTCCGAGAGGCCTTCCCGAACCCAAGGGAGGGAGCCTCTGAGAACCCCCGTGTCCACCACCCAGGCACGTTAGAGGGATGGGCCAAAAGGCCACTATATCCGCCGCCCCCTTTTGCCAGCGAAGAGGTGCTTGGCGCACTAGACCTCTGAGCTCTTTTTGGCACTGCAGGAAAGGTCCCCGTGGCCTTCGGCGAACACCGCAAGAGACCCGGAATGATTCTCTGGGGATATCAAAAAGGTACCGACACTGCTACTCCCCGGACCTCTCCTGGGGTGCGTTCTGACCTGGACTTCGAGGCGAATCCAGCGGTGGCGACGAGGGCCTTCCAGGAGGCCCAAAAAGGGCAAAACGAGGGAAGGGTAGCGGTATGGGTTCCTTTCCCTCCCCTGGTTCTCATGCCCCGAAGCCTCGTCTCCAGGGCGACCGAGATGGCCTCCAAGACGGTTCGACCACGCCTCCGATCTGGCCCCGATCCGGCCGAGGGCAGCCACGACGTCCCCAAAGGGCTCCCCGGGAGGCCCGCGGCCCCCCAGCGGCCCCCCGACACTCCTGGCAGACCGGCCCTGCCCGTGCCACGCGCCCCTCGCCTCGCTCCAGGACGTTGGCAGGCGGCCGGGTCGTCACGCAAGGGGCTCGCCAGGGAGGGGGTCGGTGCGGCCGCGCCCGACCTCAGAGGCCCCCTCAGGAGCTCGCCAGGAGGCCCCCTAGGGAGCCCCCCGAGAGCCCCCCGAGAGCTCCGCCCCCTTCGCCTCGTCGCCACGTGTCCGCCAGTTCCTCTTCCCCTCCAACCACCCCCCTTCTCCCTCCCTCCCTCCCTCCCTCCCTCCTCTCAAGCAATCTCGGCACGAGCGATTTTGCGACCGTCCGAGAGCCCAGGACCTCCACCTGGGTGCTCGTTGGGGGCACGAGGCCACCTTTGCAACAGTAGCAAGGGCGCTCCTCGCGGCGAGTCTGGGCAGCGTTTCCCGTTGCAGCCAGATCCGCAGGCTCCAGCGGCTCTGGAGCCCGGAGCCGGTGCAAGTCATGCCACGAGCGCGAATGGAACGACGTGAGGGTGCGGCAGGACTGCCGACGCAGTGGATGCAATCGTCAGGTTCAGCCTCGCAAGCCCGAGGCCAGGGGCGGCGACGAGGCCAAGCGCGAGCAGAAGGCCAGCAACCACTGGGCTCCAGAGCCGCTCTCATCGGCAGCAAGTTCGGAGCCCCCAGGCTCCCCTTCCACATCCTCGGCGTCCACTCCTTCTCCGTCATCCGTCTCTTTCGGCGTCTACAGAGCCTTGCAGCCGTGAGGCACGCGACGCCACGGCGACGGAGCAGCGCCAGTCGACCTCCCTCCCCTCTTGCGACCAACCCTCGGTCGGGGGAATTCCGATCGTGCGAGTTTCCTTCAGCAGTAGCACTACTCTCGGCCACACGCGTTGGAAGTATCCCCAGCACACCAGACAGAGCGGGACATTCCAACATTTCTCGCTTTGCGAATCTCGCTCATGTTTCGAATACCGGCCTCGAGTGGGAAAAGAACGTTCGCAGTTGTGAGATCAAGGAGTTCCTGAGCTGTGCTCGTGAATCAGCAGGCATTGCATCTCAACCTCAAGAGCGTCTAGAGCCAACGAAGCTGGAGATACTTTCTTGTGCGAAGGGCACAGACAGGTCCATCATCTTTCTAGGTAGCAGCAGCAGGTCTCCTCCCTGTGTGCTGGCGGATCCCCTGACTACGATGGTTTCCTCCCAGTCATTCTGCAGCTCCAGGGTTTTAGCCTGATGCTGACCACTTTTGATGGCTTCTGCTCCCTAGGCTCCGGAGGCGACAACCTTCGTTGTTTCGCCCGCCTGGGGGCCCTTCTTCAGGTCCTCCATCCCCCCTGGATCGCCCCTGGGGGCTTTGACACTTCCCCCTGGGACATTGTGCTCAGCGTCTTTGTTCCTACGTAGAGTTGGAGGCTCCATGCTCAGGCCCCCCGCGGAGTTCGCCTGTGCAGATTGGAGCAATTCCCCTTCAACCGACTACGCCATCGCATCTCAGGCCGCCCCCCGCACGTTCTCGGGCTCCAGGTGGTGCAGGACATTCCCTGAAAGCCCCGCGCCGCCCTTGTCTTGCAGCTCAGGGGGCAGGGAGCCAAGCTGCTCACTCGCGCCCTCCCCCTCCCTGAACGCCCCCCGCAAGTCCAGAGGCCGAAGGAAGGGGGGCCAGCCTGGCTCCAGGGCCTCTCGCGCCCGCGCGGCCTTGGCCGACCGCCAGGCGCAAGCTCGAGAGCGGCATGCCGCCTTTGCTCAGAAGCTGCATGGCGATTCGTTGCAGACGGCTGCCAAGGGCCCCGGCCCCCCCTTTATACATCCGCGCCTTCGCAAGCGCAGCAGAGTGATGAGCGGCAGCTTCAGGGCCCTGAGATGTTCGAAGGGTGCCGCATCGGCTTCTGGGGCGAGGAGGTCGACCCATGGCCCGACCTTTCTAGTTTTGTCGAGTATCGTCCTTCCTCCTCCTCCTCCTCCTCTTTTCCCCTCTGACCCCGTTCGCAGTCCGACGGCTCAGTCTCTCAGTCGGGGGGAACGCCGAGTGCGAGTCCTGTGGTTGACCCTGCCCAGACGAGGTCAGAGCCCTCATCAAATTAATTGACGCCCCTCCCCCCCCAGCAAGACGCCCACGGACCCTGTGCCCTCTCCGAGCTCCAATGATGATGCTGACTGATGCTGCCCTCCCCTCTTTCGCTATTCCCGCAGCTCCGTGGCACTTGGCCAAAGATCAGGTCGGCCCCTAGCCCCCAACACTCTCTGACGTTCGGTCACCAGCGCGAACTTCGGCAGATTTCCATGTGGGAAGACTCTACGTCTTGCCAGTGAGCGGCGATTTCGGGGCGTGGACCTCAGCGGTGGAGCATACCTTTCAGCAGCATCAACAAGTCGTTCCAGATGGTTCTCGCGCAACCAGGACAACAGGCCCTCGTTTGGTCGTCAGAAAGGCGCAGCAGCCAGATCACCTTCGAGACATGTCATACATCGACGCGGTGGCCAGCTGGCGGTCCCGAGCACGCGCCGTCGCTTCCAAGCTCGCCCGGCACAGCGGCCAGGCCCCAGCAGGAGTTGCAGCGAGTACGAGCAAAGCCCCCGAGGCCACGACGTGGTCTACACGGCAGGAGCTGTTCACAGACCTGGGTGTTTCCGAGGTGAGAGGCTCGAGGTGTTCGACGCTGAGCTTCTCAAGATCACGGGCCGCTCGCAGTCCCGAACGCTGGCTTCACCCCTCTCGGATTTCAAGACACTGAGTTCAGATCATGACGGTACGGGTGCCATCACCAAGGCCACCGAGGAGAGCCACCTCCCCGCGGTCGAGCTCGACACGACGGAGGGCGACACGACGGAGGGCGCTCTGTTCCACCCGAGGGGCGTCATTGACGAGAAGGCTCGTCACTGGCACAAGCTCTGGTCATCCAATCATCAGGTCGACAGGCAGCGCATCGATGAGAACGTTGACGAAGTTCGGCGACCAACAGACCACGAGGATCTGCCCATCATCTCGACAGGCGACATCCGCAGGGCCCTGCGCGCCATGAACCCCCGAGCTGGACAGGGACTCGACCGAGCGCCACCTCTCGACCTGGATAGGCCTCCCGACGCAGCTCTCTTAAATAGCCAAACATCTCATGATGTTCGAAGAATGCATCAGCTGGCCTTCACAACTGATGTCCGCTCTCGGTCGCCTGCTCCCTTAGCAGAGCCCGGGCGGCAACATCATCGGTTTAGTTTGTCTCATGTGTCGCGCGTGGTCGCCCGTTCGCGAGCCAGTTTTGAAAGGATGGGGCGCAGACTCGCGTCCCACGTGGGACGCGGCCACTGAGGGCAACTCAACTCTCAAGGAGGCGTTCATGCGTTCTGCAAACGAAGAGCTATACTGCCGACCCAAGATGGCCAGCAGGCGCGCTTCGTGCGACGTCAGGAGTTTCTACGTCATGATCGAGTGGCGCATCCTCGTCCGCGGCAAGTACGGTTTCCCAGCGAGGACCCTCTTTCTAGAATTACAAGTATGCGCAGGGCATCGCCCATTGGCCCAGTTCGACGCCACCTCGAGCCCGTCCCAAGCCACCAAGTCCATCATCCAGGGCCTCAGGAGCGGGACTCGCTTCGCCGGGCGCACGTTTGAAACAACGGTCCCCTGCTGCTCCTGCTAGTGCAACTCGCCGCCCCCCTCCTGTCTCCGTCGCGGTGGCCCTTATTGAACTCCCCCTGCTCCAGAAGCGAGTGTGGGAAGCGGTGTTTGGCCTGCCAGGGGTCCACGACTGCGGCGGCACAGGGGGAGTTTTCAAAATCTGAGTGCTTTCGGCTTGAAAGGTGCACCAGCCATGTGGCTCGGGTTTCTGAGGGGCGGCGTTTACACCTCGCTGGGGGATGGGTTCACACATCTCACCTCCATGACGTTTCACGAGCCTCCGTCTGTCTGGTTCTGAAGATCCTGCGGGTGTACTGGCCAGCTTCAGTTGAGAGGCCTCGCCGAAGAGAGCAAGCCCCCGACCAAGACGGGGAAGGCGTACCTTGACCGAATCAGCCGTGGACTCACGCCCAAGGCTCTCAGCAAGGCTGAGAGTGAGGCTCCTCCTCCTCCTCCTCCTCCTCCTCCTCCTCCTCCTCCTCCTCCTCCTCCTCCTCCTCTGCGGCAGGCCGCAGCCCGAGAGAGCGCGAGGAAATCGTCTCTCTGAGCTGGGAACCCTGTGCTGCTCCTGCCCCGCGGTGACACCGCTCTGCACCCCTCTGCGTGGTCTCGCCCTCCTTCCGCCACTCGGCCGATTCGCCCACCGGTCTCCACTGCTTCCTCTCTGATGCCACCTCTCCTGCTGGCGCTTGCCTGCACCGTTCTACCCGCGCCTGTCGGCGCCGCTCGCTGCCTGCATGTGTGAGCAGCACGCTTAACCAGCCGCCTAGCCAGTTTATCGCACGAGTCGCGTCTAAGCTCCGACACATAGCTTGACAAGATAACCAGCTGAAGGACAACACGTAGATGCGCAGCGCTGTAAGCTGTATCGCTTGATCCGCTTCGCATCTGGCTGCTGAGCTGCTTCACAATGGCTTGAAAAAACCTCCTCCTCCTCCTCCTCCTCATCCTCCTCCTCTCTTCCTCCCCGTTCCCCGAAGGGTTTCCGCAACTGCTGGGTAAACACATCGCCCAGCAGCATGGCCAAATGTTGGCCCGACGTTTGGCCAACTGGGCGCTACCGACGACAGGGATGCCGCGGTGGCTCGCGGTGTGCGCCGCTGGCATTCGGGCCCGCGGCCTGGCGCCCCACGACCTCGAAACAGTGATGCCACGGGGCCTCGCCCTCCCAGAACGGGCACCCCGCCGTCGTGCCTCGCGCCGCGCGAAACTCGAGCGCAGTCGCGCCATCGAGGGGCCACCCGAGAGGAATGCTCGCCGGCGCAGGCCGCGATCGTATTTGCGCAGCCCGAGGGCGGCCTGGCCTCAAGAGGCATCCTGGCGACGGACACAGCCGCATGCCGCCGCGAGTAGAGAAGGCGAGGGCCGAGCAAACTGCGAGTGGCGTAGCAGATGACCCTCTCATGATAGGCAGCGCGCCACAACATGTATGCACCTGGAGCCATGCGGGCGCTGCCACCGGGGCCTGCGGTGGAGCTCCGTGAACTCCGCACTGGGCCACGAAACGTGTGAGAGGTGTGCAGATGTAGGCACGGTGGCATGCGGCCACTGCCACTGCGGCCTTTGGTGGAGCTCCCTAAAGGCCACGCCACGTGTAGCGGGTGTATGCTAAATTGATCGTTGGCACGCATGCGGGCGCTGACACAAGGGCCTTCTATGGATATTCCTAGTGTGGCGAAAAACGCGCAAAGGGCATACCGTTATGGGGACGGGAACGCATGCGGACCCAGCCAATGGAGCCTTCGGTGGGGCTCCCTACGGGACCAGGAAGCGTGTGAGGGGTGTTCTGCGGGGACGCATGCGAATCCTGCAATGGGGTCTTCGGTGGGAACCCCTCTTGGGGAGACGAAACCTGTGGCGGAACACGAACAACTAGCGTGCCGAACTTTGTGGCGGGGGCGCATGCGGACCCTGCCGCTGGGGCGCATGCGGACCCTGCCACGGAGCATGTGAGGAACCGAGGGCCACACAACGTGAAACAGGTGTGGCCAAATGGGTGGTGGGGACCGTGCGAACCCTGCCACCGGGAACGTAGGTCGAGCTCCCCATGGGGCCACGAAGAATTGTGAGATGTGTGACGACACGTGTGGCTGGAACGCATGCAGACCCTACCACTAGGACATTCAATGAAGCTCCGTACGGTGGACACGATACAGAATGTGGACCCTGCCGAAGCTCCCTGCGGGGCCACGGAACCTGTAACGGGTGTGCCGACATGGGTGGCGGGGGCGCATGCGGACTCTGCCGCTGGGGCCTTCGGTGCAGCCCCGATGGGTCCACGAAGCGTGTAAGGTGAATGCCGAAATGGGTGGCCGGGACGCATGCGGACCCTGCCCTTGGGGCATCCAGCGGAGCTCCCTACATGGCGTGAGTGGTGTGCCAAACGGGGATGATAAACATGAGGATGGTGACGATGAACACGATGATGACGATGGCGATGACGATAAGGATGATGTGATGATGTGATGAAGATGCTGAAAAAGGAATGGTGATGATGATGATGACGAGGATGATAACTACGATGGCGATGGTAACCGTGATGATCATGCTGATGGCAATAACTGGTGACAGTGATGGTGGAGATGATGGTGATGGTGGTGACGATGATGATGACGATAATACTACTGATGATGATGATGATGATGATGATGATGATGATGATGATGATGATGATGATGATGATAATGATGATGATGACGATGATGATGACGATGAAGATGTTGATGATGATGATGAAGAAGATGATGATGATGATGGCGATGGTGGTGGTGATGGTGGTAGAAATGGTGGTGACGTCGACGATGCTGATGATGACGACGATGATGATGATGATGATGATGATGATGATGATGAAAACGATGATGCTGACGGTTACTATGATGACAGGTAAAATCAGACTGATGATGATGGTGATGATGATGATGATAATGCGAATGGTGGCGATAATGATGCTGATGCTACTAGTGATGGCGATGTTGATGATGATGCTGATCTTGTTGATGCGTATGCTGATGCTGATGCTGATGATGCTGATGCTGCTGATGCTGATGATGACGACGATGGCGACGACGACGATGACGACGACGATGCTGATGATGATGGCAATGATGATAATGATGGTGATGGTGATGAGGATGAGATGGTGATGCTGTTGTTGATGATGATGATGATGATGGTGATGATGCTGATGCTGTTGGTGATGATGATGATGATGATGATGATGATGATGATGATGATGATGATGTTGATGATGGTGATGGTGATAGCGATTGCGATTGTGATGGTGGCCATCATCATACTGATCATGATGGCGATGGTGAGACTCATGATTATAACGATGATTGTGCCGCCGAGAAAAATGAGTGGAGGGGGCCGAGGAGCAGGACAACGACGACGGACGCGGCGCACTGCTCATCCCAAAGGATGAGCACCACAGAAGGGTGTGGAGCAAGGAACTGCCCAGGGTCCCAACAGGACCCCCTTCGTCAAAGCAAGCATCCTCCCCGTACCCAGCACGAGCGTTTGGGTAAGAAGTTCGAGGCGAGCCTGGCCGTGCCGGCGCAAGGCCCCACGGAGGCTCAAATGGGCAGAGAACCCAGGAACCTCTCGATCCTCGAACCTCGACCCTGCCCTCCTTATCCAGCGCCCCCCACCGCAGGCTCTGGCTTCTCCTCGTCCCCCGGCGGCAAGAAGAAGTCGGGCGGGGGCGTGCCGTCGTACCTGCGCGGCAGGCTGCTGGAACCGCCTTCGTCGACGGCGATCCAGACTCCGGGATCGAGGTCGCCAGGCGGCTCTGGGCGGTGTGGAGCGGTTCGGGAGCGTTCAGGCGGCTTCTTGGGGCAGGGTGAGGGGCAGCGGAAGGTGGGACGTCGACCTGGAATCGGCGACCAATCGGCGACCTATCGGCTCAGCGGGGGGACGTCGACCTGGACTCGGCGATCAATCGGCGATGGGTCCCCGACAGCGCAGCCTCACCCTCCTGGGCGGGGTGGGCTGCCAGGCCCCCTATCGGCACTCCAGGGACGATCTATGGAGGCTCGGAGTCTACTCCGCTGCTGCCAAACGAGGAGCGGCGCTGCTTTGGCAGGAGGAGGGGGGGGGGCGACCAGGTCACCCAGCCTCGCGCCGGGCGCCGAGCGAAAACGTGGGGCGCGCTCATCCCGTTGCTCGCGCACCCACCGCTCCCCTAGAGAGGGGCAGGCTTCTGGCCCAGACCGCGAAGCGACGACGTCTTCGCCACCCCAGTGGGTGGCCAAGCCTGGAGACGCAGGAGCAAGGGGTGATGCTGCATCTTCGGGGGAGTCTGCCTGTCCCGTCCCGTCGCGTCGCAGTCCGCGTCGAAGTCAGGCCGTCGGATCCGCGTCAAATGCAAATCGGATCCACACCGAGCCCACGTCGAGCTCGCATCGAACCCGCGTCGGGCAGAAGAGAAGACACCAACTTCTTGGAGGACAGCCGAGGCCCCCCAAAGGTGCAACGTAGAGGAGGGAGCATCAGAAGGCACCTCCTGAGAGGCCTTCGCCATAACGAAGACAGGAGTCTATGGCCTATGGCCGCCAGGCCGGAGCAGCCCAGATCAAGCACAAGAAGAAGTCCGGGACTGAGCAGGCGAGATAAAACAGGATTGAGCCTGACTGAGCGGGACCATGCCCGATTCGGCCGCTTCGACCACGGATGTAATTGCAAGCGCCGATGCTGAGTTAGACCTCCCCGAGAGCTCCATCCTGAGAGGTACGGGGGGCTTAAGTGGGAGAGGGCGGGATGGGGCACTTGTAGCTGTAGGGCAGGAGCCAGAAGGCGGTCCAGAGAACGGCGCAGCTGCCCAGGATGTCGATCGAGCTGTGGAGCGACGACTGGTTCGCGCCGGGCCCGTACAGGTCACAGGTCTGCAGGCCACCCGAGGAGGGCCGAGAGTGGAAGTTCTCGGTCGAGAGAGAGAGAGGAGGGCAGCGGGCACAGCATAGCAAGCCACCGGGGGAGGAAAGACGCCGAGCAGGTCATCACGCTTCTGGGCCTGCGGATATGTGTCGAAGCGTGACGTGGAGCGAAGCGCGGCCTCGCAAGCAAGAGCGCTGCAAAAACCAGCATCCCAAAAGTCGGTGCGGACAACGATCTGCCTCTGGAAGAGAGAACAATATTGATACTGATATAAGGAAGCAGCAGAATATTAAGACGATCAATAACGATACTAATAAAACGTACTAAGTCGACGAAAACGAGGAATAATAGACAAAGAAGACAAACTGAGACAACGGCAATTCGAAATGGGCCTCCATACCCACCCCGGGGTCCAAATGCAACAAAAACCGAGCTGCGTCCAGCCGTCCCCGAAGGTTAACTGCCGTTGTACACATTCGTTCCCATCTAGGAAAAACGAATGGAGAGGGATAAGGAGGAGTGAGGGAGGAAGCGTGGCGGGAGCCAGGATAGACGCACAGGTAGTACTTGAACGCAGTCAGCAAGCCCATCACTACGCCGCTGGAGATAAACTGCGAGCCCTTCAGAGCGATGATGAAAGCACAAAGCTGGTACGTATCGGCTGGCATGCCGGCCTGGATCAATACCAGCAGTGAGGCAAAATAGACCGCACGGACACCCCAGTAGGGATACAGGCTCAGCGCGGTCATCAGCCAGAAAAGGGGATTCCTCATCCTCAGCAGCCCCCCCCCCTGATCCCCGCGACCTGCTCAAGATCCTGTCTGGCTGGCTAGATCCGCCCGTACATGCGAACAACACGATCGACAGGCTTGACAGGCGGTCTCAGCAGGCTTGACAGGCGGTCTCAGCAGGCCCCCAAGGTGGCGGGGCAACGTTAGAGGCGGACCAGCTCAGGGGGAGGGGAAACATCGAGCCGGCGTCGGCGAGAAATCGCCGATAGATCGGCGATAGGCTCCTGATGGCCGTCGACCACGCCCTTCGGGCCTCCAGCCAGCCAGATCGGGCCCCACACGGCGTCTCAATGACCTCCCCCCTCCCCCGCCCCTCCCCCCCCCCGCCCGAGCCCGCAGGGGGCGAGGCCCCCCGCCGCGCGCCCGTGGCAAGGCCTGGAGCACACACACACACACACACACACACACCCGCCCTCCCCGTCCCCTGAGCCTGTCCTCCTCCAGCGGTCCTCGCCGCCCGGTCTTCGGCCGGGCAGCGCCTCGTGGGGGGACGATGGAGTGGGGGTGGGAGGAGGAGGAGGAGGAGGAGGAGGAGGAGGAGGAGGAGGAGGAGGAGGAGGAGGAGGAGGAGGGAGGAGGAGGAGGAGGAGGGAGGAGGAGGAGAGGAGAGGAGGAGGGGGGAGCAAGGCGCACCTCTCCGGCCCAGGAGGCCTCCTTGGGGGGCCCTGTAGAGGCCCCTTCCGGGGCCCCACGGGGCCCCTTTCTTCTGGAGCCCTCGGATCGCCCCCCCATTGATCGCCCCCCCCCCCCCCGTTGCGCGAGGCCTGAATCCCCTGAGCCCGTCCTCCTCGGGTGGTCCTCCTCGCCCAGCCTTCGGGCCACAGCTCGGGCCTCCAGCGGCCCTTCGGGGACGCCCTGGGCGCCCCTGGACGAGTCTGAGGCGAGGCGGCAGCTGCTGGAGGGCATCCCGAGGCCGGAAAACCGCCGAGAAGCGACGACAACTTCCGAAAACTCCCCCCCCCCCCGAGCCAAAGTGAAGGCGAAAATCCGATCGAGCGCCCCAGGACGTCGCGTCCCGCGTGCGGGTACGGCGCGCGACATACTTCACCCTGACGTTGCCCCTCCTTTCCCTCGCGCCCAGCTCCGCTGCTAAGGCCCGCGCTGGCCCCATATGCTCCGGTCGAAGGGCAGGTAGGCGTAGAGTAGCTGCCCCCGCCACCAGCGCGGGCTGCACACCCAGAGGGGCTTGCCGATGCGCGGGGGGCAGGGAAAAAGAGGAGCACAGCCCCCCACCCCCCTGACACAACAAGTCGCGCAAACATAACATTTCGGAGCTCCGCGCAACGTTCTTGGATCGGCGCTGGGCCCACTTCCTTGGCGCGCTCTGCGCGCCAGGGGGGCCCAGCTCCGATCAAGAACTCGACAATTGATGTTCGATGCTCGTCATAAACGTAAGGGAGGAGGGCCTGGGGAATTGGGATTCGGCAGAGTGTGGAAAAGGGATAAACAAGAGACAAGTGGAGCAAAGGGACGTTGAGGCGGGGTGAGTGGTGAAAAGGGGTGAATATGGGAGGGAGAGTCCCAACCAATCTCGAGAAGCTGACCTCCTCCTCCTCCCCTCCCGAATCACTCCTCATTTCCGCCAACGGGGTGGGCAGGGTGCCCTCTTGTTCCGCTCCCCAATGTCGCTGAGCTTGCTCCATTCTGTCTCGGCCAGGCCCCTCTGTGACTGGACGGTCTCGTCCGCTGTTGTTACCACGTACGCCACGACGTCCTTATGGCCAGAAGCAAAGTCGCCCAGGGCAAAGTGACCGAGAAAGCATGGGCTCATCCTCGGCTTCTCGCGTGGCAGGGACGAAACGTCAGAAAGCCTTCTGGACCTGTATATTTCCACCACAAGAGGTCTGTCAATCGTGACTCGCCCCGCTGGTCCCTCTGGGAGCCCGCTCGCTCCTCGAGAGGGTACCTACCAGGACTCGCATTTCGGTCTCCCGGGCAAGGTGCAGGGACCCGACGATGTCTTGTTGCTTGCCTTTTTGACTGCCTCTGGCATCTTGAAAGTCGAAAGTTGCCCTCAGCCTGCATCATGAGTGTCAGACTGGCATTTTGACCGTTGAAAGTTGCCCTCACCCTGCATCAGGAGTGTCGTTAGCGTAATTACCTTTAGCTTGATTTCAAACTGTCCATCGCCTGCCTTGAACTTGATTTTGCAGTGGGTGTTTGATTTGTCGTCGTAATGACTTCAGCTTGACTTCATTATGCCTACATTCGTTCATGGAGTTGCGATTGAGATGATTTGGATATTCACCTAGACTGCCTGATGCTAATTTCGGCGGGCGCGAATCTATCGTGCTTCGAGTTGCCACCCAGCTCGCCTGGAGCCAACATGCAGCTCGACTCCAACAATTATGGATCCAGCCTTTCTCGCGAGAGACTGTCCAGTTGCCTTTACGAGGAGGAGGAGGAGGAGGAGGAGGAGGAGGAGGAGGAGAAGGAGGAGGAGGAGGAGGAGGAGGAGGAATAGGAGGAGGGGGCTTGCCCACACGCTGAGCTTGCCCTGTCGCTTCGTGTCGGCGGAGGGCCACTCGAGACATCAGCGGATCTCCCGCCCAGTCCACATCCGCTGAATTATCGGGAGCGGCCAAGAGGGGGGTGTCCGAGAAGGGGGGGGTGCAAATCATGACCGGCGGCATGTGCGCGGCCCAGCGGGGGGGCCAGGGACGTAATGAAACAAGAAGAGGCGCCATGAAATCTGGGAAACTATCATGGCCCACGCCATGATATCCACTCCCCCTAGTCATCCCCCCCCTCTTTTCCGCCCCCGAAATTACACAATCGGTCCACCTTCACCCGTTCTTCGACGCGGATCCAGCCGTGGCGACGAGCAGCCCACAGGAGGCCCCGAGAAGGGCGAACAGCGCCAGGCAGCGCCGCCGTTCCCTCGACTGCCCCCCCCCCCCTCCGATGCTTGCCCTCAGCACCTCGCTCCGCTCGCCCTCCGCCCTGTCTTGGGCTCGCTTGGGCGCCCCTGCCGCCTAAGAGCAGGCGCCCCCCTTTCGCGGGCCGGGCGAAAGGGGGGGATAGCAAACGGGGGGGTAGAGAATCAGCTCACGTAGCTGATTTTCATGGCGCCTCCCGGCGCCGGGAGGCGCCCCATGTATCGAGGAATGGGCCCGGCGGCGGGGTCGAAACCAGCTGCATGCGGCAGATTTCGTACCCCCCCCTTTCCCAATGCCCCCCGTTCGTCCGGCCCGACTTCCGCGGGCCGCCGCGTCCTCCCAGACCTCATCGACGACCCTGCCCGTCGCCCTCTTCACGACGCTCGGCATGTCTGGGTCGGCCACGGCCGCCTCCCGCACCCGATCCCCGACCTGCTGTGCTGCATCCTCGGGGGACTCTGGCCGTCCTGCCGCGGCCCCAGCCGCGTCGAATCCCTGCCGAATCCGTGCCCGCCTCGCCGGATCCGTGCCGACTCCGTGCCGACTCCGCGCCGAATCCGCGCCGCATCCACGCCACGTCCGCGCCGCGCCCGCCACGAGCCCGCGGCGGGCACGAGAGGAAAGGAAGAGCCAGCAGTGTGCCGGGCGACGGGCGAGGCCCCCCGAAGAGGCAGCGCGAGCCGACCTTCTGCAGCGCCTTGTGCAGCAGGAGGTCGAGGCCGCTGGTCGCCGCCCCCCTCGCCGCCCCCCTCGCCTGCTCCTCGAGGCGGCGAGAAGACCGCCGGCGGAGCCAAGAGAGGCGGCCTCCGCCGCCGACCCGCCAGGGCGAGCCTCGGTGAGAGGAGGCCAGGGCGAGGACAGCATCGGGTGGGGGTAGAAACGAGAATCTCTGAGATCCCGCGGCTCTGGAGGCTTCTCGGGGCGTTCCGAGCGCGCTCTGAGGGCGTTCCGGAACGCTCTGGAACGGATTCATCCTCGTCCTAGCCCCGTCCGACTTGGTCCAATCTGGCGGGGCACAGTACAAGACCCGAGCTCCCTCCGGCCAGGGCAGGCGCGGCTGGACGGGCGGCGGCGAGGGGTCCAACCCGAGAGCAGGCAGGAGGACGGAACTGTCTTCCTCCTACCCTCATCCCCTCCCCCTTCCTCCTGAGAGCGGCCTCCTGCTCCCCCCCTCCTCGCTCCTTGCGCGCCCCAGGAAGCGCGTGCCTCACCACTCCATACGGTCCCCAGGTCTTCTGCGTGCCCGCTTCGCGCTTCGCGAGCCCGCTGGTGCCGACCTCCGTTCATGGAGGGGGAGGGAAGCGGAGGCCACAAGACGGGGGCACTCAACAGAGCACGAATGACATCGCCGAGCTGGCGTCACCAACCATGTGATCCAAGAGGAAAACGACGGTAGCAACGTGTGGGGCGGCCCGGACAACTCTGCGGCCCGTACCGCGAGACAGGAAGCGTGGCCATCTTCGCGTCCCATGTGGGGGACCTAACCGTCAAAACAAAGGAGGTCCAAGCCAAAAGGCCCAAGAAACCCTCCCCAACTCCTGGCACCCCAGGGGATTGGGTCCGTCGCGGACCGCGAAGCGGGCAGCGCGGTCATCGCCGCGCCCACTGCGGGCGAAATGGCCTCAAAACAAGGAATGCCCCTGGGATCCACCGACAGGAACCTCCCATGAAAACATCGCCCCCTGGGCCTGTCCTGAGGCGCCCTCCCGCATCCAGGGGCGAACCTAGCCGCGGCGACCGAGAAACCCGCCAAAAAGGCGCCAAGCATGCGAGACAACATCGATCCCGAAACCTCCATCCCCACACCCCGCGGAAGACCAGGCCTCAATCCTCGACCCCAACCTCGATCCTGAACCAACACCTCGATCCTCAACCCCGCGGAAGGCCAATTGTCTCGGGCTGCCCTGGGCTCCAGCACCCCCGCGAAGGCCGACTGCGCGGCCGCGGCCGTGCCCGCATACCCGCTGTCTTCCACGGCCGCCGCGGCCGCGGCCGTGACGGTCGTTACAGCGGCCTGGGCAGACGCAGTCGTTACGGCGTCCTGGGCTGTGGCGGTCGCGGCCGCGACGGCAGGGGCGGTCGTGGCGGGGCCCTGGCAGGGGGGGCAGAACAGGCAGGTGGGAAGGACAGGTGGGGGGGGAGGGGGAGGAGGAGGGGGAGGAGGAGGAGGAGGAGGAGGAGGAGGAGGAGGAGGAGGAGGAGGAGGAGGAGGAGGAGGAGGAGGAGGAGGAGAGGGAGGAGGGAGGAGAGGAGGAGGAGGAGGAGGAGGAGGAGGAGGGGAGGAGGAGGAGGAGGAGGAGCAGGGAGGAGGGACGCAGGAGGGAGGAGGAGGGGAGGAGGGCGGCCGGCAGGGCGGCCGGCAGGGGCAGGGCGTCCGCTGGAGGCCCCGCCGCGCCGCCCATGCCGAGGAAGCTCGGGACGTAGTCGGTCGGCACGCAGCCGCCGCGGGCGGCGGACATCTTGTTTGACCTGGACCTCCGGGGCGCGGCGGCGCTGCGGCCCGCCCGTGCCCCCAGTCCTCGCGAGATCCCTCGGCGCGCACCCTCCGCAGCCTCCGGAACCCCTGCTGCCTCTCCCCTCCCCCCTTCCCCCTCTGCCCCTCCTCCCCCTCCCGTTCCCCTCCTCCCCCGTCTCCCCTCCCCCTCCTCCCATTGCCGCCCCCCCCCTCTCCCCTCCTCCGGCGTTCCCCGTCCCGCGGGGCGCGGCTTGACGAGGAGCCCAAGCACCCGGGAGGAGCAGCTGCAGGAAACAGGAGGGAACCAGGCGGAAGAGGGGGCGGATGACGGGCGGGTAGGAGGGAAGCGGGAGTGGGAAACCAGGGGAAACGGGACGAGGAGTAGGACAAAGGAGGGGAAGGATGAGGGCAGAAGAGGAGGAATATGAGACGGAAGAGAAAGGATGCAGGGAGGAAGGAGTAGGATCAAAAAGGGTGGGTGGGGAAGAAGACGGGCGCAGACGCAAATACCATTCAGTAGCTAATCGTTCAAATATCCTGGCGGTGGCTTTTGGAATCGCAGCAGACCATGCAGCGACCAGGCTTGTGAAACAGCAACATACCAACTGAAGGACGCCATTCGTGGGCCATGGTGCTTTGGCTTGGAACGTTTTTGTTATTGGAATGTTTTTTTTTCGGCTTGGGCTTTCGAAGGGCATAGCAAGAAATAGTCGAAAGAGGGACAGATGTCGGAAAGGGGATTATTAATCAAACGTGTGGGAAACGTGGGAGAAGGCGGGAGGAGAGACGAGGCAGGCACAAGGGTAACAGGACAGGACAAGCGCCGATGTACGCCCGAGGGGGCGGCCCTCTCAGTGTTCGGCGGGGACGCTGGAGCGCCGAAACTCAGGTGTCGCAGCCCATGGTTACTTTACGATTTCGAGCGTGTGCGATTGGCTCCACGGATACCATCCTTACCATGAGATTGAACACGCATCCTCTTTTTTATAAAAAAAAGGAAAAGCGCATTTGCCTCACAAACGCTTGTGCGATACCCGTCACCTCGGCCATAGTTTGTGCATTTTGTACATGAATTCCAGAAACTCGTCTGTTTTGCTCAGCGGCTCTCCAATCTCATGGTGAAATTTGTCGCATACACTCCGCCAGAGACAAGATCAACGCAGGAACTCATAACGCTGCTCAGCTTTATCTCTCGAAAACATCATGCGACTTGGATTGGGACAGGTTGGTTTGCATTCCATAAGTTGGCTCCCGAACGTACCCAGCACCAGGTCTATGTAAAATGTCTCGTCGTTCGCATCGATGAACAAACCGACGTGTGTCTGAATACTCGAGATGAGACCGACACTTGTGGCCTCCGCTTCCTTGATCATTCCATCTTCACTGGATACGTGACTCGCCTCACAACAAGGGGCGCCGACTCGACACATTTCACAACTGCTGGCATTACCACGAGCGCTTGGCATGATGACTGTATGCTCTGCGATCTTTTCCACACATGCAACCATGAGGACTTCGACAACCTTTTCGGCGTTATCAAATATAGGTATCTCAACATACCTAGTTGCCCCTCGCATTGCTACGATAGGTTCCAGTGACCAGTGGGACAGGGTTCTGGCAATATTGATTGGCCTGCATTTCTGCGCGCAAAGGTGTGGGACTCGATTTCACCCAGCCGGCGGGTGATATCCAACTGGTCATTCGGTATCGCGTCAAGCTTTTATTCGATCGTTTCTGCGAACTTACTGCGTTCCCGTCGCGGGTCCGGTCTGTATTGCCATCGCCTCTCCAAACACACACGTTTTCTGCTAGACGCTTCAGTCCATTGCTTTTTGGCCCATGCCATGGCACAGATGCAGTAAATGAAAGGGATGCTTGCTGACTGCCTGGGGCTTGAGCCTCACTCTTGAGCCAAAATGGTTTGAGTCAAAATGGAAGGAAGAGCGAAAAGGACGGAGGAGGAGCGTGCCATGAGCGAGGCAGGGCGAAGCGGGACACGGAGGCGGCGGGGAAGTGGCGGCGACGAAAAAAACGGAAGAGGAGCAGGTTGATCGGGTCGGGCGAAAAGGGAATAGCAAAGGGGGGGTTTGAGAATCAGCTCACGTAGCTGATTTTCCCGGCGCCTCCCGGCGCCGGAGGCGGCCATGTATCGAGGAACGGGCCCCTCGGTGAGGCCGAAACCAGCTGCATGCAGCAAATTTCGTAACCCCCCTTTTCCCAATCCCCCCCTTTCGCCCGACCCGAGATGAGGAAGACGATCCACGCATCTCTGCCCGACCCCCGGACTTCGGTAGCGGGGGCGGCGGGGCGTCATCGCTCATCGCTGGCGGCGGGCGCCGGCGCCCGAGGGGAGCGGGGATGGGGGGGAGGAGGGGGGGGGGGGGGGGGGGGGGGGGGGGGGGGGGGGGGGGGGAGGGGGTGGGAGGGGGAGGAGAGGGAGAGAGGGGGGGGGAAGGGGGGGGGGGGGGTGTCGAGGACCGAGGAGAGCAGGAGGGAACATGGATTTCCACACATACGCCGCCCCGCGCTTGCCAGGGGTGGAAAGGCACGTGAGACATCTGGCTGTCCCCTCCCCAAAGAATCCAACATCGCATTCGAGATGGGGCGGGTCCAGGCGCGGGTGGGCACCAGGAGCTCATCAGCGCGCCACCGAGGCCTCGGGAGCCTCCGATTCTGCGCTCCGCGGCCTCCAAGGTGCCCAGATGCAGTCTACGCTGGGTCAAGCTGGGCCCCATCACGCCGAGGGGTCCTGACAGATGGCCAAGACGGCCTCCAGACTGCCCAAGAGGCCTCAAAGACGCCCCACAGGCGTTCCAAGACGACCCCCAGGAGGGCGCCAAGAAACAACATTCCGCAGAGAAAACGCATGCACGCTTGGTCTTAACAGGGCCCCAGACGACTCCAAAAGTCCCAAAGACCACTCCAATACTGCCCAAGAAGCTCCCAAGATTGCCCCAAGACGGCCGAACAATCATCCAAGACGGCCCAAGAGGCGCCCAAGATGACCCAAGAGGGCCCCAACAGGGCCCCTAGAGAGGGAACTCGAACTGACATTCTGAGCCCTCCGCAGCAAGAGGACCCCCGAGACCGCCAGCAGGCGCCCAAGAAACTGTTGGGAGGCCCGAAGAGGCCCCCAAGAGGCCCCCAGAATGTTCCCAAAAGTCCTCAACCGTGGACTTCTTCCCTCTTCTGGGGACCGGCGGACTTGGCATGAATTTTTTGAAACCGTCCGCCAACCGGGCTGAGGGGCGTGTGAGACTTAACTGCGAGAGCTCCAGACAGGGCTTCAGCTACCCTCTGTGAAGCCCCCCCAAAATCCTCCGCCATTCCGCCGCCCAGCTGCTGCATCGACCCTTTTCTGGCCCAGGACGGCTACAAGGCAGCGTCCAAGACGAGCTCGAATCCGTTCCAAATCCGTTCTCGGGGAGCAATTTGGCTCCATTCCACCCCTTTGGGTCCCCTTCTTGGCCTCCAGAATTCGCTGCAGGCCTTCAAGAGCGCCTCTTGGGCCCAGGTTTGCTTGCAAGCTCGAGACTTCACACATATAGCACATACCATAGACTTTATATTGATTTATCCTTGTCGAGGATCGCGCGGACGCGTCTTACAGCAATTGTCGGGCTCGTTTAGGTAGCTTATCCGCATGCTGATCTCGGCTACGTTTTTGGGCGCTCCGGGGTCAAGTTTACACAATACTGGGCCCAATTTGGGGCCCAAAACGAAGCCCAAACCCGCCCCGAACCAGCCCGGTTGTTGATGGCATTCGGCTGGGGTTGCGGCCCAACTTGGAAGTGCTCTCGTGTGGGCCGTCCAGAGGGTCGGCTGACTGGGTGGCGGCGGTCCTGGCACCGTTGTGCTAAGCTGGGAGATGGACGGGGACAATCACTGGAGGGGAGGAAGGAGGAGATGATAAGTATCGATGGGAGGGAAGTTGACAGCGGGAACGGGAGGAAAGAGAAGGGAAGGCGGATGACGAGAGAGGGCAAGACCTCCGGGATCGGGTATGGAGATGTAAGAAGAGAGGAGGGGAAACGGCAGGGAGGAGGTAGGGCGGAAGGGCACACTGAACACGGAGGGGATGGAGGAGGAGGAGGAGGAGGAGGAGGAGGAGGAGGAGGAGGGTGGAGGAGGAAGATGACGTGGAGGTGGAGCGTGCCAAAGGGAGTTCAGGAGGAGGAGGACGAGGAGGAGGAGGAGGAGGAGAAGGAGGAGGAGGAGAGGGAGGAAAAGAAAGAAAAGGTGGAGGAGGAGGAGGAGGAAGAGGAGGAAGAGGAGGACAGGTGGTGGGCGGAGGGAAAAAGGGGAGGCGGGGCAAAGGTGGGCAGGGAAGGAGGACGTGTGGTGGAATGTGACGGGGACAGAGGAGGAGGGAAGGAGTGAGGGGAGGGGAAGCCTCCTCCCATACAGCAGGCGCCGTGACGTTTCACCACGTGGTCCCCGAAGTCTCGACCCCCTACCCCTGGACGGCTTTCCAATCCCCCGACCCGTGTTCGTCGGCCCTAGGACGCTGAAGCGGCCCCTCAAAACCGAAGTCGCGACACAAATCTGCCTTGACACGCGAAGCGGGGTAGAGGCCGCCTACACGGGGTCGGAAAAGGTGGGGTTGGAGGACTGCGCCACGTCGCCAATGCATCGCCGATGCATCCGCGATGCATTGGCGATGCACCAACGGCGCTGGCGATGCATCGGCGAGGCCGGCGTGAAGCAAACCGGGCTCCGCATCGAGCAGCATCGGCGATGCATCGGCGATGCGGCGCGCTCCTCCGACCCCGCCCGCGCCGACCCCATCTGGGAGGCCTAGAACCCGCTCGGCGGTGGACAAACCTCCCTTTGGTAGACCTCCCCTCAATGAAAACGGCATGGGACCGAAACCGACGGACCTGCACCCGCAACAATGACGGCCGCGACGCCCTCTCGCGAACCGAAAACGGCCATTTCGCTAATCGACGCGTCAGAGTAGGAGGTTCATCAACCTCCGACCCGCGAGGAGGGGGGGGGGAAGGGCGGGACAGTGGGGCCAGGGGCGGGCGGCGACGGGGCCGAGCCGCCCAGGGGGAGACCCGTCCGTGTCCTTCCTGCCTGCACCCACCAGGGGCGCCTGTCGACGGCGAGGCTCCCAAAGGCGAATGCGTCTGAGGCCCGCCCCCTGCCGGGGGCTGCTCGCGGTGCCCCTGGCTTCAGGTGCCCCCAGCTTGTCGCTCGAGGTCGGAGCCCCCTGGGGACCCTGGGGTATCAGCTCCTGTCGTCGCCTGCGAGAGGGGGGGGGAGGCGGGCGGGCGGAGGCAGAGGGCCGCCAGGGCGGGCGGGCCAGGCCTCGACGCCTGAGCCAGAGCGCCCCGACGGCGGCACGCGGTGCCGACGGCTTCCGTGTGCCAGCGGCGGCGGGCGAGGAGAGGGAGGAGGAGGAGGCGAGGGAGGCGGAGGAGGACGGCGTGCTGCAGGATGCTATCCACCCCTTCCTCTCACCTGCGCTCCCCGACGTCGCCCCCGTGGCGCCGCTCCCGAGGAAGACTCAGCCGTGACGACGAAAACGTGCACGCTCGGGGCACGTGCACGCTCGGGGCACGTGAGAATACTGTGCAGTAAAATCGGGCAAGGACGTGGTGGTTGATGCTGCAGCTGCGTGCTGGAATGCTAGAATGTCGGTGGAAGGGTCAGCACTGAATCACGGTGAGCCTCCGGGGTGAGGGCCACAGAAGGCTTTGGCAGGTGCCCTCGATAGAGGGCAGAAAGTCCACCCCCTGAATGATCACCCCGACACGCGAAGTCGTTTAGTCGAAGCACCCACAGATGGAATCGAACAGGGCAAGGGCTGTTTAGTAAACGCCCAGGGCTGTGTAGTGAACGCCAGTAATCGGGTCCGGGTGGTTTTTCCTCCCTTGACTCTACACGGCAGAGGCAGGCCCCGAGGGTACCTGTGTATCCTGAGGCTGGGGCGGCTCCGCCCGCGGGAGCCGGCGGAAATCAAATCGGGGAGACGTAAGACTCGGGTTCGGCGGACTCGCGTTGGCCTGACGGGGCCATCATGAAAATGACGAGACCCGGTCTGAAATTTGACGCGACCCCCCGCTGCAAGCATGCCCCGAAAACTGGACCGTCAAAATCCAGGACGCGCTCGTCAAAAAAACGTCGGCGAGCCCGAGTTCCGGCGCACTCGAGTCTTGCGTTTCCCCGACATGAGGCCCCAGGTCAGAATACCGCCCGCTTCGGGCCACGGCGGATCCCGTGGTGGGGCGCCAGTGGGGGTGCGGGCCGCCTTCAGGGTCGGCGGCAACAGCCGCAAGGCCTTGAGAATACAAGATGCGCCCCCAAGAGATGTCAACACTTTGAGGTCCAGGGTTCCCAGAACAGGCTATGCGGGCGGGTTTTCTTATCTAGAAGAGCTTAGAGCTTAGACCTCCCCTCCTCGTGCTGCTTCTCCAGCTGCGGGGGGGGGCGGCAGAGAGGGACTGGGTCCAGGGGGGGGACGTTGACTTGGAATCGGCGACGCATTGCCGATACATCGGCGATGGGCCCTCGATTGCGAAACCGCACGTTCTGGAGCAGACAGGGGTCCCCGTCCCTGGGCCCTCGTCCACCAGGAATGGGCGACTGGGGGTGGCTGTCCCCCCCTGAGCCGAGCCCCCCCCCGTCGGCGCCCCACGTCCTCCTCGTCCTCGTCCCCCTCCTCTTCCTCCTCGTCCTCCTTGCCTTCTCCTCCTCCCCCTCCTCCTCCTCCTCCGCCTCCTCCTCCTCCGCCTTCTCCTCCTCCCTGGGCCGCTGGGCCCATCGCCGCCGCGGTCGGACCAGGCTCGGATCGCTGGGGACACTACTCCGTGGACGAGCCGAGGGGTAGCGCCGTGGTGCCCTACTGGGCGGTCGCCTTGGGGCCTGGCCCTGTGGGCCAGTCGCGTTCTCGGAACCCTCGCGGAACGAAGGCCGCGCTAGACGGTGAGGAGATCAACTATCGTGTTGGAAGGGGTTGGGAGGATGAAGGGTATGCGCAATAGCATTCGGATGCAATGAGCGATACCTTCGGCCGCCTATGGGGTAAGGAGATCCTCATTTCTCCCAGGCCCATCCCCCCAACCCGATACTTGCTCCCCGAGACGGGCGCACCGACGGCTACCGTGTCATGGCCTCCTCCCTGCCGCCACCCCGCCCCCTGCCGGTGACTGGCGCCAGCGCGCGTCGCCCACGCGGCGTCCCCCCCCCCCCACCCCCCGCCAAGAGCAGAGAGAGCGGGAGG
>CAUYUJ010019621.1:50000-80785 GCA_963575745.1 Prorocentrum cordatum
ATAACAACACCAAATAATCAGTTTACGACTATTCGCTCCTATTTACTCACGTGCCAACCAATACGAATATCCCAGACCCTCGGTACCCGCCCTGGTCTTCTTCGATCGCACCTCCTTGGGGATATATCTTCCTTACCTGCCACGTGCATCTAGTGCAGTCCCTAAAACATGGGAAGAGCTGGCGGGCGGAAGGGGGAGGGAAAATAATGGATCACGAGAGAAATTAGCAGGATGGGGGCAAGGAGCAGAAACCAAATGGTAGAACAAGACGGGCAAATCGGGTGGGCAGACCTATAGCGGGCAGGTCGGAAGCCGGGCCCAGGCGACCAGGTCGAGCAGGCGGGTTGCTGAAGCGTGGGTCCTGCATGAATCGCGAGGAAGTCTCGAGCGACAGCGCGATTCCCAAGTAAATCGTGAGAAAAGCTGAAGCGAAAACATGGTTCCTGAGCGCCGAGGGCGCATCGTTTTGAAGAAAAACAAAAAAAACACGCGAGAGCGCGATGAGTACATGAATTGTCAGGACGTCCCGCACGAGAGCACGATTTGAGAATACAATGTTGTTGTACACCGGGGGCCAATGGCCCAGTTTGAGCCCCGTGACTTTCCCTGACAAAAACCTAAGTGCGAGCCCGGGGGGGAGCACTTCAATTTTTTACAATCACAATAATCACTGGAGGGGGGATCAACAATAACTACAATAGTGAAAATTCAACAGAAGCCACAACCACAACCACAACCACAACCACAACCACAACCACAACCACAACAACAACAACAACAACAACAACAACAACAACAGCAACAACAACAACAACAACAACAGCAAATATAGGGACGTTCCTGGACGCCCTTGGCGGGGGGGGCGGCGGCTTGGGGGGGAGAGCCTTTCCTGACGCCCTTCCCCGGGGCGACCCCCAACAACAACAACAACAACAACAACAACAACAACAACAACAACAACAGCAACACCAACAACAACAACACCAACACCAACAACAACAACAACAACAACAACAACAACAAAAACAACATCAAAACCAACAACAACGGTCTGGTTCAAAAACAAAAATCCTCTCGTTGCGTCTCAACCGAAGGAAGACTCGTCCTCCTGACTTGCATGCGCGCGCAAAAGAAGCGAGCTGCCTTTGGTAGTGATTTCTTACGAAAGATTCCTGCAGAAGAACTCCGTACGAAGGATATTTTCGTACGGATTTCTTAGTGAGGACTCCTTATGACTATTCCTTAGGGGAGAATCGTGCAATCGGATTTTTTACTTCTGATGCCTTCATAAGGGCCCCTTAAGGAAAATTCCATACGGTCGAATCCTTACCAATGAATTGGCGATCCAGATTTTGTTACAAGGAACCCTTCATAATAATTCCTTACTCAATATTCCTTGCTAAGGCTTCTTTCGCGAAGATCTCCTGATCAAAATTCTTTACTACGGGCTCCTTACTGAAGACCCTTTAGTCAGGACTCCGGAGTGACGATCCAATATAAAAAAGACTCCTGAATAACGACTTCTTTAAAACAAAAAATAGTTCCGTGCTAAATATTCCTGAATCAAGCTTCATTACCACAAATTCCCGAGTAGCGGTTCCTGACAATATATTCCTGGATAGGGATGCCTTGGTGAATACTTCCGAACAAACATTCCTCCTTCCTAATAACGAATTCATTACCAAAGATCCATTAATGCATATTCCTTAAGCTAGATTCCTTACTACAGGTTCCTTCGTAAGAGACTCTTTACTATAGACTCCTCACTAGAATCCTGAATCAAATCTTCCGTACTACGAATTTCCTCAGCCAGATTCCCTATTACATATTCCCCACGATGAATGTCTTAATCAGAAGTTATTGGCGAGAATTCCTTAATAAAGTTTCTTTCGGACAACGACTCCTTACTACAGACCCCTGAGTACAAATTCCTGAATGCGATTCTTTGATAAGGATACCTGAATGAGGATTTGTTGGTAAGGATTCCTTAACCAGAGGCACGCGTGCCAAATACCATACAATCACGGATGCAGGACATTGGAAGATGGAGATGGCGCCAACCTGTGGCAGTTTCCGGGAAGCGCGCAAGTGCTGCGACACGCTGGCCAATGACCATAACGGGGGAGCGAAACGCTTGGTCCCAAGAGGGTGGGCGGCGCGATTGTATGCGTAGCCAAGATCCGCCACCGTGTTTTCAATGCGTTGTGGGGTGCCCCAGAGCCCATGCAACCCTGAAGGACAGGGGTGTCGGAAAACTTTTGAGGGCCCGGGCCTTTGGTTCCCCAACGTTTTTGCACGCTGGTGCGCGGACCCGGGGGGTCTCGCGTGGGCTTTTGGTGACGCCACGGAAGGCCCGAAAACGGGCCAAGAGGGTCCCCCGCGACTCCCAAGAGTGTGGAAAATGGCCCCAAGTCGTCGAACGATCTGTCCAAAACGCCCAAAATGGCCTCCAGATGGCTCAAGATGCCCCCCAGGCGCCCCAAGAGGCCTTGAAGAAACCTTCCGAAAGGGCCCCAAGAGACAAACATAATATATGTTTGATGAGTTGTTGAAAGATTGCTCGCTCTTGGGAGCCTGGGTGTGACGAACTTATTACGTTATTGTGAACTTGTCGGAACCATGGTGCACTTTGGCGCCACGGTCGGTCGGTCGGAATTCGCAGAAAGGACGAGGGGGCAGGGGGGGCCACGGTCGGGCAGAGGGGAAAGGGAGGGGAACGATCGGTCCGTCGGAAGAAAGAGAAGGGGGGGGGGACGCGGGGGAAAAGGGGAAAGCACGGGGGGCAACGGTCGGGCAGGGGGGGGGGGGGGGGGGGGGAAACACGGTCGGCGGGTCGGAAAAAACAGAAGGGGGGGGACACGGAGGAAACAAGGGGGGCACGAGGGGCCACGGTCAGGCAGGGAGAGGGGGCACGGTTTGTCGATCAGAATAAGCAGACGGAGCGGGCACGGGCGAGAGCACGATTTGTGGGTCCATCGCAAGAGAGTCTCGCGCGAGAGCGCGATTCGTGTGTAAATCGCGAAAAGCTCTCGAGCGCGAGCGCGCCTGAGCAAATCGGGAAAACCCAACGCGAGAACGAGAGTCTTGCGTAAATCGTAATAAAATCTGGAGCGAGAGCGCTCAAGCGAGAGCGCGGTTTTTTTTGTAAATCGCGAGGGAGTATCCCGGAAAAAACACGAGCTGGATCGGGGGAGTTCTCGGGCGAGAGACCGATTCTTGAATAATTCGCGACGAAGTCTCGAGCAAGAGCGCTCGAGCGAGAGCACGATTTCTACTTACATCGCGAGGAAGTCTCTAGCGAAAACGCGAGTTGTGGGTACATCGCGTGGGAAGCGAATGCGTCGAAGCTGGAGGGCTCGAGTTCCCCCGTTCCACCCCGTTGCTTGGCTCCTCCACCTTCCTCCTTCTTCCTTGCTGCCCCCGTCTGGACCACACGCAACGCCATTCGCTGTTCGGTTGCCGCCTCTTACGTATCTCCAGCAGGGAATCCTCCATCGACCACCTGACAGGATAACGGCGACCTCGTCCCCATCATCCTGGCTCCACGCCTCCTCCCGCTCCTCTATCTCGCTCACTCCGTACATCCCCTATAGGTGTTCTCCTCTTCCACCCTCTACCACTCCGTTTCCTCCTCCTCTTCCTCCTCCTCCTCCTCCTCCTCCTCCTCCTCCTCCTCCCCCTCCTCCTCCTCCTCCTCCTGTTCCTCCTCTTCCTCCTCCTCCTCCTCCTCCTCCACCTCCTCCTCCTCCTCCCTTTCTCCTCCTCCTCCTCCTCCTCCAGCTCCAACTCCAATTCCAACTCCTTCGTGTGCTCCTCCTCCTCCACCGCGGGCGTTTCGTAAACTCCGTAAACTGATGTCCATGTTCAGTGCGCAGCTCCGCATGCACTTGGGCTTCGCCGAGAAATAATGAGAGCGCGGCAGACGGCGACGAGCACATAAACCATCAAGCATCATACACTTCAAACTGAAGATCGCAGGAGCCTTACGCGGAGACTAACAACACACTTCTTGCGTCGGCGGCTAGGCAGAGTAACTGCGCTGGCGGAAGAGCCAACGAAACGCGGGCACCGTTGTAGCGATTTGTGCCACCACACAAGAGAAGAGGGAAAAGGGGGGAGGGCGGGCGGCCGAAGGAGGGGAGCACGGGGCGAGGGCCGCTCGGGAGGACGGGTCACTCCAGGAGCGGGTGGCGCGGCCGGCCCCGCCGCGGGGACTGCGGCGGCTGCTGCGCCGGGGTTCCAGCGGCGGCGTGGCGCAGCGCCGGCAATTACCATAACCAGTGCAGCGGGTCAAGTGTGCGATGCAGTCAGGGGTCGGAGTCACCGGGCGGTGGCCGCGCGTTCCCCAGGTGGGGGCGCGGCGGGAAGAGCGGGCGGCAAGACCAAGCCCGGGGCCCCAGCGTGGCGGCTGCAGGCAGCCACCCAGCGCCATGGCGGCGCGCTGACGGGGGGAGAGCGACGGCGAGCGGGGAGGGCGAACCGGGAGGAGGGCGCCCCGCCTGCAGGGAACCCACAGGCGGGGTGGCGGCGGCGGGCTCCACGCACTGTGCTGAGGGTTACGGGGAAGGGGGGGTGGGGGGTGGGGGGGGGGGGGGGTGGCAACGCGCTGCCCTCCAGCCAGCGGGTGGCTCGCGAAAGGCGCCCGCTGCCCGGGTGGACAGGGTGGGCCAATCCGCGAGCGGGGCGGCCAGGAGAACTGGTGGCTGGCGGCGGCGCCCAGTGGAACCAAATGGGCGGCTGGGGCAGGTCCCCCAAGCAAGGGGCGAGGGCAAAGGGGGCACTTAAGCGGTGCGCGGCGATGGAGGCGTGACAGGCGGCCCCCCTGCCCGGGCGGACAGCGTGGGCCGCTGAGGGGGACAAGTGCGGTCACCGCGTCTAGGTAGACAGCAATTGGCGCGCCTAAAACAGCGGCCGAAGCCGACGCCCTCAGCCCGAGCGGGCAAGGGGGACGAGGGCGAAGCGCCAAGCCAGTGCCAGGCAGGAGAGGCACATAACAGAAGCGGCGTGCCGCTGGATGGGCAGCGTGCCGCAGGGCGGCCAGAGGAAGAAGGGGGAGACGGGGCGCAAAAGGGCCGTGCACCGCCGGGCTGGCAGGCGCTCGGCAAGAACCGCCGTAGGCTCAGAAGTGGACGGAGTCGGCTGGAGCTGGGGGTACTGTCGCACCTGTGGCTGGAGTGCCCGCTGAGGCAGCTCAGGGTGTGCGCGGGGCGTGCTAGGCGGGCGTTGGGCGAGCGGTGCCTGGGGGGTTGCGGCTGAGCCAGGCCTGCTTGGCGCGTCGCTTGCCCTTGCCCGTCTGGGGGCGCCAACATCATTCATCCTGCCACGAACGCACACAAAGGGGCGACGCTGACAGGGATCCGACCGCTTGCCACGCAGATTGTGCTTGCCGCAGAATGTAATCTGCGTCTTATCCCCTGCGCCTTGTCATCGAATGCTCACACTTGTGCGATCAGGGGCCAGGTAGAGTAGGGAGGGCAACACCCCGTGCCCGGGTGGACAGGGTGGCCGGCAAGGGTGCCAAGGCAGCCCGTCGCCGCCTCGGGGGGACGGCATGGTGCGCGCCGAGGCCAGCCAAGACTTCGGCCAGAGCCTGTGGCCCTCAGCCCAGGTGGGAAGGGTCGGCCTCGAGTCAGCACCTCCCAGGTGCACGTCAGGTGGGCGAGAGCCAACCGCGTTGGCAGACGCTGCCAGGAAGGCAGCGCTCCGCCACAGGGTGGGCGGCGGACGGAGCGGGGGTACTGTGGGCACGAGCCACGCGTCGCCCGGCGGACGCCCAGCGGGGAGAAGTGCTGGTGGCTCAGAGAGAAAAGTGCCGGCCCGAGTGAGGCTCTCAGGGTAGCGTCGATGGCGGGGGGGCCCGCTCCAGCGGCGGTCCAGGGAGCGTGTCAGAGGTGTGGTGTGCAGGAGACGGGTAATAGGGGTTGCCTGGTCTGGTCGTTATTAGGCGAGGCGGGGTCGGCGTGTCGTTTGCCTTACCCATCGAGTCCTGGCCCTTTCCATTTGCCCTTGCCCTTGTCAGAATGCAGCCGCTCGATGCTCCGCACGTGCTTTGCCCAGGCGGCGTTCCAATCGATCGAGATGCCCCGTCTCCTGCAGAGCTAGCGGGTGCCAAAGTCTTCCTCACGCAGCTGGCACACCACCTCCTCGCAGAACGGGTCCTTTCCGAGGGGATCAATTGTGGCTCGCCCTGGCCGCCCGTCCCGCTCGTCTTAAAGCGCGTTCCAACCAATGACCAATATGGCTCCGCATTCCTTCCTCAGTCTGTTGACGACTTCTGGCCAGGTTTCTGGCCGGCGGGCTTGGTAGTTCCAGTCGCAGTGCCAGCGGATACCCCGGCGGGGCTTCTTGGAGAGACTTCCTTTTGGGGTCGTGGTGGGGCGTGAACCCGATGTCGGTGTGCGGGGCCCGGTGCCTGGAGGGCGTGGGTGGATGGACACGACCAGGGTGTTCGCCAGACGATGCGGCTCCCCCGGCTGCGAGGCCGGAGTGCGGTGCGCCGCTGGCCTGCTGGTGGGAGTGCTCCTGCTCCGCCGTCCTGGGGGCCTTGCGCGCGCGCTCGCCGTCAGGCTCCTGCTCCGCTTGCCAGGTCTGCGCGGGTGCAGGGGTCTGCGGGGTTGCACGAGTGGATGCCGCTGCCCCCCACGGCCGTGGCATTGGGGGCTGGCCGTGCAGGCGGAGGGGCAGGCGAGGGTTCGCGGTCGCCTGCGGGGGGGGGGGCTGGGCCTCCCCAGGTTCCCGTCGGCGGGGGGGTGGTCACTGTAGGGCTGGCGGGCGGCTCGGGTCCCGAGGAGTCTCCGAGATCGACGTCGCAGTGTGCGCTGCGAGGGGGGTAGACGGAATGGGTGGAGTGCAGGCCTCGGCGGGGCGGGTGGCGGCACTCGGGTGCTCTTGGGTCCAGGAGAGCCTGGCGGCCCCCGCGGTGAGCCCTTCGGCGGAGCGGCTGGCCTCTCCTGGGCTGGCGCTGGGTTGGGTGTCATGGGGTGTCCCAGTGTTGAGCCCTGACCAGGGAGGGGCTGGCCCTGATTTTGCTGTGGTTGGTCTTGGTGCTGGGATTGGCCGACGCGGTCGGGTCGTGCCGATTCAGCAGCGGCGACTGTGGGTCCCCGATTCCATAAGAGGCAAGGAAGCCGGAGAGGAGCTCCTGGCTGTCCCTGTTGGGATCCTGGCCTATTTCGCGAGCCTGCTGATGGTTGTTCAGGCGTAAAATGTTCCACTGGTTTGCCAATTGGTTTTGCTTGTCCGCGGCGGACCGGCAAATTTGCCTTCTAAGGTAGGCGACTGGGTGCGCCAAGGCAACTCGTTTCCCGTCTCAACGCGTTCCTTCTGGGACCCCGTTGATGGGGATGGTGGTACCGTCTTTGCGCGTGAGGAAGCCTTTACAATCCTTCTCCGTCCAGGCCCGTGGGTCCCGTGGGGTGGCCTGTTTGGGGGGCGCGCGCTGGCTGTAGGGAGACGAACAACAAGCACCCAGAGCGACAAACAACGACCGCGACGACGACGACGACAACGACGACGACGACTACGACGACGGCGACGACGACTACGACGACGGCGGAAAAAAGGGGGAAAAAAACAACGACGCAAGGGCTGACCACCCAGCTCTGCGCCCGGAAGCAGGCGGGGGGGAGGGGCCGCAGGTCCCGGTAGGAGCCGGGCTGGCGGCCCAGCAGGAGCACGCCGCCTCCGCGGGACGAGGGGAGGCGCCTCCCCCCCTTCCCCCTCCCCACTCCCCCCCTCCTGCCTCCCTGCTTCCGTGCCGGGCCTCATCAGTGCTCCTCCTCCTCCTCCTCCTCCTCCTCCTCCTCCTCCTCCTCCTCCTGCTCCTCCTTCCACTTCTCCTGCCCCGGTCCCTGGAATCCCCCGCGGAAGGTCCTCGGAGGTCCCCCTGGAGGTACCAAAAACCCCAGCCCTTGGTCCTCGATCGTCGCCCTCGTCGCTCCTCCTCGCTGATCGCTCATCCTTCTTGTCCGCTGGCCTCCTCCTTCCTGCTCCTGCTCCTGCTCCTGCTCCTCCTCCTGCTGCCCCTCCTGCTCCTGCTCCTGCTCCTGCTCCTCCTGCTTTTCCTCCTTCTCCTTCTCCTCCTCCTCCTCCTCCTCCTCCTGCTCCTCCTCCTCCTCCTCCTCCTGCTCCTCCTCCTCCAATCCTTTTCTTCATAAAACTCCTCCCTGTCGCACCCCGGGGCCAGTTGGAAGGGCGGGCCGGGAGTTTTGCTTGAGATTTCCTTACAATGTATGATCGTGAAACTTAAGAGTTGGTAACAGGCGCATAGATGTAAGGCGGGCCGCTTCCAAAATGTGGATCTCGCCTTAGCGCCGCGCACATTCGTATTAAACACTGCAAGAGCTTGACTGGCTGAGGGCGGGTCGTTTTCAAAATGTGACTCTCGCCTCAGTGCCGCGCACATTCGTCTCAACAGTTGCAGCAGTTTCACATGTTAAGGGCGACTGTTTTTTTAATGTGATTCTCACCTCAGCACTGCGCACATTCGTTTAACCATTTACAGGAGTTTCACGGGATCCAGCGGTTAACGTGCCAACAACTGTATGGTGAAAACGAATCGGGGCTGCCAGGGCGCAACAGTTATGTTGTTTTGCGGTGTTGAAGTCCCAGGAATGGTGTTTGACACGATTCAGGATCGTCGAGACGCAACAATCAAACTGATGTAGCGTTGAGGTCCCGAGAATGGTGCTTGGGGACGTTTCAGGGTCTTCAAACAATTGTCTCCCAACGGAGTCTTGCCCCAGTGGGACTGGATCCTTGCAGGGGGAAAGGGAAAATTGAAGAAAGGTTTATTCGTTTATTGCCACATCGTTGATGAGTCTTGGGTTTACTCGGGATATCCTGCTGCTCCTCCTCCTCCTCCTCCTCCTCCTCCTCCTCGCACCACTGATGTGCAAGTTCAGACTGAAGAATTGCACGGAAGCAATCGATACTGTTTATTATCCCACATTCCAGAGGTCGAACGCTTCACAGGTTACATCATTGATCCCAAGAGCGTCGGTAACGACGTAACGACGACTGCTCGACTTAAGTGCATCACTATGCCCTCACCCAGTCACAGGGCCACGTTCTGACCTTATGTACTCTTCCTCTACCTCCTCCTTCTCCTCCTCCTCCTCTCCTCCTCCTCCTCCTCCTCCTCCTCCTCCTCCTCCTCCTCCTCCTCCTCCTCCTGTTATTATCGTCCTCCTCACCCCTTCTCCTGTCCTCCTGGCACGTGACCCGCGCTGCCTGCGGCCAACGCCCAGTGCTCGCCGCGCACGGTCGAGCCGCTGCCGGAGTGGCGGGGCGAGGCGCCAACATCCAGGGCACCGGGCGCGGGCACCTCTCGGCGGAGGTGGGGGCGGGGCGTTCGGGTGGCAGCCCGGAGCGGAGAGGCGGGGATGCGAGGGGACCTGTCTTCTTAGCATCCTCGGCGCGCCACGTGGCAGAGAGGGGGCAGGAGGAGGAGGAGGAGGAGAAGGAGGAGAATGAGGAGGAAGAGCAGGAGGCGGAGGAGGAGGAGGAGGAAGAGGGGAGGAGGAAGAGGCGAGGGAGGAGGAGGAGGAGGAGGAGGAGGAGGACGTGCCACGAGGAGGAACAAGGGGTGGTGAAGTTAGGAGGTGATTACTGGGAGAACTTCGTGGGAGATACATAGGGCAATTGAGGCTCTATATGGCGACGGCTGGGTTCGCATTGACATTTGCCCAGGGGGGTCACTTTCATGGGAGCTGGATGCGGTGGCGACGTGCGTTTTTGGGCCATGAAGACGGAGAGGGGGCGTCAACGGGAAATGGAAAGAGGCGAGTGGAGATTGCAAGCTAGGTGCGCTCATACCTAACATCCTACCACTCCAAGACATCCCTTCTCATTGCGCCCAGTGTTAGTCTGTCCACCAGCAGGTACAATGGCGGATCTGGAGCCTCAAAAAGACACCCACCAACGCGAGATACGCAATCATCTAACAAGAGCTGTGTAAATGGGGGGAGGAGGAGGTGGCGGACGAGCAGGAATATCATTTGGAAGAGGAGGAGGAAGAGGAGGAGGAAGAGTAAGAGGAGGAGTATGAAGAAGGGGGACGGGGAAGTACGGCAGCAGCAGGAGCAGATGTGGGCGGAGCGGGAGGAGCAGAACAACTAGGGGAAGGTGGAGGGGAATGGAGCGGGGAAGCAACGATGATAAAGGATTCGGATCAAAAATAATGGCCCGAACTTAGGCGAGACTACCGTTGACAGGAGCAACACGCCGATCATAGTATGAAGCAAGTGCTACAACCAGAGCACCGTTTGAACCACCCAAAAAAGTCCGACATCAAACAGCCTGATGCAACACATCAATTATTTTGTTCAACATAATACACGGAAATGGCGGGGCACTTTCGGCACGTAGTCGGGGGGAGAGAACCTGGTGGTACTCAGGTAGGGGTAGCGGGAGGTAGTTCATGGACGCTGGCTGACGTCTAGCCTCAGGTCCCAGCAGCAAGGCCGCCCAGAGGGCGGCGGGACATGGCCACGAGGCAAAACGCTCAGGCAAACAGAGAGTTGCTGGCAGACTGGGGGGGCGGGAGGGAGGTCGAGAGAGAGTGGGGAGGGAGGGGGGGAATGGAGAGGTGGGAAGGGGAAGCGGGGAAGAGGAATGGGGGCTGCAGCTGCCGAGGCGGCCGACTGTCCGCCAACAAGGGGGCGAGGAACGTACGGCTGCCCTCGTCGAGCGGTGGCAGCTGCGCCGACGCCGCCGAACGCGGCGGTCACCGGGGAGGGCGCACCACCCAATCTCATTATCGTCGGTGAGGGGTGGGGAAGACGAGGGGGGCGCGGGGACGCGGATTGCGACGCTGTCGCTTCTCCCCGCGTGGCGCCGCGGCCGCCGCGGCCGAGCGCCCAGGGACGGGGTCTGGGCCGTGGCCCACATCGTGGCCCACATCGAAGAGCGGCTCGTGGCCCACATCGTGGGAGTCGGGCGCTCTCCAGTCGGGGCTCACCAGGCCCAAGCTTGAAGTAGCTCGCCCTCGGAGTCGACGCGCTTGGCCTTCTCGAGGGACAATCGGATTCGCAGGAGGAGGAGGAGGAGGAGGAGGAGGAGGAGGAGGAGGAAACACGCCTGATCACTAGTTCGTCCTCCGTGTTCGCGCGAAGCCCAAGCTGTGGCACGAGCGCGGGATGCGGCGACGAGGAAATCATGGGAGCAAGAATGTCTTTTGCCACGAGCCGCAGCGCGTCGCCTCTCCCAGGTGTCGTGGTTCCCACGCTACCCTAGACGACCGCTACCCTACATGCCTAGAGTCCAGACCCATCGTCGTCGCCGTCGGACCTCGAGATTTGGTCAACATGGGTCCCCAAGCCCATCCCAGGATCCTCCCTGACCCGTCTTTCCAGCCGAGCCGCGTCCAGCCGCGGCGGTGAGGACCTGCCTGCGAAACGACACCGTCGACGACGGATAATGGGAGCAGGGAGGGCCGCGACGACGCTGGACTCGGAGGTCTACTGACCTGGGTCAATGCAAACCCGGGTCAGTCAGGCCATGCAGGATCATGCAAGATGCTGCAGGATCCTGCAAGATCCTGCACGCCAGCCCGGGTCAGTGCACCCCTGGCCCTGCAGGATCCTGTCAAATTCTGGCGCTCTGACTGACACCCGCTCGCACTGACCCCCGTCTCCAAGCCCCCGACGGACGTGGCCGCGCCCTCGCCGGCCGGGCGCATCCCTCCCAGGGCCCCGCAGAAGGGGGACTCCTGATAGGCCAGGGCGCCGGCCCATGCCCCGGCAGCTACAGCCGCGGGGCCGAGACGACCTCCCCGTATCGGCCCTCTCCGTGCGGATTCGGCATCATGCTGGACTGGTGTGTTCGTTAACGGGGGGAGGGGGAGGGGGGGGCAATACACAAGGGGTACCTTGCCATCGCGCGGGCGTCCGTCCCCCGTGTAGCTTTGCGGTTTCGTGCGCTTCGTTTTCGCAAGATGCTCCAGGATGGTCCTCAGTAGTCCCCGCCGGCAGAAACAAAATCACACGTCCGAGCGATGCCAAGGTGAAGAAACGCGCGCCCGTCGCGCACAGTTGGACCTCAGTTGGAGCCCGCGGGGGCAGCTTGGGGGGGGGCCGCTCAGGGCCCTCTCGGAGCCGCTCTCCTGCAACCCCCTGTCGATCTCCCCCCACGTCTGCTTGCCCCCCGTGGCCGCCCGCCCGATCCCTGCGGATTCGGCATTACACCAAGGACAAACCCTCATCATTGGATGGTTTTCGCTGAGGAGATCGACCAGGAACCTGGGAGCCTGGGAGCCCAAAACCCACCGAAATCGGCCCGGAACCAATGGTTACCGGGAACCCGGGAACCCTGAACCGGGAACCCGGGAACCCAGCCTGCTACCAAAACCGGGGGGAAACTTTCGCCAAATCTTCCCACTTTCGCTAGGACCCCTTCAGTGCAAGCGCTAATTGGGGAAAAAGGCCTGAGGAAGAGGTGGATCTGGAGGAGGAGGAGGAGGAGGAGGAGGAGGAGGAGGAGGAGGAGGAGGAGGGGAGGAGGAGGAGGAGGAGGAGGAGGAGGAGGAGGAGGAGGGGAGGGAGGGAGGGAGGGAGGGAGGTAGGAAGGATGAGGAGGAGGAGGAGGGAGAGGAGGAGAGGAGGAGGAGGCGGAGGAGGAGGAGGAAAAAAGCCTGGGTTGCAGTGCACTGGTCCCTGGGGGCCTGGCCATCGCGCAGGCGCAGCACGCGGAGGCCCGCCGGCGGAGCCTCCGGGGCGGCGTCGCCCCCTCCCGCGGAGCAGGACGGGGTCGGAGGATCGCGCCGCACCGCCCATGCATCGGCGATGCACCGGCTGCCCAAGAGGGCCCGCTGACAGGCCAGGAGCCTCCACAGACGGCCCAAGAGGACCCCGATGACGTCCCCCCCCCCGCCGAGGCCAAGACCGCATATTCCCCATAAGTTCTTGAAAGCTGTCCATGCTCTCGCCGTTTCGGGCCCAGAACGCCCCAGACGGCTCTAGCGGTGCACCCGCGACGTCGGCGATGCGTCGGCGACGTCGGCGTGGAGAAGATCGGGCCGCACGTCGAGCCGCATCGCCGATGCATCGGCCATGCGGCGCGATCCCCCGACCCCATCCACAGTTCAAGACTGCTGGTCAGGATTGGCGGCGGGGATGCAAGGGCCTGGGACGCTCACGCGGCAGCTTTTCGAGCGGGGCTGGCCGTCGACAAGTGGTGGAGGCTGGACCGAGGTTGACCGAAGAGGCAAGGATGCGACGGTACCCTTGACTGCACTGGACGAAGACACGCCAGAAACATAAACTTTAGGCGCTCCGCGGGGATTTCTTGGATCGGCGCCGGACCCCCCACCGCGGCGCGCGGAGCGCGCCATGGGCGGCGCCGGAGGCGCCGCTGGAAGGGGGCCCAGCGCGGATCCAAGAGATCCGCGCGGAGCGCCAAAAGCTTATGTTTCTGGCGTCACTTCTTTTTGTTGGCCAGCAGCGTGCAGCGCGAGCTGGGCCGCGCCACCCCGCCGCGGCGCTGGGGCCCACGGGCCGCCGAGGGAGGGGCCGCCGGCGGCCGCCAGGCTCGGCGGTGTCAGCGCGCGCGCGGCCCCCGAGGCTCGAGCGCCTGGCCCTGCGGCCCGCCGGGGCTGCCGCCATCAGTCCAGCTCCTGCCGGAGGCCCTCGCGGCCCTCCTCTTGCCATCGCTCGGACGCCCGTGCCTCGCTCGCGTGTCGGTTTCGTGCGCCTCTCCCTGTCGCAGGGTGATGCAGCACGACCAGGCATGGCCGCGAGGATTGCTTGATTGCTTGACTCGATGCGTGGAGAAAAAAGAGCTTCTCAGTGGCTCCGCCGAGCAAGAATGCACCCGCTCGAGCGAGAACGCCCTGCGGTCCAGGCCGACCCCACGCTGCTCATGCTGCTTCTGCTCTTGCTCCTGCTCCTGCTCCTGGTCGTCGTCGTCGTCCTCCTCCTCCTCCTCTAACGCCGTGCCCCTTTCTCGACCCGACGAGGGAAGAGGGAGGAGAGGGAGAAAGGGGAAGGACGAGGACCACGAGTAATAGGGGGCAGGGGAGGAGGCGGAAGCGAGGAAGAATCTGATCGGCAACCAGAAGCAGAGATATGGGGAGTAGGAGGACGAGAGGGGGACGACGACCAGGAGCAGGATAGTGACGCGGAGGAGCAGGTGGGAGGAAGAGGAAGAGGAGGAGGCGGAGGCGGAGGAGAAGGAGAAGAGGAGGAGTAGGAGAAGGAGGAGGGGGAGGAGGAGAAGGAGAAGGAGTAGGAGTAGGAGTAGGAGTAGTAGGAGTAGGAGGAGGAGGAGGAGGAGGAGGAGGAGGAGGAGGAGGGAGGAGAGGGAGGAAGAGGAAGAGGAAGAGGAAGAGGAGGAGAACGAGGAGCAGTGACAGGACACAGTATGCTTTCGTGCGTGCGTGCGTGCCACGAGGCCTTCTCCTGAGACCAAGACCTTAAAAACAATCTTGGCCTTCCGTAACATGGTGGCTCCCCAACGTAGGAGGCTTTTTGCCGGGCCTTCCGCAAAAAGGTGGCTCCCCATCGACGGAGACTTTTTGCTGGGCCTTCCGCAACATAGTGGCTCCCCAACGCCCAACGTAGGAAGCCTTTCGCCGGGCCTTCCGCAACATGGTAGCGTCCCACCGTAAGAAGGCTGTCCGCCAGGCCTCCCGCAACGTGGTGGCTCCCCTCGCCGGGCATACCGCAACGCGGTGGCTCTCCAACGTGGGAAGCTTTTCGCTGGGCCTTCCGAAACATGGCAGCGCCCAAATACGCAGGGGGGCTGTCCGCCAGGCCTTCCGCAACACGGTGGCTCCCCAGGTTCTCAGGGTCGTATGGTCTTCGGCTAGGTCCCTGGGGTCTCAGGGTCTGCGGGTCTTAGGGTCCTCGAGTCTTTGGGTCTTCGGGTCCTCAGGTCTGCGGGGGTCTTCGGGTCTTCGGGTTTTCGGGTTCTCGGATCCTCGGGCCCTCGGGTCTTAGGGTTCTAGGCACTTAGGGTCTTAGGGTCTTACTTTCCCAGGGTCTCAGGGTCTCGGGTCTTTGATCTGAATGTTCTAGGATCTTAGGGGCTTAGAGCCTTAGGGTCCTAGGCCCTTAGGGTCTTAAGGTCTTAAAACTTGAAGGTTTTAGGATATTCGGGTCATCGGGTCTTCGGGTCTTACGGCCTTCGGGTCTCCAGGTCTTCGGGTCTGCAGATCTTCGAGTCCTCAAGTCTTAGGGCCCTAGGGTCTTAGGGTCTTAGGGTCTTAGGGTCTTAATGTCTTAATGTCTTAGGGTCTTGTGGTTTTAGGTTGTGTCTTAGAGTCTTAGGGTCATTGGGTCTTTGGTTCTTCGGGTCATTGGGTCTTAGTCTAAGGGTCTTCGGGTCTTCCGGTCTTCGGGGCCTTCGGGTCTTCGGGTCTCGGGGTCTTCGGGTCTTCGGGTCTTCGGGGGTCTTCGGGTCTTCGAGTCTCGGGTCTTGGGATCTTGGGGTCTCGGGGTCTCGGGGTCTTCGGGTCTCCGGGTCTTAGGGTCTTCGGGTCTTCGGGTCTTCGGGTCATAAGGTCTTAGTGCCTTAGGGTCTTTGGGTTTGCGGGTTTTCTGGTAGTCGGGTCTTCGGGATTTCGGGTCGTCGGGTCTTGGGGCATTGCGGTCTTGGAGTCATCGGGTTTTCGGGTCTTCGGTTCTTCGGGTCTTGGAGTCTTCGGGTCGTCGGGTCTTCGGGTCTGAGGGTATCAGGGCGTTCGGGTCTTAGGGTTGTAAGGTTTTAAGAATCTTAGGGTCTTCGGGTCTTCTGATCTCAGGATGTTAGTGTCTTACTTCGGGTCTCAGGGTCTTAAGGCTCAAGGGTCGTAGGATGTTAGGAGTTCAAGGTCTAGGGGTTAGGGTTTAGGGTTCACTAGCCTCTCTTCGAAGCCCGCTGGACGTACCCCGCCCACCCATGACCCCATTACATACAAATCTCACCGCGTCGATGACGTCAGTGCGATGCGTCGTGCGCAGTACTTGCGCAGCGCCTCAACCCGATGCAGCGACGATGCCGACGCATTGGCGAGGAGCGCCTGGGCCGCGCCTGAGCCGCGACTGGGGGACGCCAAGGAAGCGCCTTGCGAGCGCCTGGGGCACAAACGCGCGCAGGCGCGTTCGGGATGGATTTGTTTGATAGAGGTCGCACGAGTTGGGAGGAACCTATGTGCGCCGCGACGTATGTTTTGCAAGGGATCCGGGCCGCATGCATGGGAAATCGTATTCTTGTTGCAAGGGATTCTGGCCGCACGTGATGAGATAGTATGCCGATGGACAACAATATCTCTTTTCATCTTGAGCCAAAATGGGCGCACGGAGGAGGGTGTCAGAATCACTCCTCCTCGGGCCTGGCCGCAAACCGGCCAGGCACGACCTAAGTCGTACGCGGGCGCGCCTGGGCCGACGCGCCCAGCTCACCAGCTAGGCTGCGGCCATGCCGCGAGCCCCTCACTCCGCCCGGCGCGATCATACCGCCGCCGGCGGAACCTCATCCAGCCCCACAGGTAGCGGAGCATGGATTCGATCCACTCCATCACTTGAAGTCCTTCTGAGTCGAACTCGGTGCCCGATCCCAGATATTCAGCGTCGCCATGTGTCTCCTCAAAAGGGATCCACCCACGCTCTTGGTCAGCACGTCCGCGACATTGTTCTTGCCAGGAACCGCAGCGATCGAGATGTCGCCCTTGCCAACACGCTCCTGGATCCACAAGTACCGTGATTGAACATGTCGCATCTTCCCGAGACCTCGCCGTTGGACGTGGCCCCGGGCCGCCGATGAATCTGAGGCAAGCTCCACCTTCAGGTCCAGCCCCCAATCCGCGAAGAGGCTGTGAAGGCCTAGGCCCACGCTCCCGCCCTTCACCAGGGCGTAGTACTCGCTCTCCCCGCTGCTCAATGAAACCGTCGACTGCAGGTTGCTGCCGTGCTTGACTACATGATGCCCTAGCATCGCCACGAAGCCTCCTGTGCTCTTCCGCGTGACTGCACAGCCTGCATGATCAGAGTCCACGTACACCCGGATCTTGTCGAACATCTTCTGCTCCGTGAAAACCGTCACCGTGCTAGGATGCCGCTTAAGGTAGCGGCCAACCCTCTTGAGCATGAGCCAGCTCGCCTCCGTTGGCGTCTGCATGGACCTAGCGAGCGTCTTCGATGCCTCTGCCAAGTCCAGCCTGTCCTGAGACAGGTAGGCCACCCTCATGGTGAGGGATCGGAAGCGCGAAGCTTCCGCTGCTCCCAACGCCGCCGACTTCGCATCCATCATCTGCTTGTCGGCGCTGCGCTTCTCCATCGGCGTGTCCACGCCGTTGGCCTTGCTGAGACCCAACTCGTCGATCACGATCTCCGCGTGCCGCTTGTCCGGCTCGATCATCGCATGCCGGCAGGGCCGGCCACCGCCAGGCGGAACTCCCGCACTGACCTCGATGACCCGATTCAGGAAGACCGCCTGCTTGTCATCGCCCTCGTCGAAGCCTAGGTTCGCAGTCTTCTTGAACTCGTACTTCTTGCCCAGCGTGGCCTCGAAGCTGTCGATGTCCTGCTGCTGAGCCAGCACCGCGAAGTCGTCGCCGTGCCCCAGCAGCCTCGTCTCGTCCACCTCCTTGTAGAAGACCGCTGGGCACGACACGCCCGCCTTGTAGCCGTGTTCCTCCAGCAGCTCCGTGTAGTCGCCCTGCCAGATCTTGCTGGCGTCCTGCGTGCCGTACCAGGACTTGAGGAGTAGGCCGCACTTGTCCTCGCCGTACTCCTTGCGACTCTCCTCCTCCAGCTCTACGAAGATCCTCCGCTGCGCCTTCCCGTAGAAGTGCGCCCTGCTGATGTCGAAGAAGCCGATCTTGAAGTTGCCCGGCTTCCTGCCCTTCTTGCGAAGCGACTCCTGAATGTGGAGCGGTGCTTCCCGCGTCCACGTGACCATCAGCGAGACCAGCGACCGCATGGCCTCCAGAGGAGGCATGGCCGAGAAGACCTCGGACGCCTCCAGCTGCTCGTCGGGGCGCTTCTTCGCCTTGATCTCCTTCACGACGAGCCTGCTCCTGTAGTTGGGCCTCTCCGCGTCACCCTTGTTCGTGTCGACCCACTTGAGTGGGATGGGCGGACGCCCAGTCTCGGCGAAAGCCTGAGACCTCGGGACGATCTCGATCAGCTCCTGCTTCTTGACCCACTCGCGCTCGACCGCGCGAGCCTGGGCCACAAGGCCCGCCTCCAGGTAGCCGCCATTGACGTCGTCCCAGTAACTCGTCCAGTCCCCGGGCGGCACTGCCGCGTCCACAGGGACTGGGCCCGACTGCTGCACCTGGGCGGTGCTGAGCTCTCCCACGTCATTCAGCGTGTCCTTGAGCTCCTCCAGCACCGCCTCTACCAACTTCGGTGGATAGACCTTCGCGAACCGCGCGATGCCGCCCACGAGCGTGATGTGGCGATGCCATTCCGCGCGGCCGTCCACATTGCTGCAAGTGCCCTGCAGCCTCCGGGCTAAGCCTGGATGGTTGGTGACCCATCCGGTCTCCTTGCGCACGAACTCCTCCTGACCACTGCGTGGGTTCGTGAGCTTCATGCCCCACCGACACATGGGGCCTTTGACCGTGAAGACTCCTGGATGCGCGACCAGCTCCTTGACGATGTCCTCATTCCACGATCGCGCGCTCCAGGGATGCTCATGCAGGAAGTACCTGCCTGGCTTCCTGAGCTGACGCCAGTAGGCGTCGACTGCCACCTTCAGGTGGTGTCTGGCCTCCTCCATCTCAGCTGCCTCCTGCTCATCGGTCCTGAACTTGGCGCTCAGGCCCCTCAGCAAGCTGAACTTCTCGCATGGAGGGGACCCCGCGAGCAGGATGGGATCCATCCGCTCCTGCTGCCTCTCGAGCTCCTTGACATCCTCGGGGCGCCGCAAGTCCCACGGCGTCCCGTCCTCCTTGAGTTCCTCCAGGTCCGCCGCGAAGCCCGGGCGCAGCTGAAATTCCGCTGCCCGAGCCGAGAACCGATGTGGCGAGTACACCTCGGCCACGTCCACGGCGCCCAGCTGCAACGCCGATAGGGCGATGCTGTCCACCTCTTCGTCGGCGATGTCCACGCCGGCGCTGGCCCAATGGCCACTGACCTGTTCGCGAACGAGCGGGAGCAACTCCGCCTTCGCTCTCGTCAGCACTCCGAGCTCAACCAGCTCGATCGACGCCATATCGAGGGCGAGCACCCGCATGTGCCTCCCCTCACTGGCGTTCCACACGACTGCCACTCCAGCTGGCAGCTGAGGTCCTTCCGCTGGCGCCGGCTGCGCCGCGAGATCCTCCATGTCCACCGGTACCGGCACGTCTGCCGGCTGTGGATCACCGCGCTCGAGGGCCTCCGGCACGTCATCCGGGGCCACCTCTGCCAAGCGCTTCAGCCGCGACCTGGCCGCGGTCATGTCGACATCCGCGGCGGCCTCTGCCGCTCGCGCCGCTCCCGAACTGGAGCTCGCTCCTCCTGAAGGAGCCGCCACGCCGAAGCCCGGTGCTACCGGCTGGCTCTCTCGCATGCGCGCCGCTGTGGCTGCCACGGCTGGCGCTGCTGCCGATCGGGCCGCGGCCGGCGCGGCCGATGCCGCTGCCGCCGCTGCCACCGGCTCGGTGATCCTCCGAGCCGTCTTCGGCGGAGGGGTCCCTGCCGCGGCCGCTGCCGCTGGTCGGACTCTGGCCTCTTGGCCCTGCCTCCGTTCTCGATACTGGCCGGTCCTTTCCCGGCCTGCCTCCTCCGCGTCCAGCGCTTCGAAGATCCTCTTGCTGCACACCGCGTTGTGCGCGTGGCCAGCCAGCACCCGGCCGTGCTTGGCGATCGAGACGCACCCTGGGCATCCCGGCGTTGCGCCCAGCCGCTCGACGTCCGCCTTGAGGACGTACATCCTCCTCGGCGCCTGCGGCTGCGGCGACACCACCACAATTGGTGGCGGACCGACCTCTCCAGGTCCGACGATGGCCCGCGGCGCGCTTGCCGCACGCGGAGCCACGTCCCACGGCAGGCCCTTCAGGCCATCCCAGCCCACCGTGATCCACTTCTCGCTCTGCGGCAGGCTGCGAAAGCCGACCGCCTTCTTCACGCCGTCGCTCGTGATGACCATCATCGAGCCGTCGCGCGGGTGGTGGCCGATGTAGCGAGCCTCCACCATCTGCTCCTCCAGCGCGTTCTTCCTCGCGCGCTCCCCGGCGAACCGCGCCATCAAGCGCTCGCCGAAGAGCGGGACCGGCTTCCTCCACTGCCGTCCCGTGAGCCGCTGAAGAGCGGTCTTGCCATCCTGGCCGCGCCGGTATCGGTTGATTACCGATGCGGCGTGCTCCGGCAGGTGCGCTAGCACCGGGTGCTTGTCCTCCACCTTGACGCCCAGCTTGGACTCCAGGTCCATCTTGAGCGCCCGCACCTGCTTCTTAATCTCGCGCACCGTGACCTCGATCTCCCCGTTGGCCTGATGATCGGCCGGTGCCGACTCCTGGGGAATGGCCTCGAGGCCAGGAACCTCCTCCACCGCACGCCTCTTGACCAGCAGGATCGCTGGCTCGCCGTCGGACTTGTTGACGATCTTCCTGTAGCCCAGGATCCGCAAGAAGCGTGCGAAGAACTTGATGGCGTAGGCGTCGTCGCCCTTCTTCTCCACGAATGTCGCTGCCATCATCTTCGAGCGCCGATCCCTAAGGACCAGCATCGGCATGGTGTCCGCGTCGTCCTGGCCCATGAAGGCGTAGTCGGACGAGACCACCGGCACCGCCGTCTCGTCGTCCTCCGGTGCGCGGAGATGCGGCTGGCCTTGGCCCTTTGCCGCAATACACACGCGACACCAGCTGCGATAAGTCGCGTGTCCCATCGCCTCGTGTTCGCGATCTCCCTCTGAGAGGGCTCATGAGGTGCCTTCAGCACTCTCGGGCGAGCCTCCTCCTCGCCCTCGTCGGCCTGCTGTCCATCAGGAGCAGCTGGCAAAGCGTCGGCCGCAGCAGCTGCCGCTGGCTGAAAACCCGGCGGTCTCACGTCGGAAGGCCCCGACCCCGCCGCTGCCGCCCCCGCAGCCGATGCCGCCGGGGGCCGTGGTATTAAGTCCTCCAGTGGGCTTACGCCGAGGGCTGCCTCCTGGGGACTGTCTTCTCGAGGATCTCCAGCAGCTCCTCCTTCGACTTGCCGCTGAGGAGCTCCACCAGCTCGGACTTCGACTTCGCCGAAAGTCCCTCCTCGAGAGGAGCAACCGAGCCATGTTGGCCCTTCTTGAGGTAGAAGTTGTAGACGCCCTGCTCGCGATAGACCGGCAGCATCTGGTGCTTCGCCGCCTTCGCCTCCTTCTCGAGCATGCCTACCACGCGCTTGCCGATTGGGCTCTTCTCGTGGAATATCCAGCCGCCATTGCGACCCAGGAATGAACACTGTCCAGCTCCTGCTGCCTGCCCCACCGAGATCAACGGCTTGTGCACGTTCGTCACGCGTCCCTTGAGTGCTCGTAGCACTCCGTACTCGTCCTCCGCCTTGAGCTGCAAGCTGCCCTCGTCCGGGACGAGCTCACCACTGGCCGTACGATACGTGCTGCCGTTGCCCTTCATTCCCGTCGGCGGCGCGAAGCTCCGAGGGAATGCTGAGATAGCTGCACCGCTGTCCCAGTTGAACTTCATCCAGTCGTCCTGCGCGAAGGGGGAGAGATCGACCGCCGCTACGCCGCGGCCGCTGCCGCTGGCGAGCTCCAGGCAGTCCAGGCTGCCCATGTCCAGAGCGGCGACCTCCGCTTCAGGCTCCTCCTCCAGGCTGCCTGCCGCCTTGCCGCCGGCCTTGCCGCCGCGGCTACCGGCTTTACCACCAGCGCTTGCCCCCGTTGCGGATCCAGTTCCAGCCCTCGTACTCGATCCCTGCTCTCTCTTCCAGCAGTCGGATGCCTTGTGGCCCCATCTCTCGCAGTTCCGACAGTAGCCGTCGAAGCGCCCGCTGGTGCTTCGAGGTGCCGTGTGCCCTGAACCACGGCCCGAACCCGTCGGGGATGTGCGGGAGCCTGAGTATGATCCGTTCGTCGATTTGCTCTTCCCCTTCGGCTCCTGAGTCTTGCCTTTCCCTTTGCTCTTGCCGTCCTTGCCCTTGCCTTTGCCTTTGCCCTTCGGGGCTCCGAATGACCCGACGTCCATGTCGTCCGGATGATGTGCCCGCGCACGGATCGATGGCTCCTTGATCTTCACGCCGGTCCGAGCCTCCACGATCGTCATCACCTCGTTCAGACTGTCCTGGAACGTGACGAGCCGATGCTTGTTGAGGACGAGGTGGTTCTCGATGTCCTGAGGCACGAGCATCTCGAGGGCCGCCATCTTGATATCCTCCGGCAGCTCGGCTAGACCATCTTCTCCTTGGCGGCGTTCGTACCTGCCTATCTGCTGGATCCACTTCTCTAAGGCTGATCCCAGCTCGTCCGCGCTGCACTTCGGAGGCGAGATGATCGACCTCAGGATTAGCCTCTTCCTCGGACCTGTCGTCGGATCCCACCTGCGGTGGAGCTTCCGCCAGGCTTCGAGACCGTTCCCATCGGGGGCGCCCGTCACGAGGTCGTTGCTCTCGCTGCCGTCCGCCGTCGTGCTGATCAGCGCCGCGTACAGCTGGTTGACCTTGGTCTCCAGCTCTGGTACTCCGTCGTGCGCCGCCTGTGCCCCCTCGATCGTCACGGGGCGTTCGGCTTCTGCAGCCCACCGAAGAACGGGACGGAAGCTCTCTCCGTACACACCTATCACGTAGTTCTCCATCTTGCGATTCCAAGCCCCGAACTTCTCTTGATCGTCGCCCATCGTCGTGGGCTTGCCAATCCCCTTCGTGTCGACGAGACCTTGAGCGGCTCCTCCCGCGCTCGACGCGCCTCTGATCTGCTCGCCCATACGTTCTATCGCCTGCGGAATTGCCGCGAGGCCTCCTGCTACTTGTTGCTGAAGCCGCTGATTCTCGTTCTCCAGCCTCCTCATCTCGTCGGCGGTCTGACTCATTCGAGCCGCGAACTCCTGCCTCAGCAGTTCGAACTGCTGCCGAACCTGCTCGTCCATGTTTGACAGCGTGTCTCTCGGCGAGCTCCTCCCTGCTCTCAGCTATCTCCTGCCTCGTACGCTCGAGGTCCGTGATCCGTCCTAGGACTTCCTTCTGCGTTCTCTCGACAACGTCTGAGGAGTTCTCCGACGGATGGTCCTCGATGTGCGCGAGGTCACGAAGCCTGTCGCCTGCCTCCCTCAAGTCGTGCTTGAACTGGAGCTGCTTGCGCCTGGTCTCAATCGCTGCGTCGCTCCTCTTGCCGCGCCTGCGGCCACTCTTCCCGGCCCCTGCCGGTTGCTCGGTCGCTGCCGAGCTCGCTGCGGCCGGTGCCGCCCTCTTCCAGCCTCGAGCTTCCTGCCAGCTCGCCGTGGCGCCCGCGGCCGCGGCGCGCCGAGGCCTTGGTGGGGTCGGCAGCAGTGAGTGGCCAGCTCACGCTACCATGATGAGATAGTATGCCGATGGACAACAATATCTCTTTTCATCTTGAGCCAAAATGGGCGCACGGAGGAGGGTGTCAGAATCAGCACGGGCACAACACCGTAATTTTTGATAGGGGAAATGGGGGGCGTCGAAGGGGGGGCATAAAGGCAAGGGCAGTCCGTAAGGGATCTCAAGGCTTACATCTTTATATGCTCTTAGTTTTTAGGTTTTGGGGCTTTTGGTTTGTGGATTTGGGCTTAGGGTTAAGGTTCCCCATACGGGCCTTCCGCAACACGCAGCCGCTCCTTCCCAAACCATCCGGGCCTTCCGCAACACGGAGCCGGGCCTTAAACGAACTGCCGGACCTTCCGCAACGCGCAACCGGGCCTTCCCAAACCGTCCCGGCCTTCCGCAATACGGGGACGGGCCTTCCCAAACTGTCTGCTGGGCCTTCCGCAACACGCAGCGGGCCTTCCCAAACAGTCCGGGCCTTCCGCAACACAGGGACGGGCCTCCCCAAATCGTCCACGCCTTCCGCAACACGCAGCCTGGCCTTTCCAAACCGTCCCGGCCTTCCGCAACATGGGGACGGGGCCGTGACAACCCATCTGGGAATCTGGGCCTTCCGCAACACAGACCTCTCGATGTTTTGAAGGCCTGCATGGTTATTTCAATACCCGAACCCGTCTCTTCCTCCCTGCTTCCTCGTCCTCCCTCCCCTTCCTCCATCTGTCCTCGTCGTCCACGTCCTCCACGTCCTCCTGTCGTCCACGTCCTTCACGTCCTACTCCTCGCCCGCCTCCCGCTCTTCCGCCTCTCCCTCCTCCTCGGCATCGCAGTATCAGTCTTTCCCGTCTCCCTCCTCTTCTCCCTCCTCCTTCCCATCGCTTCAGCTCCCTCCCTCCCTCCCTCCCTCGCTCCCTCCCTCTCTCCTACACCACATCCTCCTCATCCTTGTCCTCGTCCTCGTCATCCTACCTCCTCCCTCCACTTCGCTCCTCCCTCCTCTCCCCTTGCCTCTCACCCATTCTGTCTTCTGCTCATATTGGTCCTCCTCCGCATCCTCCTCCACCCCCCTTTGCACGTCCTGCCACTCCTCCTGATCCCGCCTGCTTCGCTCCTCCTCCTCCTCCTCCTCCTCCTCCTCCTCCTCATCATCATCATCATCATCATCATCATCAGGAAGATCGTCGTCGTCATCATCATCATCAGCATCATCATCAGCATCATCAGCATCATCATCATAATCAGAATCAGCATCATCAGCATCATCAGCATCATCATCATCATCATCATCATCATCATCATCATCATCGTCATCATCATCATCATCATCATCATCATCATCATCATCATCATCATCATCATCATCATCATCATTAGCATCGTCATTATCATCATCATCGTCATTATAATCATCATCATCCTCAGTTGCATAATCATCATCACAATCAGCAGCACCACAATCAACCTGAACATCAGCATCAGCATCATCATCATAATCGTCACAATGATCATCAGCATCATCAGCATCATCAGCATCAGCATCAGCATCATCATCATAATCATCATCACCATCGTCATCATCATCATCATCATCACCAACACCAGCATCATCAGATTCATCATCATCATCATCATCATCATCATCATCATCATCATCATCATCATAGTCATAGTCATCAACATCATCATCACCACCACTACCACCACCATCGTCATCACCATCATCAGCATCACCAGCCTCATCAGCATCGTCATCATCACCACCACCATCATTACCATAACCATAATCCTCGTCATCAGTATCAGAATCAGCATCATCATCATATTCAGCATTGCCATCATCACCATCATCATCAGCATCATCATCAGCATAACCATCATAATAATCATTATCATCAGCATCATCATTACCACCATCATCATCAACATCATCATAAACATGAACCTCATCATCACAAACATCACCATCACCATTATCATAATCATCATCATCATCATCATCATCATCATCATCATCATCATCATCATCACCGCCGTTGTCGTCATCGTCGTCCTCATCCTCCTCCTCACTTTCCTTCGCACCACCACCAATACCACCACCATCATCAGCAATATCAAAAGCAACATCATCATCCTCATCATCATCATTAATATCATCACCATCAGCATCAGCATCACCACCGCCATCATCAGAATCATCATTAGCATCATCATCATCATCATCATCATCATCAGCATCATGATTAGTATCATCATTATCATCATCATCATAAGCATCATCAGCGTCATCAGCACCATCATCATCATAATCGAACTCAGCATCGTCATGCCCATGATCATCCTGCACATGATCAGCATCAATCATCAGCATCAGCAGCATCATCACCATCAGCAGCAGCATGATCATCATCAACCACATCACCATCATCATCCTTATCATCATCATCATTACCATCATCATCAACATCATCATCATCAACATCATCAGCATCATCGTCATCATCAACAACAAACCCTTCCGCCCTGTGAATCCCCCCCTCATGCCCCTTATCCCTCCTCCTCCTCCTCCGCCTCCTATCTTCCCCCCCATACCTCCCCATCCTCCCTGCCCCTCCACAATTACACAATATGAAAATACTCTCCCACTTCCCCTGATGGCGTCCGGAAGATATTCGGCACCCCCCCGCGTACTGTTTTTTTACACACAGGATTCCCCGGAGTTGGGTTTTCGCTTGTGTTTTTTTTCTAAAATTCTGCTCTCGCTGAGGCGCCGGCCTCATTTCTGCTCCCGAATCGTTCCGAATCGTGCTCCCGCTGCAGCGTGGGCCTCATTTTCGGATCGGTGTGTGGCCTCCGTCGTTCAGGATGGCGTTCTCGCCCCAGCGCGGGCCTCTTTCTCGCGCGCCCATCCGCCCGCCCCCACCGCGCCGCACCACAACCCCCAACACCCACCACCACCACCACCACCAACCCCACTCACCACCCCAGCACCACCCGCACAGCACCAGCGACCAGCACCATCACCAGCCCCAGCACCGACACCACCACCAGCCCATGCACTCCAGCACCACCACCACCACCACTCACCACCACCACCACCACCACACCGACGCACACACTCCACGCACGCACGCACGCGCACCACCACCCACTAGTTACGCACGCGCGCGCGGAGCCACAGGTGGTCCGCTACGACACGCGTCCGCGGATAGAGAAAATCAGCGCCATGGTAAGGGATGGGAGGGAGGGGTAGGACGTCAGATATGACGCGAGCGCACCTAGCTTGTCCCTCCCCCTCCTCCCCATCCCCCCGGGGGGGCGGCGCAACGAACATCTCGTATCCTTCAGCCGGTCGAAAAAGCTCACCACTGGCCGATCGCGAGGAGCGGGTGCAGGCGCCGGAGAGGCCTGAGGGAGGATGAGGGGGAGGAGGGAAGAGGGGTGAGGAGAGAGGAGGCGGGGGAGGAGGAAGGGGAGGAGAACATGGAGGTACGAGGTACAAGCAGAGGGAGCATGGAGACGGATCAGGAAGGCGGATCGGCAGGCGGAGCAGTCCGCGGGGCGAGTGCGCATCAGCAGGCTAAGGGGGAGCCGCAAAAGGAAGATAAGACGGGGAAGGGGATCGCCAGGAGGAGGAGCAAGGAGAGATGGAAGAGGGAGCGGAAGGGGGAGGCTCCAGATGGCTCCAGACAACGACGAGGAGCTCCCAGGACGAGGCACCGCCCAGGTCATGATGTCTACCCCGCCCGAATAATCACCTCCCCAGACGTGCGAGGTCCTGATGTGTTCCATACGCGGTCCTAAGAAAGCTCGAACCATGCCCCGGGACCGGGACCGGTGTTTTATCCTGAGTCGTGCTTCAACGGGCCCCAGACCTAGCGAAGGCCCCCGGAGGACAGGACGTCTCGACCCATGCCCCAGGACTGGCGCTCCACGCCGCATCGTTTTGTTTGTCGGTCCCGCGGCCTGGCGAGGGCTCGTGGAGGCCGACGACGAAGGCCTGCTGCCCTCATTTTTTCGTACAGCCAGCTCGTATCATGAGCATGCGCGGCAAGGATGCAAGAGCCTTGGATGGCCATGTTCACGTTTCTCGAACGAGGCTGGCCAACGAAAGCGGGCGAGGATGCACCGAGCAGGCAAGGATACAAGAGCAACGGGAATGCTGCCCGTGCTTGCTGTGCCGGTTGAGCGTGCGACCGACGCAAACGTCTAGGTCTGGGCCGCCCCTTGGAAGGCCTCGGATGAAGGGGCCCTGGGACACACAGACAAATAGACACAAATTACAGGATCCCCCATATGTTCCCATATTTGCTGGGTTTTTGTCGTCCCCGCCACTTCCCATATTTTCCAATATCTTCCCATATTTTCTGGGGAATCGACGATTAATTGTGGCTCTGTGTTCTTTGTTTCCTCCTGATTGGGGGCCCCCGCGCCTTCGCGGCCTGCGGCGCGGCGGCGCCCCCGCCGCCCGCGCTGCGCCCGCCGGCAGCGGGCGCCCCGCCGCCCGCGAGGCCGAGGCCGCCGCAGGGCCCAGGCCCGGCGGCCGCGGGCGCCGCCCGGAGCTCGGCCTCCGCGGCCGGAGATGCCGCGGCGGCTCCTGGGGGCCTCCTCGTCCTCGTCCTCCTCCTCCTCCTCCTCCTCCGCCTCCTCCGCCCTCCTCCGCCTCCTCCGCCTCCTCCTGCCTCCTCCTCCTCCTCCTCCTCCTCTCCTCACTTCCTCCTCCTCCTCCTGCTCCACCTCCTCCCTCCTCCCTCCTCCTCCTCCTCCTTCGCTCCTCCTCCTCCTCCTCCTCCTCCTCCTCCTCCTCTGCTTTTGCTTTTCTCCTTCTCTTCTCCTGCTCCGCACGCCAGCAACTGCCTCACTGCGCCTCCTCCTCCTCCTCCTCTCCTCCTCCTCCTCCTCCTCCTCCCCTCCTCTTTTCTGTCTTTGGAAAAGGCTTAGAAATCTTCTCAGACGGACCCGAGCCTTCTGAGGAGGCCCGCCCCTTCACACTTCCCCCCCTCGCTCGCCGCCGACCCTAGGCCCCACCCTCCTCCGCAGCTTCCTGCTCATTGAGATTGACGCTGTGATGCGTCATCAGATCGAGAGGGGGCCGAACGGTCCTACACGTTCCCTGGGTGCGTGGCTTTGATGGGGTTTCCTCGGTGCGAAGTGTCGATTGTATCGTTCTTCTTGTTGTCGTCGTTGCCCACCCGCGACGCACCCACGCTGCTTTGACGCGAGTCAGAAGAACGCCTGCGGCGGGCTGTTCGAAACCTGTTTTCGAGCCCCTCAGACAGCCGACGACCCCCCGAACCCTCACTCGCATGCACAACTACAGGTCGTGGTAGTCTGCATACGGGGGAGGCGCAAGCAAGACTAGAAACTTAAACCATGTAGAGATAACGTCCAAGAGGAAGAGGGAACGACGGCACCACGAGACGACAGGGAGGCCTGCGACTGAAGTTCTGAACCAAGGAGGGATGGAGGGAGCAGATGAGTGGGGGACCACCACCTCCTCTTCCTCCTCCTTTTACTCCTCCTCTTCTTCCTCCTCCTCTTCCTCCTCCTCCTCCTCCTCCTCTGCCTTCTCCTCCTCCTCCTCCTCCTCCTCCTCCTTCTCCTCCCCCTCCTCCTCCTCCTCCTCCTCCTCCTCGTCCTCCTCCATGCTCCTCCTTCTCTCCTCCCGTCCTCTCCTCCTTTCCCTCCTCTTCCCTCCTCCTCCTCCTCCTCCTCCTCCTCCTTATCCTCCCCCTCCTCCTCCTCCTCCTCCTCCTCCTCCTCCTCCTCCTCCTCCTGCCGAGTCTCTTTCCCATCTGCGGGGGAATGCCAGGGACCCTCGCCCACCGTCTTTTTCAGTGCCCAGCTTGCCAAGGTTGGAGGCGAGACGCCCTGCCCGCAATGTTGGTCGACGCTGTGCGGAGGCGTGCCACGTGCACGACTGAACAAAGAACGTCTGCACGCGTCCCGTGTTTTCGTGGTGCGGGCTGTGGTATCGCAAGGCATGACGAAGAGCTCCGCTACCAGGAAGGGCGGCTCGGAGTTGTCCCCCCGCGGTGTGCCCAGGTGGCTTTGAGTCACCTGGTGGGCACGTGTTCGCTTTACTCTGAGTGCAAAGTCTCGCTGCAGTGTGGCGGGAGTATAGGTGTCGCCAAGAGGCCATCTAACATCCGCCCCCATCGTAGGAAGCGCACTTTGGCAGACGGTGGATCACCTGGGATTGCCTTCAAGAAGGTGGGGACACACAACAGCATGAAAGATGTGCGCGAAGGACACATCTCGGCATGTGCGCATGGAGGTACCAAGGCTGCCATTCGTGTGGCAACCATAGGTGCTGGGCTGGCGAGGAGAGACCCGTCGGTCTTTCTCATGTCTGCGTGCATGATTTCCTTGGCAATGACCCTGCTCCGATTCAGCAGCAGGGCCGAAGCCCGTTACTCAGATCTAGAAGTGTCGCATACGTATCCTGGGAGCCCAGGGTCTCATGAGGGTGGTGTCGCGAGAGAAGGAGGCGCTGGTGGAGCTGGTAGGGGGTGCGAAAGCTGCGGCTGCTAATGCTCCCCCTCCCAGTGCTCCCTCCCCATCGGCTGGCAGCCCGAGCGAGCAGCGGGGTCCAGAGCAGGTCTCGACGGCCCTAGACTCGGACCGAGCACCCTGGGTTTCCAGGGGACATCGTTTGCTGAAATGTGATGCGGTGGCCAAAAGGCCAACCACCGATGTTGGTCTGCTCCGTTTGCGAAGGCTACGCTTCATTCTCGCAATGCTACATCGAGCTTCGAGTTGCGGCGGCTCCCAGCAGGCTCTGGTGGTCCCTGACATGAAGAATACGAAGTCTGCGTTTAGGGGCAAGCACCCTATCGGACCTCTCAAACTGGGCCCCTGGAGGACTCCCAATGCGGCGGCTCGGGAGATGGCGGATGGTCTTGGAATGGTCCCATGGGGGCCAAAAGCGAAAGGCCAGACACGGGCCAGATATAGGCCCGCCTGTGTGTGTCTGCCCTGCTGACTTTCTCGAAGCCTTTGGGCTAAGCGAGCCCGAAGCGCGAACCCTCGGACAATGGAGCGAGCGCCCTGAAAACCAAGGCCTCGGTACTGACTCAGACGGCGGATAGATCCTCCAGGTGGGCCCTGTCGTGGGCCATGGGCAGGTCTCTGGCCGTCCCGCATGCGGTCGACAAAGGTGCACTTGGATGGGCCCCCCTGGGGGGAAGAGTGGTCGGACTGTCGGACTTCGCTTTCCCCCCGTTCCCCTCAGTGGCGTGCGATCCTCCTCATCCTCCTCCTCCTCCTCCTCCTCCTCCTCCTCCTCCTCCTCCTCATGTTCCTCCTCCTCCTCCTCCTCCTGTTCCTCCTCCTCCTCCTCCTCCTCCTGCTCCTCCGCTATCTCCTCCTCCTCCTCCTCCTCCTCTTCCTCCT
>CAUYUJ010019621.1:80885-105885 GCA_963575745.1 Prorocentrum cordatum
TCATCATAATCATCATCTTCATCATCATCATCATCGTCGTCATCATCATCATCATCATCGTCATCATCATCATCATCATCATCATCATCATCATCATCATCATCCTCATCCTCATCCTCATCCTCATCCTCCTCCTCCTCCTCCTCCTCCCTGCCCCTCCCCCTCCCCAATTCCCCCTCCTCCTCCCCTCCTCCCCCCTCCTCCCCCTCCGCAACGCTGTCGGGCGAGGCGCCGCCGCTGGAGAGGCCCCCGAGACCAAAATGCCGCCACTCCCCCGACCGCTCTCCCCGAGTGCATTCTGACCAGAGTTTCGAGGCAAGTGGGACGCACGAGGAGGAGGAGGAGGAGGAGGAGGAGAAGGAGGAGGAGGAGGAGGAGGAGGAGGGAAGGAGGAGAGATGAGGATGAGGAGGAGGAGGAGAGAGGAGGATGAGGCGGAGGAGAGGAGGAGGAGAGTGGAGGAGGAGGAGGAGGAGGGGAAGGAGAGGAGAGAGGATGAGGAGGGGAAGGAGGAGGAGGAGAGAGGAGGAGGAGGAGGAGGAGGAGGAGGAGGAGAAGGGACGCCGCGGGCGGATCGCCCCCCCCTGCCCAGGGTCCTCCCGTCGCCCCCACGGGAATTCCTCGTCTCTGCGGGAAGTGTCCCCTGGAAAGACGAGCCTCCATTGGGACGCACAGGGACATACTCATGCTGCACGTCCTCCTTTGAGGCGAACGTCCGAACCGAACATAGAATATACTGCAGGTCCGTGCCGTGTCGACCCTGGCGTTGGTTCCTGACACCGCGCTGGATCGTTCAACCTTGAACGATCGGCCGTTTCCGCAACTTCCGATCGTTCAACATCGACCGATTCTGGGCCGCCGTCGGCGTTCAACGTTGAACGTCGGCGGCGGGGTCGCCGCTGGTCGACACGACGCGAACCTACCGTACCCATCTTGCAGTGTATCGTTTCCCGAACGGTGCGGCCAGAACGCGCCCCCCACGACGCGTGTACGATAAGATTTGTCGGTGCGCGCGTCGCCCCTGGGGGGGGGGGGGCGACGCACATATAGCATAAGTATGCTAGGGGTGACGCCGAGCGACGAGGGCCTCCAGGGAGGTTCAAGGAGGCGAGAACGACGAACGGGTGGCGGGGTCGGCATCTTTGCCTCCTCGTGGAGCCTGTTGACCCCTGTTGCCGCCCGTGGAGCGCAAAACAACGAGAAGCCAGACCAAGACTGAACTCGGTATCGTCGGTGCTGGTCTTGGTCAACGCCTGTCCTGGTCAAAGTCAATGCGTAGATCGTCCTCGCGAATCGGCGTCGGCCTGCAGTGGGCCGCGACCGGGAGCGGCGTCGACAAGACCCCGCGGCGCCTTGGTCGTGGTCATCGTTGACGGGCCTGTGTTCCCCCACCGCCCACCACCACCATGAGTTGGAGGGGGAGGGGGTCCTCCTCCTCCTCCTCCTCCTCCTCCCTCCTCCTCCTCCTCCTCCTCCTCCTCCCCTCCCCCTCCTCTCCTCCTCCTCCTCCTCCTCCTCTTCTTTCCCCTCCTCCTCCTCCCATCCTCCTTCTCCTCCTCCTCCTCCCTCCTCCTACCCCTCCTCCTCCTCCTCCTCCTCCTCCTCCCTCCTCCTCCTCCTCCGCCTCCTCCTCCTCCTCTCTCCTCCTCCTCCTCCTCCTCCTCCTGCCTCCTCCTCCTCCTCCTTTCGTCCCCTCCTCCTCCTTTTTCTCCTCCTCTTTTTCTCTCCTCCTCATCCTCCTCCTCCTCCTCCTCCACCTCCTCCTCCTCCTCCTCCTCCTTCATCCCCCCTCCCCTCCCCCTCCTCCTCCTCCTCCTCCTCCTCCTCCACCTCCTCCTCCTCTTCGTCCTCCTCCTCCTCGTATTCCACCTCCTTCCCCCCTCCAACTGAATTACGGCGGTGGTGGTGGGAAACAGGCCCATCAATCGTGCTTCTTCCCTCGAGCCCGCCCGCAAGGCGGCGGCGCCTTCTGCCCCGCGTTCTCCCTGTCCTCTCGGGAGGGTGGCAGTGGGGGGGTGGGTTATCTTTAGGTCGGGCGTGTCCTCCGATGTTGGACGAAACATTTAAACATGACTACAGATGTTCCAGAATGGTCATGGGGGGGTGCAGAAATCCGCTGGCTCCCTTGCGGGGCCATCAGGCTGCGAGGACTAGGCTTGAAGCTCCCTGTGCCAGTTGCAGTTTACAGTTTCCACTGTTAGAGTCCTGCTTTCTGCGTCCTTGATGTAAACTGTTGCTGAACGCGCGAGGGGAGAGAGCCGAAAAGCGTCCTGGTTAGCGTCACCGAATCGCGCTGTCTGAATTCCAGGGGGGTCGTGGGGCACGTACCAAATATATAACATTCGCGTCCAATCCTTGATACATTACACCAGATTCGCGTCCCCGAGGCAAAACCCTCATAATCTGCATTATAGTCGCGTCCCCGAAGCCATAATCCCTCGCAACTTACGCAAGAGTCGCGTTCCCGAAACCATAAACCCTCGGATACTATACAATACTCGCGCCCCCGAAGCCATAATCCCGTGTAAAGTATGGAATGCTCGCGCCCCCGAAACCACAAACCTTTCAGCATTACTCCATGTTCACGTTCCCAGGGCCATACACCTTCGTAAATTACACCATGCTTGCGTCCCCGAGGCCACAAACCCTCAACAGATTATACCCGCATCCCCGAGGCCATAAACCTTTGCAAATTACTCAATATCTGCGCCCTCGAAGTGATAGCCCTTCGTACATAAATGAAATCCATCGTGCATTAAATAATATTCGCGCCACCGAAGCCATACACCCTCGTAAATTAAGATTGGCCCTCGCGTGAAGTCCCGACGTTGCTTCACGTGAGCGCCCAGACATCCCAACACAGCTCTGGCAAGTCCCATTCTAAGATTGGGGGGCCGGCGGCTAGGGGCGACGCCCTTTGATAGAAGGCCCAAAATCCACCCCCCTGATAACCACCCCGACAAACGAGGTCGTTTAATGGACGCACCCAAAGACGGAATCGAACAGGGCAGGGCTGTTTAGTGAAAGGCCCAGGGCCCTTTAACAAACGCCAATTATGGGGTCTGGGTGGTTTTTCTTCATTTGAAGACAAGGAATCCCTTTAGGGTCCATTTCTTCACCCCCCAAGTGATTTGTCTTTCGGCTCGGCGATAACCCGAAATATCCCGGGGGGGAGGGGCTGGCCGATAACCTGACCCTCGCGCTGTGGGCAGCCCCGCATATGCCCTCGCACACCTGTGCTGCGGCCCCCAGAGCTGCTAACTGCCAAAGATTCTGCGACGATGCCGCTGTTCGTGCTGCCACGATGCGGGCGCCGTCAAAGAATGCCGAGGGGCACCGCTGGACCTGCTCAACCCACAGAGCGAGGTTATCCAGGGGGCGAGCCCGATAACCCGAATTATCGCCGGACCCTAAAACAAACAGTTCCCATTTAGGGGGCAAAGACAGGGGAGGGCTGGCAGAAGCGGGGGCAAATCGACGTGAAATCGGCAGTACATCAACGATAGATCGACGCTTGGCCCCCGATCTTGAATCCGCACGCTCCCGTGCAGGCTGGAAATATCGGGCCTATGGGCGATCAATGGGCGATTGGGTGTCGATGCATCCTCCCCTATGCCTATCCCCCCGTATCGCTGCCCGAATCGTCGTCCAGGCTTCGGGTCATAACTCGGCTCTCTGGCGGCCGTTCGGGACGACCCGGGCATCCCAAGAACGGCCTCTGCGAGGCGCAGCGGCTGGAAAGCATCCCGGCGCTGGGCAACCGCCGAGAGCCGACGAGAACGCGCGAAAGCATCGAGAACCTCCAAAACCTATGCATCTGTAAGAACGGTTTTTCGAAGGCAGATCTGCCTTCAAAAAAATGGCCTACTCTGTAAGAACGGTCTTTTGAAGGCAGGTCTGCCTTGTAAGAACGGTTTTTTGAAGGCAGATCAGCCTTCAAGAAACCGTTCTTTTTTTGAAGGCAGATCTGCCTTCAAAAAACCGTTCTTACAGAGTAGACCAGTCTTTCCTCCTTGCAGGTAGAGTGCGCCTACCCCCGTCACCACCACCCCCGAGTCCTCCAGCGAGAGGCGCAGCCGCGGCCCAGGCCCGCCGCCGGCCGGCGGGCCCTGCCCCGCGAGCGGGGCGGTGTGCCCGGGCACCACGGTGACCTTGCACGCCGTCCACCGCCGACGCCGCCGCCGCCGCCAGTCGTCGTCGTCGTCGTCGTCGTCGTAGTCGTCGCCGCCACAGCCGCCGCCGCCATGCGTCGTCGTCGTCGTCGTCGCCGTCGTCGCCGTCGTCGCCACCGCCGCCGCCGCCAGCCGTCGTCGTCGTCGTGGTCGTGGTCGTGGTCGTGGTCGTGATCGTGGTCGTCGTCGTCGTGGTCGTCGTCGTGGTCGTTGTCGTGGTCGTGGTCGTGGTCGTCGTTGTCGTCGTCGTCGTTGTCGTCGTCATGGTCGTCGTCGTTGTCGTGGTCGTGGACGTGGTCTTGGTCGTCGTCATCGTCGTCGTAGTCGAGGTCGTCGTCGTCGTCGTCGTGGTCGTGGTCGTGGTCGTCGTCGTCGTCGTGGTCGTCGTCGTCGTGGTCGTCGTCGTCGTCGTCGTCGCCGCCGCCGCCGCCGTCCGCCACGGTGACCTTGTACGCGGGGTCCCGCGGGTCGCATCCTCCCCGGCACGGGGGACGACCCTGAGATCCTGGCGTCTCGATGCTTTCGAACCGGGCGATGTCGCCCAATGTTGGGCCCCAACACCCTTCTCAGATCGATCAAGCTCAAGAAATCACTCGAAAAGACTGGGTCCGAGGCTCCAGCCGTGATCTTATGTCTACGACGTTTGAACGTTTTCGCGCCGTTGGATCTCAGGGGAGGGGCAGGACGGGAGGAGCAGAGGCAGCAGGAAAAGGAAGAACGAGAGGAGGGAGGGAGCAGAGAGGTGCAGGAGGAAATTCGAGGGAGGAGGGACGGAGGAGGAGGAGGAAGGAGGGAGGAGATGGGAGGGAGCAGTGGGGGAGGAGGTAGGAGGGAGGGAGGGGGAGGGAGGGAGGGAGCAGGGAGGGGAGGAGGGAGGGAGCAGAGGATGAGAGGAGGGACGGAGGAGGAGGAGGAAGGAGGGAGGAGGGAGGAGGGAGAAGGGAGGAGGGAGAAAGAATGAGAGGGAGGGAGGGAGGGAGGTAGGGAGGGAGGGGAGGGAGGGAGAGGGGAGGAGGAGGAGGAGGAGGAGGAAGGAGAGGGAGGAGGAAGGAGGAGGAGGGGAGAGGAGGAGGAGGAGGAGGGAGGATAAGGGGAGGGAGGAGGAGGAGAAGGAGGAGGAGGAGGAGTAGAGGAGGAGGAGGAGGAGGAGGAGGAGGAGGAGGAGGAGGAGAGGAGAGGGGCAACACACATTTGGCCTTGTAATTACGCCGGGCCCCGCGGCTCGCATCCTCCCGAGGGCAAGTGGAGAAGAAACACGTGGCACGCGTGCCCTGGCTCTTGCACCAAGGAGCTGCGAGGGACAGGAGGCTTTCGCCTCCCTCCCCTAGGAGTTTCCCTCTGTGGCCAGGGGGGGAGAAGACGAACGACGAACGAACGACGACGACGAAAGAGGTCCCCGAGCTCCAGAACACAGCTGTGCGAGAAAATAAAAGAAACCCCAAGCCCACGCGTGCGGTGAAAAAAAAACGCGACGGCCGGCCTCTCTCTGTGTTCAGCCTCTGGCGGCCCTCGCTGGGACGAAAAATAAAAAATACCCCTAAAAATAGTCGAAAAATAGTCCCAAAATAGTCTGGGGACTATTTTCTGCATTTTTTTTTTGCCTTTGGGGGGTATGTTTGGGGTATTTTTAATTTTTCGTCGAAAATCCTCCTGTAGGGGGACACGCCCGACTTAACTCTGGGGGTCGACGCTGCGAAGCAGCAACAAGACGCGTCCAGCGCGCTCGCCCTGCTTGCTCATACGGCCTCGACCCCTCGCTCCCCACTCTGTCCCCCAGGGCGGGCTGACCTAAAGGGAAATTAGGACACACAAATAAATACACACAAATAAAACAAGTCCCCCATATTTTCCCATATTTTCTGGGTTTCTGTCTTCCCCGCCACTTCCCATATGTTCCCATATTTTCTGGGAAATCGCCGATTAATTGTGTCTGTGTGTTTCTTTTCCCCCTGAACTCTGTCCCCCAGGGCGGGCTGACCCCCGAACGCCACTCTGGCGCTCTTGCTTGTCTGACTACCTACCAGACCACCCCAACCCAACCCGAAGGCCCGAATTTCGGGTTGGGGGGGGTAAGGGTTCCATACGTGTTTTTTCGACGTTCCCGGACCCCCCCCCACTAGAAATGGAGGGCAAATTGAGGCCTTCGGGTTGGGTTGGGGTGGTCTGGTGGGTGGTGAACTCTGTCCCCCAGGGCGGGCTGACCCCCGAACGCCACTCTGGCGCTCTTGCTTGTCAAGCAGGCGGCCGCTGCAGAGGGCCCGGCGCGGACAGCGCGGAAAAGCCTCGAGCGGACCACCGGCCGCAAGCCCCCTGCCCAGACGTCGGGCATCTCGAACAAATCGAGACGGATTCTTGCTCGTCGTCTGCGGCCTTCGGGACCCTCCCCAGGCCTCGGGACCGTCAAAAATTCGGCTCGGGATGAGACACCGGTCCCGGGGAGGTGGTCGGGAGGTCGGGGGCCCGCGTCCCGAAACAATCGGGGCGTCGGAAGTCTGGGTCGAAGCGCCGCCGCGAGCACCGCCAGCAGGCCGACCAGGCGCAAACGGCACCGCAGTAGAGCTCATGCCGCGCACGCGGGCGCACGCCTCGAGGCGGGTGGGCGCCGGCAGCCCACGCGCGCGCTGGCCGTGGCGCGTGCTCTGCCGACTGCGCCGCTGCAGGGCAAGCGCAGCGGCAGCGGAAGTCGGAGGGCAGGCCCAGGCACGCAAGGCACGGCGGGGCCGCTGGTGATGGGCAGATCCTCCGCCACCACCACCACCATACGTTGGAGCGGGAGGGGTCCTCCTCCTTCCTCCTCCTCCTCCCCCCTCCTCCTCCTCCTCCTCCTCCTCCTCCTCCTCTCTGACTCTGTCACATTGTCATAATCATGCCCTCCTCCTCCTCCTCCTCCTCCCCCTCCTCCTCCTCTCGCCCAATCCTCCTCCCTCCTCCTCCCCTCCTCCTCCTCCTCGTCCCTCCTCATCCTCCCCCCCTCCCCCCTCCTCCTCCTCCTCCTTCTCCTCCTCCTCCCCCTCATCCCCCCCTCCAACTTCTGGTGGTGGTGGCGTAACGGGCCCCTCAGCTGGACAGGCAGCCCCTGGTGAGAGCACGCCTGGCGGGCCGAGCACTCGACCACCAGCGCGCAGGCCGTTGCGCACGAGGCACGGGGCCGAGGGGGCTGGCCGAAGCAGCCTCCGAGCGGGCGCGGGGGGCACGGCGCGCACGGCGCGGAGGCCCGCCGGGAGCAGGCGCACTCCTCGCCATCGCTCGGACGTCCATTCCCTGTGCTTTTTTCGGTTTCGTGCGTGTTTCTTTCGCCAGATGATCAAGGATGCTCCTCGATGGCCCTCGCCGAAGGAAAAATGCACACGTCCGAGCGATGCCAAGCACCTGGTCGCGGCAGAGAGGCGACTGAGGACTCCAATCGCCATCGCGAGACGGCGCAAGAATCAGGTCGGGCATGTCCTCCTGCAGGCGGATGCGGGGCGAACAAAAACATCACAAAATACCCCAAACTGGCGGGAGAGGTATCGAAGCATCGGCCCCAGACTAGTTGTTTGCTACGTTTGCAGATTCCTCCTGTAGAGATACGTTCCCGATTGAACGCAGGAAGCAGGCGTATACGCTTAGGTCGGGCCTATCCCCCTACAGGAGGATTTCGGACGAAAAATAAAAATACCCCTCCAACAGATACACCAAAAACATCTGCCGGCCCCCTTGTGGGGCCACCAGGCTGTTTGGCGAAGGCTCGCAAATTCCTGTACCAGCTGCAGCTTCCAGTTTCCACTGTTACAGTGCCCACTGTTCCTTGTTGATGAACCGCGCGAGGGGGGGAGCGTGTGCTCTGAATTGTTGGGGTGGGTAAAAATTCACACACCTCACACAGATCGGCAGGGTCAGGGTCCAAAGACATGAGGGATTTGCCACATTTCTGAAATTTGCTGGCACCCCTCACGCAGATCGGCGGGGTCAGGGTCCAAAAACGCGTGGGATTTGCCACATTTATGGAATTCGCTGGCACCCCTCACGCGGATCCGTGGGGTCATGGTCCAAGAAAGGAACTTGCCAGACTTTTTCAAAATTCGGTGGCACCCCTCACGCACATCGGCAGGGTCACGACGTCTTACCAACCGCCAGGTGTGGTCACCCCTCTGGTCACCTACCGGTTTTGCTCCTTACGAGTCGGCCTCGCATGAAGTTCCGATACTGCTTCACGACAGCGCCCGGGCCTCACGACATAGCTCTGGCACAGCGCGTCCTCCGAGGGAGGGGCCGGCGGCAGGGGGGGCGAAGCCCTCACGGACTCCAAGATGCGAAAGAAAGCTCTGAATGCGTCTCCCTCCTGTAGAAGGACAGGCCCGACCTAAGTATACGCCGACCCTGGCCGGGCCGACCCTGGGCCCACGGGTCGCTGCCTGCGCCCTCCGGGCCCGGCCACGAGGGGCACGTGCACCGATCCGTGGCCCAGGATGGGCCTGGACAGGATCGGTGCATGCATGGTGGGCCTGTTTGCCACCACCACCACCATGAGTTGGAGTGGGAGGGGGTCCTCCTCCTCCTCCTCCTCCTCCTCCTCCTCCTCCTCCTCCAGCTCCTCCTCCTCCTCCTCCTCCCCCTCACTCCCCTCCCCCACCTCCTCCTCCTCCTCCTCCTCCCCCCTCCTCCTCCTCCAGCTCCTCCTCCTCCTCCTCCTCCCCCTCCTCCTCCTCGTCCTCCTCCTCCTCCTCCTCCATCTCCGCCTCCGCCGCCTTTCCCCCTCCAACTTATGGTGGTGGTGGCGTAAAACAGGCCCATCAATGTATAGTTCTCTCCGCATGAAGAGACGAGGACGGGGAGGAAGAGGAGGACGAGAGCGAGGAGAAGACAGGCGGCAAGTTCGTGTCGTAACGACTCGTGTTGTTCCAAGCACCGCGCGGATCGTTCAGCCTTGAGCGGCCGCTGGCCTTCCGACGGCGAAGACCGTTCGATGTCGGCTGACTCCGTGCCACTGGCAACGTTCAACCTTGAACGCCCGCGCTGGGGTAGACGCCGCGCCGACACGACACGAACCTGTCGCACAGTCAAGCTGCGACCAGCAGGAACGCTGAATAAGGAACGAAGCCCCATTTTGGCCCCGACAGCGCCTCGGTGCACTCTGGCGCTGGAGGAACAGCCATGGCAGGGCCCAGAAGAACGGCGAGACCCGTCCGAACCCGAACGAACTGCTGCGAATCCCAGAGCTCCGGTGTCGCAAGTTTGCGCGTCCATTTCCTCGGGGAACGTTAAAGGCCTGTTTTCGATGTCTGCCCAACGTCAGGGAGGACGAAGGGAGGGAGGGAGGGGGGAGGGAGGGCGGAGCGAGGGATACTGGCAGGTCTGGACCCATTCCCCAGGGCCCGCGTTTCATCCTGGGTCCTTGTTTGACGGTCCTTGGCCCGACAGCGGATCCGCGCGCCAAAGGCAGCGCCGGGGGCGCCGCCAGGGGGCCCCAGCGCGGATCCGAGAAGTCCATGCGGAGCGCCGAAAGTTTATGTTCATGGCGGTTTGTCTTGTTCGATTCTCACACGACCGAGAAGGAGAAGGAGGAGGAGGAGGAGGACGAGGAGGAGGACGAGGAGGAGGAGGAGGAGGAGGGGAAGGAGGAGGACGGGTCGCCTAAGCCCTTCGGAGAAACCCTCCACCCGACGGGGAATTTCCTGGCCCGCAGCGGCGGCCCCGCAGGAGGAGACTTCCGGGCGGGGGTAAAGGGGGCGGCCGCGCTGTGCCCGGCCGGTGAATCCGCTGGAGAGGGGCGCCTGCTGCGGAGAGGCGCGGGAGGCGCTTCTCATGGCCTCCATCTCGGGCGACGACGACGACGAGGACGACGGAGACGACGACGACGACGACGACGACGACGACGACGACGACGACGGCGGCGACGACGCCGGCGACGACGACGACGGCGGCGACGACGGCGGCGACGACGACGGCGACGAGGAGATGCCGGAGGCCGTGCGAGGCCCCCCGTCCCTCCGTCGATGGAGCCCTCGAGCACGACGCCGGGGTGCTGGTTGTGCAGCTGGTGGCAGAGCTCGGGGCCCGCGACCGTGAGGGAGAGCATGGCGGCGTCCTGCGGGCGCCGGGGGGGGGTCGGAGGAGGCGAGCACACCGTCGGCCAGGACAGCGGCTTCGATGCGCAACTTCGATGCGCAACCTTCCCCGTGGATTGCAAAGGTTCGGCCTCCGCGCCCCCCTCCACGATTCAATCCTGTTGGACGGGGAGAACAAAAATAGAGGGGGTGCGCAACCTTCCCCGTGGATTATAAAGGTTCGGCCTCCGCGCCCCTCTCCACGATTCAATCCTGTTGGACGGGGAGAACAAAAATAGAGGGGGTGAAGGGTGGGTAGACTTTCTTATCGCCCGCACGCGGTTAGTAAGGACGCGCGGTAAGGATGCGAGGGCCTCGGAACGCCATGTTGACGTTTTCCGTGCGGCGCGAGGCAGCATGCCGAACGATGCCGAAGGAGCCGAAGGGGCAAGGATGCAAGGGTAGCCTTGGAAAGTTGCCCCATCCTTACTATCGTGGTTGACAATACCGGAACAAAGAATGGCATCAACCAGGATGCGCAGCAGCGCCATGCAGGCATCGGGCCGCACCGGAGGGTCGCAGTAGCGAGATGTCGAATCGGACAGCCAAGGTGGGGACCCAAAGAATATACACCACCACCACCACCACGTCGATGTCTCCTCTCCTCTACCCTACTCTTCCTGTCCTCTTTCCTGGGAGAGGGAGGGGGTGAGGGAGGTGGTGGTGGTGTATATGTTTGGGCCCCCCACAGGGGAGGCCCAGCGAGGCGATGAGAGTGAGAAGATGGTAACCAGAACGGCGAAAGTGCGAGGGAGGTTCGGGGCGGACGAGGCTGTCCTCCTCGCAACAGGGAGAGGCCGCAGAATAAGCAGGCGCCAAGCCACATGCATGAACACGACCCCCCAGTCCGGTGCGAACATTCGGGCAATGCATACCCATCGGTCGGAAGAAGTGGGTAGAAACATGAAGTAGGAAGGCGTTGACAATAGATTGGGCTCCGTCCGCCCACTAAGGAGAACGGAAAAGGTGAAGCCATTCGATCATTGAAGTAGGAAGGCGCTAAAAGTAGATTGGAACATGGGGATCCAAAAATACCTACTTTCAACGACCGAGGGGTGCCCCCGAAGTCCCCTGATAATTCCCGCACCTGGACTTGCTCTCAAGTCCGCTGCGAGCGACTGGGCAGTGCATGCCCCCGACAGCCCCAGCCCCTCACGATTCTTGCACTTGCATTTCGGTTCATAAGTATTACAATCCGTATTCCTAGCATACTTGTTAGGTGTCTCGTTCAACATCTCATTGTTCGCGTTCCCATTGTCAGTTTCGAAACATTCATCCTGTATTAACATTAGTATTATAGCACTAATTTTCGCAGTGTGAATATGACATTTCGTCTCGGTACTGTCTTTCGTGATCGTCTTAGTATGCAAAGTATGCACCTTCGTGTCATTCGCAATCTTATCATTGCCCGTGTTATTCTAATGTGTGCTGTTCTGGATACATAATATTATTTTGACTACTAGTATTGGTATGCTTCTGGCGTCCTGTCTTCCCCCGCCCACCTCACCTGGTGAGGGTCAACGATGGGGGGATGCTGGATCCAGAGGGGGACACCTCGAGCCGCAGTAGGCGATGCATTGCCTATAGATCGGCGACAGGCCACGGGCAGCGAAAACGCACCTTCCTGGGCGGGGCTGGGCAATCGGGCCCCTACAGTCGGCCCGTAGCACAAGGATGCGCGATGAGGATGCAAGGGCCTTGGACGCCCAATTGGAAGCTTCTCGAGTGGGGCACGGCCAACGAACGTGGCCAAGGATGGACCGAGGAGGCAAGGACGCAAGGGCACCCTTGGGAAGGTTGCCCATCCTTACAGTGGAGGCCAGTCCACAAGAACTCTTCCGCAAGAAACCCACCCTGAGACCCCAGGACGTCCATCGATTGTTGGTGTGAGAACGTCACGCTTTCCGTTGCAAAACCATCGAAACCCAAGAAGCCCAGGGCACGCTGGAGGCAAGCAGGGTATTTCCTGACATGGGCCTCACTGCATTATGCGGGTTGAGCACCTCCGTTGCTGGAAAAAACGCAAAAGGACCGAAGAAAACGTCCGCAACACCCATTCCCCCTTGGAGGAGGAGGAGGAGGAGGAGGAGGAGGAGGAGGCGGAGGAGGCGGAGGAGGAGGAGGAGGAGGAGGTGGAGCAGGAGGAGGAGGAGGAGGAGGAGGAGAAGCAGGAGGAGCAGGAGGCGGAGGCGGAGGCGGAGGCGGAGGAGGAGGAGGAGCAGGAGGAGGAGGCGGAGGTGGAGGCGGAGGCGGAGGACGAGGAGGAGCAGGAGGAGGAGGAGGCGGAGGCGCAGGCGCAGGAGGGGCGGCGGAGGCGGAGGAGGAGGCGGAGGCGGAGGGGAGCCACGCGGAGGGGAGCCACGCCTCCCCTCGAGGTTGCCCCCGACCCTGCCCTGGTCCTGGTCCAGGTTGACGCACACGAGGCGCGGGAGCCTCGTGTTGCCTGGCGGGGAGCGCGTGGCGTGCGCCGCCGAGGGCCGGGCCGCCGCGGCTGCCTCTCCCGCACGGGCACGCCCGCGGCGACGCCAGGCAGCGAAGGCCGACCGAGCTGATCTTCGGAGGGCCAGCCGAGGCTGATGAGCCTGTTTTCCACCACCACCACCACCACCACCACCACCACCACAAGTTGGTAGAGGTGGTCCTCCTCCTCCTCCTCCTCCTCCTCCTCCTCCTCCTCCTCCTCCTCCTCCTCCTCCTCCTCCTCCTCGTCCTCCTCCTCCTCCTCCTCCTCCTCCTCCACCTCCTCCTCCTCCTCCTCCTCGTCCTCCTCCGCCCTCCCCCTGCAACTTATGGTGGTGGTGGTGGAAACAGCTCCATCAGAGACAGCGGCCAGGCCCAATGTGCATCGGGTCGCGCAATCGGATCTGGTCAGAGATGGGCTGCGTCGCCGGCGGAGCGTCCCGGATCGAATCGCCATCGCATCGCCGCGTCCGGCTCTGCGGCTGGCCCTGGCCGATGCCGGTGGATCAGCCCGAATAGACAATCGAATCGCACTCGCGGGCCCAGCCTGGGTCGACTCGAACATCCAGTCGCATCACACATCGAAGTCGAGTGGAGCATCGAAGTAAAGATCGCATCGAAACCGAATCGCATCGCATCGGGGCGCACGCGGCCTCGGCGGCGGCCACGCCCTGGCCTCTTGCCGCTGCGTCTGCTGGCCAAGCGAGAGGGGGGGCTGCTCGCCGCGGGGGGCGCCGGGTAGCCGCCTCGAGGCATGGCTCGGGACGGAGCCCAAAGAGAGTGGTGGTCGTCTTTTTTTTCTTCGGCGTGTCGACATTGGGAGGGAGGGAGGGGGGGGGTCTGCCTCTGGAACTCTGCTTCGTGCGACTGTCTGCAGCAGCGCGTCCTGCTGGGGGAAGGCTCCGCCTGCTCGAAGCAGGCGCCCCAAGCAGCCAAGATCTGCTCAAGGGGGGGGGGGAGGGGGGGGTGCACGGGACGGCGCCGATCGGCAAAACAACAAAAACGATCACGTGGGCAGCTCCTGTTTCTGCACGGTCACGACGATTCCAAGTGGCGCACATGCTCGCCAGTGCATGCGGAGTTAGGCTGGGGTAGTGAGGTGGGTGGAATATCATTGCTGGCATCTTCCGCAGGCCACTTGGGCTAAGGAGTTTGCTGGGCCTGAGGGTGCACAAACGCCCAGAGCTGGATCCCAAGACCAGCAGCAAACAGCAGCTCTCTCAACACGTAGTTGCGAAAAGCTGTCGGTGCCTCGCTGCCATCTCTCTTGTTCTGCACGGTCCCGACGACTCCAATCTCGTGAGGGGCGGGGGCTTCCCCTCGTCGAAGAGAGAGCACCGGACCTGACATGGGGCTCGGCTCCCCGCTCGAGCGCGAGCCGGCGGCGAGCGAGGGGGGGGGGGGGGGGGGGAAAGCGACGAGGAAGGAGAAGGCCTCCTCAGCAAGCGGCGGGGCTTCTCAGAAGCGCCCGCGCCTTCTGAGGAGCGTCCTGTGCCTTGGGTTTAGGCTCGTCAAAGAGAGAGCACGGGACCTGACATGGGGCTGGGCTCCCCGCTCGAGCGCGAGCCGGCGGCGAGCGAGGGGGGGGGGGGGGGGGGGGGGGCAAAGCGACGAGGAAGGAGAAGGCCTCCTCGGCAAGCGGCGGGACTTCTCAGAAGCGCCCGCGCCTTCTGAGGAGCGTCCTGTGCCTTGGGTCAAGGGGGCGGCCCAGAGGGACGTGGTCAACGAGGGCGAGGACGCCGACGACCGCCCGCACCTCGGCGTGGGCGGCGTCCACGTCGGGGCGGCGGCGTCGAGGTCGACGGCGGCGAGGTGGACGGCGGCGAGGGCGACGACGACGACGACGACGACGACGACGACGACGACGACGACGACGACGACGTCGGGCGGTGCTCACCTGGTAGAAGACCCTTGGAGGCCGAAAAAAAAAAACACGTCCCGATTTTCGCGAGACGCCCGAGGTCTGGGTATGGGGGGGCGCGCTTCCGGCTGGCGGAAGCAGCGGGGCGGCGCGCTCCGGGGGCGTCTTTGCCGAGGCGGCAGACTCGCCATCGCTCGGACGCCCATTCCCTGTGCTTTTGTTCGGTTTCGCGCGTGGTTTTCTCGCCAAAAGTGATCAAGGATGCTCCTCGATGGCCCTCGCCGAAGGAAAAGTGCACCCGTCCGAGCGACGCCAAGGCAGAGAGGCGCCCTCCGCGGGCAGCGGAGCGGCCGGGGGGGGGGGCCTCCTCGGAGCCCCGCCCCCCCCCGGCTGGCGCGCGGGAGGCAGCCCCGCTCGCGCCGCCGCCTCTCCGAGGAGGCACGCCGCCGACCCGGAAGCACAGAGGGCAGTTTTTAAGACATTGGATTTTTAAGCCTACAGGGTTTTTGATCGGACATCGGGCGACTCGAAAAAACTCGGGCCGGGGGGTTTTCGTCATGTTCGGCCCCCCGGGGTCCTCGCTGGGCAAAGGGACCGTCAACAAACGACTCGACATGAAAAACCGGTCCTGGGGAAGTGGTCGGGAGGTCGGGGGCCCGTGCCCCGAAAAAATCGAGACGTCGGAGATCTGGGCGCATGCTTGATTTGTGAATGACTGTATGCATGAACTCATCGTTGTTTTTGATACTAAATCCCTGCATTTGTATGCATGATCCGCACGCGGAGCATGTATGAAAAACGGCACTGCAGAAGGGCGCGCGAGGAGGAGGCGAGGGCCTCGGAAGGCCCCGTCGACACCTCGCGGGCGGGGCGCGGCCAGCAGGAGCGGCCGGGGAGGCGCCGAGGAGGCGAGGGCGCGAGGTCGGGAGGCGGGGCGCGGCCAGCAAGAGCGGCCGGGGAGGGGCCGAGGAGGCAGGGCTGCACCCTGACCTTCCAGAGAGCTATTTTTTAGCACTGGAGGCCTGAAAACCTAAAAAGCTGAGCGAAGCAGCCTAAAACCAAGACGTAGAATAGCTTTGGGATAGGTTTTAGGTCGGGTGCTATTTTGTAGCCCTCCTGGAAGGTCAGGGCAAGGGCACCCTTGGGAAGGTTGCCCCGGGTGGACTGGATTCCTGGCCTCGCGCGCGCCGGAAGCGCGCCGCCCTGTCACTCGCCCAGGCCGCCAACGGAGCGACAAGGGAGAAGAGCAGAGATGTGCGGCTAGAAAACAAGTGAGATGTGTTTCTCGTGCGCCTCCTTGCGCCGCCAGCCGACTGCGAAAACAAAGCCGCCCGAAGCCGACCGATGCCGATGGAACGGAAACAGCCTAGAACATCGAAGTGACGCAGCAAACACGCAGCAACCGAACGCAACCGACCGCAACCGGCTGCGACGCAACCGACTACGACGAAGCCGACAGCGACGCAGCCGAACCGACCGAACCGCGGACACCCTTGCTCTTCCGCCTCGACCGCTGCCCCCCTGCCGCTACCACCGACCACCACCGCCCCTGCTGATGTAACCAACTCTCTGTCATGCGCGATCACGCCCGTGACCGCCCCCGCCCACCCCCCTCCTGCTCTCCCCCCGGTCACGTCACTCTTCGCGTCAGCGCCGTCTGGGAATTTGCCATTCTGTAGTCGTTCCCACAAGGCGCCGGCGCGAATCGTGACGTGGTTGGCCCCTTCCCCCCCTCACCCCCAGGTCACGCCCGCGATCGCCAGGATGAAGAGCCATCCTGACGAAGGACCCAACCAAATTCAAATGTGAATACCGCATTGTCGTTACCGCTTTCACGAAACGCGTGAGGGGTGTGCCGTATCATGGCCCATACGGGGGTTTCACCCAAGGCCCCAGTGGCAGGGTCCGCATGCGTGTCCCTCACCCAGTACAGCGTTTCGTGGCCCATAGGGAGCTCCACCGAATGCCCCAGTGGCAGGGTTCACATGCGTCTTCCTGCCTCATTTCGGCACACCCCTCACACGCTTCGTGCCCCCATAAAAACCTCCACCGAAGGCACCGGTGGGAGGGTCCACATGCGTCACCCTGCCCCATTTCGACACCCCACCACCATAAGACACTGGGTGGGAAAACGCAGCTGGACCCTGCCACTGGGGCCTTCGGTGTTGCTCCCTGTGGCGTGGAGCTCCCTATGGGCCACGAAACGGTATACTGGGTGGGGGAAACGCATGTGGACACTGCAACTGGGGCCTTCGGTGAAGCTCCCTATGGTCCACGAAACGCTGTGCTCTGTCGGGGAATCACATGTGGACCCTGCCACTGGAGCCTTCGGTGGAACTTCCTGTGGGCCGCGAAACATGATACCCTGTGGGGGCGACGCATGCGAACTTTGCATGAGAGCCTTCGGTCGAGCTCCCTATGGGGCCAGGAGGCGCTGTACTGGGCGGGGGAGACGCACACGAACTTTGCTTCTGGGTGCCTTCGGGGGAGCTGCCTATGGGCCACACATCGCTGTACTGTAGGGAAGACGCACGCGAACTTTGCCACTGCTGCCTTCGGTGGAGCTCCCTATGGAGCCAAGAAGCGTGTAAGGGATGTACCGGAATGGTTGATATGCGAAGGGCAGAGGGAGGAGAGTGGAGAGGGAGGAGGGGTGCGAAGTGAGGAGCGCGGGGCGCCGTCTCTTCAAAACGAAGGCCCAACACCACAGGAAGATGGGGAAAAACGGTCTCCTACCAGGAGGCTGGAAGACATGGCTGGATCCGAAGAAGGAAAAACGACATCAACATAAACGTTTGGCGCTCCGCGCGGACTTCTTGGATCTGCGCTGGAACCCCTCCCTGGCGCGCAGAGCGCGCCAGGGGCGGCACCGGAGGCGGCGCCGGGGGGGCCCAGCGCGGACCCAAAAACTCCGCGCGGAGCGCCAACAGTTTATATGTGAATGGCGCCTTTTTCTTCTTCGACGCAGAGCATCCCGCCCGCCGGGGAGCAGGGGGGAGGCGCGCGGCCGTCTTTGAGCACCACCGGGTGCGCGCCGATGCGCGACTCGAGCAGCTCGAAGGGGGCGGACCAGCTGGACCCGCGGTGCGGATCGGTCATCGGCCGGATGGCCACCTGGCGCAGGGACCACTCAGATCCCTCCTCCCTCCCCCTCCTCCTCTCCCTCCTCCCTCCTCCCGCCCCCCCCCTCCCACCTCCCTGCTCCCTCCTCCTCCTCCTCCTCCTCCTCCGCCTCCGCCTCCCCTCCTCCTCCTCCTCCTCCTCCTCCGCCTCCTTCCTCCTCCTCCGCCTCCTCCCTCCTCCTCCGCCTCCTCCTCCTCTCTCCTCCTCCTCCTCCTCCTCCTCCTCCTCCTCCTCCTCCTCCTCCTCCTCCTCCTCCTCCTCCTCCTCCTCTCACTCCGCCTCCTCCTCCTCCTCTCCCTCCTCCTCCTCCTCCTCCTCCTCCCCTCCTCCTCCTCCTCCTCCTCCTCCTCCTCCTCCTCCTCCTCCTCACTGCCTCCTCTGCCTCCTCCTCCTCCTCCTCCTCCTCCTCCTCCTCCTCCTCCTCCTCCTCCTCCTTCTCTGCGTCCTCTGCCTCCTCCGCCTCCTCCGCCTCCTCCTCCTCCCTCCCTCCCTCCCTCCCTCCCGCGCGGGGGCCATCATAAAAATGACGAGACCCAATCGTAAATTTGACGCGGGCTCCCGCTGCAGACATCCCCCACGAAAACGGGACCGTCAAAATCCAGGACGCGCTCTTCAAAAAGAAGTCGGCAAACCCGAGTTCCGGCTTACTCGAGTCTTACGTTTCCCCGGCTGTAGAGGGACATGCCCGACTCGAGCATGGACGGAGGAGGCAAGGATGCAAGGGTACCCTTGGGAAGGCTGCCCAGCGGTACCAATCGGCTTCGAGAACCGAGCGGCTCGAGGTGCAAGGGTCGAGGTGAACGAATGTCTCGACTGTGCTGCTCTCCCCTTGGGCTATTCGCGCCTAGCGTTAGGCTGGACATGTCCCCCTACAGGCGGATGTTGGACGAAAAATAAACCACAGTCAAACAACGATTCAGAATGTGCCAGAAACACCCGTATAAAATAGTAGTAGCAGTAGTAAAAATCGTAGTAGTAATAATGCTATTATTGATAACAATACTGATAATACGAATATGAATAATAATAATAATAGTAATAATAATAATAAGAATAATAATACTAATACTAACCATAATAATAACAACAACAATAATAATAATAATAATAGTAATAAGGATAATGAAAATAATGTTAATGATAACAAAAATAACAATAATAAGAATGATAAGAGTACTACGAATAACAACACACATAAGAAGAAACACAACCAAAAACACACACCAACAAAAAAACGTCCCCATACTGTTTCTATGTGTTGGCCATCTTTGACTACTCCCCCCTGTAGAGGGACAGGCCCGACCTGACCCCGCCGCCGCCCCCGAGCCAGGGCGGCCGCGCGCCTTCACCCTCTGCTCGCGCGCGGACGTCCACCAGAGGGCGCCGCTGCTGCCCGGGGGCACCTGCGGCCGAGCGCCCAAAGGCCGCCCCAGCGACGGCCGACGCCGGCCGCGGGCCGCCGCCGGCGTCGGGCCGCCGCCGTACGGCGCACGGCGCTGAGAAAACAACGAGTGCGCAGACTCTTCTGCTGCGTTGCCTTGAGATTGTCTATTCATCTTGGTTTGGGGAAACGAAACGGTATGCAGCGCACAGAGACAGAATTACTCCTGCTGTATGTCCGCCTGGGAGGCGCGCGTCCGACCCGAACATGTAGTACTGTAATATACCCATCTTGTGGTGCATCGTTTCCCGAGCGGTGTGGCCAGAGAGCGCCAGCCACGACGCGTGTACTAGAAGATTTCTGGATGCGCGCGTCGCCCGTGGGGGGGCGACGCACATACAGTCTATGTATGTTGGGGTGACGCCGAGGGCAGGATAGTCAAAGGGCCCGAAATGGAGGGCAAAGAATCAACCCCCATAGTAAACATCACCCCGACCAGCGAAGCCGTGCAGCAAACGCACCCAGGGACGGACTCGAGAACAGGGCAGGGCTTTGTTGGTGAACGCCCAGGGCCGTTTCGTAAACGCCAACTGTCTGGCCCGGGTGATTTTGGGGGAACTAGAAGTGGCATCAACCCTAACAACTCGGAGGTCCGCGCGGATTCCTCGGATCGGCGCTGGGCCACCCCCGCGGCGCCGCCGCCCCTGGCGCGCTCCGCGCGCCAGGGAGGGGGGTCCAGCGCCGATCCGTGAAATCCGCGCGGAACTCCGAGATGTTATGTTTATGCCACTTTGCGTGGCCCTAGCTTTTTCTGAGGCTAACCAGCATTATGTTGTTCCCGTCGTACTCATGGACCGCATCCCAAAAATATGTTCGAGCACCCAAAAAAGTAGGTTGGAACATCATAAAACCAGCCGTGGCGGCGCGAGCTCTCTCGGACGAGCAGTGGCATCGGCGCCTTTGGAACCCCGAAACAGTGCGGCGACAGACCGTGCGGTGACCTCGAACCCCCCCAAAAACTCACCGCACGGTCCGTCGCCGCACGGTCCCCGTCGCCCGAGACGCCCTCGGACAACGACCCGCGTCCCAAAACCGTGCGGTGACCCGGGGGCCCGCACCCCCACCGACTCACAACAGGGCGTGGTCCCAGACGTGCGACGCCCTGAATTCTTCAGGACGGCGTCCCCGGAAGTCCCGACCCCTTCCGCAAGACCGGCTCTTCGTCCCGAACCATGTGTTGACGGGCCTGGCGAGGGCCCCCCCCCCGGGGCCGAAGACGGCGGAAAACCTCCCGTCCTGATTATTGTTTTCACCACGCGACCAGGCGTGCCCAGACATCCGGCGTCTCGATTTTTTCGAGCCACGGGCCCCCGACCTCCCGACCAGTTCCCCGGGACCGGCTTCTCACCCCGCGTCGTTTCTTGGACGGCCCCGAGGCCCGGCGAGGGCGCCGAGAGCCCGAAAACCACCAAAAACCTCTCGCTTTCTTCGAGACGCCCGATGCCTAGGTGCCTGGGGCCAGCACCCCGCCCCGAGGCCCCCGAGGCACCCCCTCCTCCTCCTCCTCCTCCTCCTCCTCCTCCTGCTCCTCCTCCCTCCTCCTCCTCCTCCTCCTCCTCCTCCTCCTCCTGCCCTCCTCCCTCCTCCCTCCTCCCTCCTCCTCCTCCTCCTCCTCCTCCTCCTCCTCCTCCTCCTCCTCCTCCTCCTCCTCCTCCTCCTCCTCCCCTCCTCCTCCTCCTCCTCCTCCTCCCTCCCGCCCCGACGGGCCGGCCCGACGACCGGCGGCGGCGCGCGCCGAGAAAGCCGGCCGACGGGCCCCCGGCGGCGGGCCTCCGCGCGGGCGCCCGCCGAGGGCCGGGGGCCCGCCGGGGGCGTACGGCCATGCCGCCCGCGCCCGTCGGGGGGAACGACAGGGCAGGGTAATCAGCAGACCCCCTCGAGTAATGAAAAAATCATGACGGTAGGTTTTCCTTCATTCTCGGCCTCCGGGGTCACTCACTGGGCCTCGGGAGCGTCAAAAAACGACTCAGGATGCAAAGCTGGTCATGGGGAAAGGGTCGGGACCTCTGGGAGTCGACGTAATGAAAAAATCATTACGTCGGGGGTCTGGGATCAGCAGAGCCAGACACCCAGAGATCCAACACCTTGAAAAAATCAAGACGGAAGTTTTTCGCGGCGTTTCGCCCCTCGTGGCCCTCGCCGGGCCCCGGGACCGTCAGAAAAGGACTGAGGATGAGAAGCCGGTCCTGGGGAATGGGTCGAGACTTCCTGGGACCCCGTATTGAAAAAAACACGACATCGGATCTCTGGACATCGGGCATCTCTCGAAAAAAATCGAGGCGGTGATATTTTTCGTCGTCTCTTCGGCCTCTCGGGGCCCTCGCCGGGCCTCGAGGGACCGTCATAAAAAGCGGCTCGGGGCGCAAAACCGGTCCCGGGAAAGTGGTCGGGAGGTCGGTGGCCCGCATCTCGTAACAATCGAAACGTCGGATGCCTGGGAAGGGCAGGGCATGCAGTAGGCAACCCTTCCCAGACATCCGACGTCTCGATTTTGTTCGAGACACGGGCCCCCGCCCTCCCGACCACTTCCCCGGGACTGGCTCTTCGCCCCGAGTTGTTTCTTGACGGCCCCGAGGTCCGAAGGCGCCGAGAAGCCGAAAAATCCCGTCTCGACTTTTCCGAGACGCCCGATGTCTGGGTTTCCCAGAGATCGAACGCACTGAAAAAATCAAGACGGATGTTGTTTGCTATTTTTGGCCTCTGGGGGCCCTTTGGAGTGTATGGTATTGGGCTCAATCTTGGTAGAATAGGAAAGGCGAGGGAGGTACTCTTACCTCTGGGGCTCCAGTGGCCCCGATGAAGGCCTGTAGCACAAATGGCTATGGACAGAGCGAACAGATGTCAGCTTCCAGGGTAGGCGGATCCTCTCGAGAATCGACACCCTCCCTTCCCTAGCGCGCGAAGCGCGGCGGCGGCGGCGGCAGGAGAAGGAGGAAGAGGAGGAGGAGGAGGAGGAGGAGGAGGAGGAGGAGGAGGAGGGGACTCCGCGCAGGTGCGGCCCGATGCGACGCACGTGTCGATCCGGCCCGACTTCCCGATTCGACGCTGGCCACTCCTCCTCCTCCTCCTCCTTCTCCTCCTCCTCCTCCTCCTCCCTCCTCCTCCTCCTCCTCCTCCTCCTCCTCCTCCCCCTCCCCCTCCTCCTCCTCCTCTCCTCCTCCTCCTCCTCCTCCTCCTCCTCCTCCTCCTCCTCCTCCTCCTCCTCCCTCCTCCTCCTCCTCCTCCTCCCCTCCTCCTCCTCCTCCTCCTCCTCCTCTCCTCCTCCTCCTCCTCCTCCTCCTCCTCCTCCTCCTCCTCCTCCCTCCTCTCCTCCTCCTCCTCCTCCTCCTCCTACCTCCTCCTCCTCCTCCTCCTCCTCCTCCTCCTCTCTCCTCCTCCTCCTCCCTCCTCCCTCCTCCCTCCTCCCTCCTCCCTCCTCCCTCCTTCCTCCTCCTCCCTCCTCCCTCCTCCCTCCTCCCTCCTCCCCTCCCTCCTCCCCTCCTCCTCCCTCCTCCCTCCTCCCTCCTCCCTCCTCTCCTCCCTCCTTCCTCCCTCCTCTCTCCCTCCTCCCTCCTCCCTCCTCCCTCCTCCCTCCTCCCTCTCCTCCTCCCTCCTCCCTCCTCCCTCCACCCTCCTCCCTCCTCCCTCCTCCTCCTCCTCCTCCTCCTCCTCCTCCTCCCCTCCTCCTCCTCCTCCTCCTCCTCCTCCTCCTCCGCCCCCTCCTCCTCCTCCTCCTCCTCCTCTCCTCCTCCTTCTCATCCTCCGCCTCCTCCTCCTCCTCCTCCTCCTCCTCCTCCTCCTCCTCCTCCTCCTCCTCCTCCTCCTCCTCCCAGCCCCGACCCCGGACCGCGGCGCGCGAAGCGCCCTGCTCCCCGCACCAATCGCGGTGGCAGAATCCCACCCCGCAGCGCCAGCTCGTCTTCTGCCCCCTGCAGATCTCTCGGGCCGAGCCTCGGCTCTCCGGCGGCGCCGCTGGCAGCGAGTCCGGCGCCCCCCGGGACGCCCTCGGCGAGGTGCAGCTGCTGGAGATCGGCGGCGAGCCCGGGGGGGGAAGTGGGGAATGGCGAGCCGTCTGAGAGGGCTCGGCAGTGCCCCGGCCTTCCGAGAAACGTTTTTTTATGTTTCCCGGAGGCGCCGAGAACACTTCTCGGGAGGGCCAGGGGGGGCCTGCAGACAAGACCCGCCGCCTTCCGAGACGGGCCTTCTCGCCTTCGCACTCCCCCCACCCCTTACTAGCCTGGAACATATCCCTATCCCTATGCTGGGCACCTCCTCATTACGATGCCCATCTTAGGGATTTCCTTATGTTTTGAGGGTCATCTTAGGGATAGGGATACGTTCGAGGCTGGTAACCGTCCTCTTCGCTCCCCCCCGCGGGTGACCTGCGCGGTCGCGCCCCGAGGGCGGCGGCGGCGGCGCCCGCGGCGGCGAGCGGGGTGTGCACGCCCGGAGCGGGAGCGTCCGAGCAGATGGCGTCGCCGCTTCATCGGCGATGCATCGGCGATGTAATGCGCGACGACGGCGAGGCATCGGCGCCATCGACGTGGAGAACATCGGGAGCCGCATCGGCGATGCATCGGCGAGGCATCGGCGATGCGGCGCTATCCTCCGACCCCTTCTGCTCCGACCCCACCCAGGACTCTAGGAGGCCGAGCTGTCCAGAGCCGACGGCGGCCGCTCTTTGGGCAGGCACTCTTCGGTCTCAAGCGGACAACGTCCTCGGCGACACCGACGTCGAGCCCTGCTCAAAATGAAGAGGCACTGCTACGAGGGGAAAAAAACAAAAACATAAAAACTCAGAGGTCCGCGCGGATTTCTCGGATCGGCGCTGGACCCCCCTCCCTGGCGCGCGGAGCGCGCCAGGGGTGGCGCCGGAGGCGCCGCCGGGGGGCCCCAGCGCCGATCCGAGAAATCCGCGCGGACCTCCGAGTTGTTATGTTTATGTCACATTTTGTTCCCCTGAGAAAAGCCCCAGGCCTCGAAACCTGGCGCAAGCCTCGAACGCTCAGAGAAGCCCGGGACCTCGCAGCCTGCGAAACCGGGCAGAGCGAGCTGCTCCTTGCGTGGGCGGGCGAGGGCCCGCCGTCGCCGCCGTCGGCGTCGTCGTCGTCGTCGTCGACGTCGTCGTCGTCGTCGGCCTCCGCACCCGACTTTCCCGCACCCGCTCCGACCGTGCCGAGCTGGGGCCCGCGCCCACGTGGCGGACTCCACGCCGACGCCCTCCTGCAGGAAGCCCACCTGCGGGGGACCCCGCGGCCCGCCCCGCGCCCGCCCGCCTGTGGGGGCGCCGAGAGGTGCCGACGCCGCGGCTCCCCGGAGCTCTCCCTGGCCATCGCTCGGACGTCCACTCCCCGTGTTTTGTTTCGGCTTCGCGCGTGGCATTTTCGCGAAATGATCCAGGATGCTCCTCGATGGTCCTCGCCGAAGGAACATGCACACGTCCGAGCGACGCCCGGCTCCGGGGGCACGCCCTGGCCGGGACCCGGGGGCGAACCTGGCCGCGGCGCGACGAGGGCCTCTCCCGGGAGGCGGCGCGAGGGGCAGAAGCAGAGAGAGAGCAGCGGCATCGGCACGCGCGCGCGAGGAGGCGGCGCGCGAGGAGGCGGCGCGCGAGGAGGCGGCGCGAGGGCCTCCCAGGAGGCGGCGCGAGGCGGCATCGGCACCCTGTCCTCCTCCGAGCCGCGGGCCCGCCCTCGGTGCCTCCTCGGGGGCCGCAGGCCCGCCCTCGGTGGTTCGGGCGCTCGAGCCGGGCGGCCGTCGTCCAGCGGGGCACTGCCCGCCTGCCTGCAGCGCGGCTGCGTGCTTGCAGGAACCCGTGAGGGAGGGAACTTGTCGGAAGCTGGGCGAGGGCTGCTAAAATCGTGGCTGCTAAAAGCGGC
>CAUYUJ010019621.1:108385-154388 GCA_963575745.1 Prorocentrum cordatum
CCACCACCATCACCATCCTCACCACCACCACCACCACCATCACCACCACCACCACGACCTCCTCCTCCTCCTCCTCCTCCTCCTCCTCCTCCTCCTCCTCCCCCTCCCCCTCCTCCTCCTCCTCCTCCTCCTCCTCCCCCTCCCCCTCCTCCCCCCTCCTCCCCCCTCCTCATCGCCATCGCCCTCCTCGTCCTCCTCCTCGACCCCCCCCTCGGCTCCGTGCGCAGGCAGCACGCGTGCAGCGGCGTCAGCTGCAGCCGGTCCGCGCCGCCCACGTCGGGCACCCGCGCTTCCACGTGCTGGGCGCCGGCCGCGCGCGCGCGCCGCCGCCGCCGTGGCGGCCGCCGCCCTCGCCGCCGCACGGCGGCCGTGGCCGCGGCCGTGGCCGTGGTCGTTTTCGTTCTCGTTTTCGTTTTTTTTTCGTTCTTCGTTTTCGTGAACCTAGACGGTGCTCTTCGTTTTCGTGCTCGTTTTCGTGAACCTAGACGGTGCTCTTCGTTTTCGTGTTTTTTGCTCGTTTTCCCTCGCTTTTGTGTCCCGAGGCCTCCTTTGCCGCAGAGCGAGGTCGAGACGAAGACGGCCCACGGAGTGGCCAAAAAAACACCGTGAAGGTCCGGCCCTGCGGTCGTCGCCGCAGGTCCGTCGCCTATTCGCACACTCTGACTAACTCAAGAAAAGGCCCCTAACCCTGTGGGAGGGGACCGCGCCTTCCTTGATTAATCAAAAGATAGGCGACAGAATATCCAACCCCACGATAACCACCCCGACAAGCGAGGCCTTTTAGTAAACGCACCCAAAGAGGGAATCGAACAGAACAGGGCTGCTTAATAAACGCCTAAGGCCGTTTAGTAAACGCCAATTCTCGGGTCCGGGTGATTTGCCCCCCTAGAAAAGAGGACCCCTAACCCTTTGGGAGGGGACCTAAGTTGGGAGGACCAAAAACATAAGTCTGCAGATGTATCCGACCATACCGCCTAGAATTATCATCCCTCATGCGACGACGGGAACCTTAGCGAGGCCACGTCTTAATTGTGATATTAGGGTTAAGGGTTCTTTTGTGATGGATGATTATTCCCCCATGTCGTCCGACCCTCTCCCCCTCTGCCTCCTGCCTCCCCCCCCTCCCTTCTGCCCCTTCTTCCCCTCCTGCCCCTCTTCCACTCCTGCCCGTCCCTTCCCTCCTGCGGCCATCCCTCCCTACAGCCGGCCCGCATCCTGAGGATGCGCGATGATGATGCAAGGGCCTTGGGCGCCCACGCCGAAGCTTCTCGAGCGGGGCGCACCGGCGCGAGTCGCCAAGGATTGGCCGAGGGGGCAAGGATGCAAGGGTACCCTTGGGAAGGTTGCCCATCCTTACTATGCGGGTTGACTGCGTTCCTCGGGTCGGGCGAAAGGGGGGGATAGCCAAGGGGGAGTTTGAGAATCAGCTCACGCAGCTGATTTTCCCAGCGCCTCCCGGCGCCAGGAGGCGCCCATGTATCGAAGAATGGGCCCCTCCGCGGGGCCGAAACCAGCTGCATGCAGCAAATTTCGTAACCCCCCCTTTCCCAATGCCCCCCTTTCGCCCGGCCCCTCCTCCCCTCCTCCTCCTCCTCCTCCTCCTCCTCCTCCTCTCCTCCTCCTCCTCCTCCCCCCTCCTCCTCCTCCCCCTCCTCCTCCCTCCTCCTCCTCCTCCTCCTCCTCCTCCTCCCCCCCCTCCCCCTCCTCCCCCTCCCCCCCTTTCGCCCGGCCCGAATTGCCCTCCCGCCCCCTCAAAGACCTGCTTCGCGCCCGCGGCGAGGCAGAAGCGTGCTGCTCCGGCGGGCGGCGAGATCGGGGCGACCGACGCCCGAGCGGGCCGGCGCGCACGCGGGCGGCCGCGAGAAGGGCGAGAGGCCCTTCCCCGAAGGAAGCCGCCCCCGTGACCTTTCTTGTTGCCTGTACTCGGGAGCGGCCAAGAGGGGGGTGTCCAAGAGGGGGGGGTGCAAATCATGACCGGCGGCACGTGCGCGGCCCAGCGGGGGGGCCAGGGACGTAATGAAACAAGAAGAGGCGCCATGAGATCTGGGGAGATATCGTGGCCCCCGCCGTGAGATCCCCCCCCCCTAGTCACCACCCCCCTCATTGCCGCCCCCGATATACCTTCGTGGCGCCCCGGCACCCAGGACATCCGGCTGCTCCCACTTTGTCGATGCGTGGGCCCCGTGGAGGCCTGGACCACTGCCCCGGGGCCGGCGTGCCGCCCCGGGAGCCCTTGCCTTGACGCGCGCCCGAGGCCCGGCGAGGGCCACCGGAGGCCGAGAATCGGCGAACAGCTCCGCCCGCCGCCCAGTTGTGGGGGAGCGCCGGCTCCCTGGGAAGCCATATGCGCCCCTTCCCAACCCAGAGATCCAACGCACTGAAAAAATCCGGGCGGAGGCTCTGCGCGGGGTTCCGCCCCTCGTGGCCCTCGCCGGGCCCCGGGACCGTCCCAAGGAACGAGGCAGGATGGCAACCCGGCCCCGGGGAACGGGTCGGGGCTTCCGGGGGCCCCGTTTCGAAGAAAATCACGACATCGGATCCCCCAGACCCCCGACGTCATGATTTTTTCATGACGTCGACCCCCCGAGGTCTCGACCCATTCCCCGGGACCGGTTTTTCGTCCTGAATCGTTTTTTGACGATCCCGAGGGCCGGTAAGGGCCCCTAAAGGCCGAAAATCATGAAAAACCTCCCGTCGAGATTTTTTCATGACTCGAGGGGGTCTGGGCGGAAGGGACTTGAGGGCCCCGGGGCCTGGCCGGGGCGCCTATAGCCCAATATTTGGGGGGAGCGGCAGCGGCCCCAAGCCTTCGAGCTCGCGACGTGGCCCCACGACGCGACGGCCCCGAGGTCCGACGCGGCGGAGAAGTGGCAACATCACGGAAATAGGGGGAAAACAAACCTACCTCGCTTTTGACCACCCTCGCTTCCAAGAGATACCAAACGATGCCAAATTGCAGCCTGTACTGTCAGGCCGCTTGACGAGGAGGCGCGTGGTATGGCTTGGTTTTGCCTGGAAGCGAAAGCGGGGTAGGTAATTCACGCTCTGAGGAAACCCAGACACTTCGGGCGTCGCAGGAAGAACTGGGACGGAAGTTCCTCGTCGTGTTCGGTCGACCTCGGGGCCCTCGCCGGGCCCCGGGGCCGTCTAGAAACGGCTCGGCATGAAACGCCGGTCCTGGGGAAAGGGCATCGGATGTGGTCGGGAGGTCGGGGCACGCGTCTCTAAAAAATCGAGACGTCGGACGTCTGCAGTCACGACCAGATCCTTGAACCCTATCTTTCTGTCCTATCTTTCTGTTCATCTACCGCGACAAATCGATCTGCGATGACACGGGGGCCCAAACCTGGGCCAGGGGCGCCCCGCGTGACAGCATTGCTGCGCCCAGGTCTCCGGGCCCAAACCCGACGGCATGACGTGTTCAAAGCGTGGACCCCTCGGGAGCGGCCAAGAGGAGGGTGTCCAAGAGGGGGGGGTGCAAATCATGACCGGCGGCACGTGCGCGGCCCAGCGGGGGGGCCAGGGACGTAATGAAACAAGAAGAGGCGCCATGAGATCTGGGGAAATATCATGGCCCACGCCGTGATATCCACCCCCCCCCTCTTTGCCGCCCCCGAACCCCCGGAGGTCTCCACCCGTTCCCCGGGACTGGCGCTTCATCCTGCGTTGATTTTTGTTTGCGGCCACGGGGCCCGGCGAGGGCCCCCCGCGGCCAGCAATCGGCACAAGCCTCCCGCCTCGATCTCTTCCGCCCTCCTGTCTCCGGCCGCCTCCCTCCGCCAGTCCTGAGCAGGGACGGACCGTGCCGGCATTCGAGTAGGCCTGGCACGAAGTTCTCTCTCAGAACGAAGCGAGTGCTCGAATTACAGGACATGTGCTTAGCACGCAGAAGCCATGTCTGAAGACAAGACGGCCTCAGCCAGAAATGTTCTGAGAGCAAGGCGTGCAAGCCACGAAAGGCTCTTAGGACATCCTTTCGTCGACCCACAGGCAGGCCAGGACGCCTCGCCACTGCTTGACCAATGCCTCGCCACAAATCCCAGGATTCCCCATACCTTCCCATATGTTCTGGGTGTTCGTCCTTCCCCCCACTTCCCATATATTTCCCCATATCTTCCTGGGAGTCGGCGATTTGTTGTCTGTGAGCTCTTCCCATCCTGACGGCGGGGGCCTCGTGGCCTCGCTGCTTGAGGTAGGCGACACCGTCGCCGTTCTTGTTGCGCAGCTGGGGCAGGAAGGTGACCTGCGCCGGCGTGGTCGTCCCCGCCGCCGCCATCCGAGATTAGGAAAAGAAAAAAAACGGCATAAACATAAACTGTTGGCGCTCCGCGCGGATTCTCGGATCTTCCCTGGACCCCCCCTCCCTGGCGCGCGGAGCGCGCAAGGGGCGGCGCCAGAGGCGCCGCCGGGGGGGCCCAGCACGGATGCAAGAAATCCGCGCGGAGCGCCAAAAGTGCATGTTTATGGCGAGTCTTCGCGAGAGAGCTTATGGCGAGTCTTCGCGAGTCTTTATGGCGAGTCTTCGCATGTTTTATGGCGAGTCTTCGCGAGTCTTCATGGCGAGTCTTCGCGAGAGAGCTACGATCAAGAGCTGTTGCTCAGCGCGGCGACGGCGGCCCCGGCGACACGCCGTGCCCTGCAGGCGGGTCGCGCGCCGCGCCGGAGCGTGGAGGGCCGGGGCCGGCGTAGTAGCGTCACACAGAGTCAGTCGCGTTCCCGACCGCGCGAGGAAGTCCTGGAGGCCTCGCGCGGCAGCTTGATGCTCAGTTCACGTCGGATCCACATCTGGCCATCGCTCGGACGCCCGTTTCCTGTGTTTTCTTCGGTCTCGTGCGTGGCTCCTGTCGCCACGTGATCAAGGATGCTCCTCGATGGTCCTCGCCGAAGGAAACATGCACCCGTCCGAGCGATGCCAGGACATCGGACTCACGTCGGATGTACGCCTGATTCGCGTCGGATTCGCGTCGCACTTTTACGTCGGGCCATCGCCGCGCGGGCGTCGTCCCAGATCTGACGGGGCGGGCGCGTGGACCAGATACTGCGACAGTATTGCGCGCCTCGCGGTGCCTCGCCTCTGGGATTTCCGCATAGAAGCTGGAGACCGCCTGGTCAGTGCGCGCGCTGGTCGTGCAGGTTGCTGCAAGCGCTGGTTTTATGTGTGGCTTGGCCGCGTTTGTCGTCCCGCTCTCCTGACGCGTACAGTCCAATCCTTTCCCCTTTCCCCATCCTTTTCCTGCTCATCCCCCTCTTCCCCTCCACCTCCTCATCCCGCCCCCTGCTCTTACTCCTCATCCCCCTGTCGTCGTCGTCGTCGTCGCCCTCCTGCGAAGCAAATCGAGACACCTTCGCACCGAGTGTGAACCCCCACCCTTTGCGACTCTCTTGGGACACTTCGCCGCCCAATCCGACACCCGTGGAGTGCAGCTGCAGCAGCTGCATGGGGAGACAAAATCAGAAGCACGCGAGGCAGCAGCAAAACATGCACGGCGACCGCATCCGACAACGAGCGGACCATCGTGCAGCTGGTGCGAGACAAGGGCATGCAGCCTGGAACCCGTGCCCAGCGTCCTCTGTGCATCACAGACGCACGCGACTCACGATGTCCGTGGGCACGGGGTCAGGGAGACTCTCCACGAAGGAGCTTCGCAGGGTGCCCACATCCAGACAGCCCCTCACCCAGACGCCCAACGCAGGTGCCCCAGCTAGTTGCAACTTTGTTCCGTGCCTAACCTGCTGCAAAGAGCGGAGGTTGATGTGAGACAACTGCTTTCCCATCAGCTCGCATATTCCCGAACCGTTGGCGTTCCGAGATGTGACCCATCTCAACATCGACTAGGACCCCACGGCCCTTAAGCTTGAAAAGCGTCAAGGAAGCGCCAGAACAACCTCCAGGGGTGGGCGTGACAGGAAACACAAACTGTGGTGGCTACCCGACCTCTCTCGTGGTAGCCATCGTGAAAGATACATCGACACGGACAGGCAGCAACGCAAAGCGCAAACTACGGAACACAGCCAAGAGTTCGGCTGCATTGATACACTGCACGTGGTTCAGAGCAGACCCAGGCACGCTTGCCACAACTTGAGTGTGCTCGGGGTGGAAGGTGCGAGCGTGGGAAACCGAGCCTCTGAAAACGAGCCATCGGGAAAGATGTCGCCTGTCAACTCGGTGGCGCATCTCCCCAGACAACTGTTGGGCCAGGAGGCAGCCCCAACAGCGTAGGAAAAGACACTAAGCAGCGTTTGGCTCCCCTTCGTTCTCCATCCCCCTCGCCTCCAGATACTCCTCCCCCTCCTCCTCCTCCTCCCCCTTCTCCCCGCTTTTCCCCCTGTTCCTCCTCCGCCTCCTCCTCCCAGCGAGGACGAGAGAGGCAGAGACGATGATGACAGCGACGACCACGGCGCCGACGGTGCCGACGACAACGAGAACGACAAGAACAACGACGACGACGACGACGATGACGACGATCGCGACGACCACGACGACAACCGCGACGACGACGAAAACAACGACGACAACAACGACGACGACTATAACAACAATCATGTTAAGACTGCTAGTTCTTACCTGCTCGCATGCCGTTCAACACTTGTATCCCTTTTCGGCTTCGACCGTATCCCCCTTGGGGGTACATCCTTCCTACCTGCCGCGTGTAAATGGCGCAGCTCCTGAATCAGGGCAAGATGACGGATGGACGAGGGAGGGAGGAGGATGGAGCACGAGAGAGATTAGCAGGAGGGGGGGGGGGGGGGGGGGGGGCTAAACGCAAAAAAACACGTGGCAGAACCAGACGGGCAGATCGGGCGGGTAGACCCTAACGGATGGGTGGGAAAGGCGGGCCCAGGCGGCCAGGTCGAGCAGGCGGGTTGCCGAAGCGTAAGCATGAATCGCGAGGGAGTCTCGAGCGATAATGCGATTCCCAAGTAGGTTGGAGGCGCGACACTTGAATCAATTGAGAGGAAGTCCCACGCGAGAGCGCGATTTCTGCATACATTGTGGGGAAGTCCCGCGCGAGAGCGCGATTTGGGAATACATTGTCAGGAAGCATCAGGCGGAAGCCGCTGTTGTTATAAACTGGTGGTCAACAGCACAGTTCTGAGACTCAAGACTTCCCCTGATAAAACACAAGGTGCGAGCCCCAGGAAGGGCACGTCAATTGAAACAGATTGTGCCCCAGAGAGGGGATGCACACAAATTCTTGTGATTGTTGTTGTGGAAACTTTTTTAAAAGTTTCCACAACAACAATCACAACAACAACAGTAATAGCAGCAACAACAATAACAACCACAACCACAACCACAACCACAGCAACAACAACTACAACGACGACGACAACGACGACGAAGACGACGAAAACGACGACGAAAACGACGACGACAACGACGACGACGACAACAATCATCATTTGAAGGCTGTTCGCTCTTACTGGCACGCGTGTCTTGCATTCCGTATACCCCAACCCTCGATACCCGCCCATTTCGTCTTCGATTACACCCCCTTTCGGGGGGAAACTCTTCCTTGTCGGCAACTGACTGAAGTGCGAGGAAATCTCGAGCGAGAGCGCCGTTCCTGAAATCGGGGGCATCTCTGGCCAGGGGCTCTCGGAATACGTGTGGAAAAATATCGAACGGGAGCCCTTGCCGCCGTGTCGGGGCCTCCACCAACTTGCCTGAATTACGAGAAACTCTCGAGCGAGAGCGCCGTTCCTGAGTTTGGGAGCCTTCATGGCCAGGGTATCTCGGAGTAATCGTGAGGAAGTATCGAGCAGGAGACCTTGTCGTCGCGGCTGGGCCTCCACCAACTTGACTGAATGGCGAGGACGTCTCGAGCGAGAGAGCCGCTCCTGAGCTCGGGGGTCTCTCTGGCCAGGGCGTCTCGGGGTAAATCGTGAGGAAGTATCGGGAGCCGTTGTCGTCGTAGCTGGGCATCCAAGGGAGCCGGGACGTCGGCGCCGGCCTCCTCCACCTCCTCCTCCTCCTCCTCCTCCTCTTCCTCCTTCTCCTGCTCCTGCTCCTCCTCCTCCTCCTCCTCCTCCTCCTCCTCCTCCTCCTCCTCCTCCTCCTCCTCCTGTTGGCTCAAGCCAACGCTCGAGCGGGAGCCTCGTTTTCCGAGAAAATGCAGCCGGCGTCGGGGCGAGAGCGCCCGGAACCGTTCCCGGGGAGCAACAGTAATTATCCTCCAGAAATGAATAGCCAATGACAACGACAACGACGACGACGACGACGACGACGACAACGACAACGACGACGACGACGACGACGACGAAAGCGACGACGACGACGACGACGACGACAACAACAACAACAACGACCGTGCGCGTCGCGCGCCGCGCGCGCGGCGGCGGCTGCGGCGCGCGCGCGGCGGCGGTTGCGGTGCGCGCGGCCAGAGGCGCCTCCTCCCCGAAGCACGGCACGGGGTGCATCGGGCCAGGGCCTGCAAGGGATTCGGAAAGAGGTCCAGGCAAACGGCACCCCGACAGGGCGGGCAAGATTCAGATCGGGCATGGCGACAAGGGCCTCCCAGGGAGGCATGCAAAAACGGGAAGGCGAGGGAAGGGCGGCGGTATGGCTACACATGTTCCTCCTCCGATAGTGGTCCTCACACCAGCGTCTTGGCCACGGATACGCGCCCAGCATGTCTCTGGCGCAGTCCGTGGGCGCCAGAGCCCGCGACACCTCGACCCAGAGGGCGAAGGGTAGCGGTCGGGGTACCTTTCCAGCCTCCAACATTCGGGCGCGGAGCTCTTGAGTCCGCGCTGGGGAAAACAAACCCAGGACGCATTCCAGAGGGACTAGAGACGGCCCAAGATCTTGTTTCGCTTTACTGTAGGGGCCCAGAGACAGAAAGGTGTATATATACATATAGATAGAGAGAGGGAGATATATACATATATATATATACACACAAAACTCGTGATTCCCCATATGCTACCACGTGTTGTAGGTGTTCCTCTTCCCCCCACCCCATTTCCCATATGCTCCCAGATGTTCCTGGGAATCAACGTCGAATCGTGCCCGTGAGGTTTTTCCCCTCCTGATGCACGCGCTGCCGAAGCCGTCCTCGCTGGGCGCACACGGAGCACGTGGGCCGTATGCACTTCGCAAGCTCGAGCGCGGCCACTGCCAGACGAACCAGCAAAAACATCGGTTGTCGGATCTGCGCGCGGACCTCCTGGATCGCTGGACCTCCCTGGCGCGCGGCGCGCGCCAGGGGAGACACAGGGCCGATCGAGGAAACCCGCGCGGGCATCCAAATGTTTGGGTATAGTGTACGTTTGTGTATGACGTGCTTCCTTATGCGACCGAAATTGATTTCGGCGAGGACCGGGGCTCGAGGCTCGAGGGGCCGCTTCTGCCAAGGAAGCCTTGCAGGATCAGCCATCATCGAACGGGGTGGGAAATCGGATCGAACCGGAGTTCGCGTCGGATCGGCATGCATCGGCTCGGTGTCGAGATCGAATCGAATCGCCCGCGCCCAGATGCACAGTCACCTCACATCAGCATCGGGCCGCATCGGATCGCAAAAAACAGCATAGGTCTCGGATCGAGCTGGCCAGGCTCGACATCGAATCAGACCGATCGGATCGCATCCCGAGACTGGGCAACCGCCGAGAGCCGACGAGAATGCGCCAAAGCATCGAGAACCTCGAAAGCCTCTGCATTCGCTGCCCATCCGCTCCTCTCGCTGCCCCTGACGGGGGCCCTGGGCCGCCGAGGGCGACGAGAAGGCCCTCCGCCTTGCCTTCTCTCGGCGCGACTTGGAGGGTCTTGGGCATTGCTCCAAGGGGAGAGGAGAAGGAGCGCGAAGAGGAGGAGGAGGAGGAGGAGGAGGAGGAGGAGGAGGGGGAGGGGGAGGAGGAGGGGGAGGAGGAGGGCGACGACGACGACGACGACGACGACGACGACGACGACGACGTCGACGCGGAACGTGAAGCGGACGTCGACGCGGACCTTGACGCGGACGTTGACGCGGGCGGAGCGAGGGACCGAGGCCCAGCTCCCCGCCCCCTCGGGGGGACGTCGAGGGCGGGGTCGGGGCAGGGGTGGGGTCAGAGGAAGACTGCTCACTGCGGCCCGTGCACAGGCAACCCGCATAGGAGGGACGCGCGGTAAAAGAGGGAGGAGGAGGAGGAGGAGGAGGAGGACGAGGAGGAGGAGGGCCTTGGAGGGCCACGTCGACACTCTGCGAGTGGGGCGCGGCCAGCGGAAGCATGCGGCCGAAAGGGAAGGATGCAGGGGTCACCCTGGAAGGCTGCTCATCCTCACTATGAGGATTGGCTGTAGGGGCAGCGGTGAAAATAGAAAGACATCGCTGCAAAACCGGCCCGTGTGAGAAGGAAGTGGGGGCATCCAGCCAGGGTCGCTCCCTAACCCCACCCTGGGATACAACCCCCTTTCCTCCTCCTCTCCTCCTCCTCCTCCTCCTCCTCCTCCTCCTCCTCTCCTCCTCCTCCACCTCCTCCTCCTCCTCCCTCCTCCTCCTCCTCCTCCTCCTCCTCCTCCTCCTCCTCCTCTGCCTCCTCCGCCTCCTCCTCTTTTTATGATTCGTATTCTTATTAGTATCAGTTATATGATTATTCGTATTCCTCCTCGCATTAATATTCTTAGTATTCTTCTTATCATTGATATGATTCGTATCCGTCGTGTTAGTATTGTGTTTCCTTCTTTGTATGATGACTATTCGTAGTACTAGTATGATTAGCCTTAGCATTCGCATTCTCATTATTCGTTATATTCTTCTGACTACTACAATTAGTATTACTAGTAGTAGCGCTTTTCTTCTTGAGTTCGGATGCATATCACTGGCATTAATATCAGTATTAGTATTATCGTTAGTCTTCTTATTATGAACATCGTTAGTATTATTATTCGTATTATTTATGATATTGTTATCATTACTATTTGTATTATTAATATGATTAATATTATTCCTACTAGTATTACTATTAGTATTAATAGTATTAGTATTACTACTATTAGTACTATTAGTAGTATTCGTATTATTATTCTTATTATTATTAATATTATTAGTATTATTATTATGATTAGTATTATTATTATTATTATTAGTATTATTATTGTTCCAAGAATCTTCTGAATATCATTTATTCGTAGCAGTGTCATTCACATTTTTGTCGTTGTTGGTATTGCTATTATTATTATTCCTCCTCCTCCTCCTCCTCCTCCTCCTCCTCCTCCTCCTCCTCCTCCTCCTCCTCCTCCTCCTCATCCTCCAGTCATCCTCCTCCTCCTCCTCCTTCTCCTCCTCCTCCTCCTCCTCCTCCTCTGGGGCAAAAGCCCCCCCATGACACGAACCCCCAAGCCCCGCGCGCGGCTGCGGCGCCTCCAGGCTGGAGCAGCTGCACGTCCAGGCCGGTAGAGTTGACGAACCACCAGCTCGCGTACCTATGGAGCGCAACGGGACGCGCTGCTCGGATCACCGCGGGGGGGGCTGCGGGGAGAAACCCTCGAAATCGGCCCTCGCGCGCGGCGCCCGGGCCCCAGGGCCATCGAAAACGAATCCGGGGAGGAAAACGATCCCCGAGGAAGCGGTCGGGACCTCTGGGGCCGCAGATTGCAGGATTGCCAGAGAGACGGAACTCACGGAGCACCGACGATCGATGGGGGGGAGGGGCAAGACCAGAGATCCAGGCCGCCTGCCCGGTCTAGCTGGGCAGAGGGTTGCAAGCTCCCGGGGGGGGGCAAGATACCCCCCGAGGGACTCATCATGGCCCAAGATGTCTTCAAGCTAGTAGCTTATGTCTGTCACAATTTCTTCTACCTTGTCGAAACCTTTTTCCCAATCAAGCAGCATCAACTTTGCTCGTTTGTTTGTGATCTCTCCGTACTTTGCCATTCTGCGCACACACTGCATCGCCTGCGCCGTGCCCCTGCGTTGCCTGAGACCGTACTGCGTGGTTTGAGAATGTGCGTCGAATGTCGTGGCCAAACGCTTTTGCACTATAGCGGCGTATATCTTGTAGGTGCTGCTTAGCAGCGATATGGGCCGGTAGTTGTCCCAATCGCTTGTGTTTCCCTTCTTGTAAACCAACACAACTCGAGCTCGGAGTACTTCTGGAGAGACATACTCTTGACGCCACCACGTGTATAGGATTTCTAGCAACGCCTGAAGGTTATCATCGTTCATCTCTTTGAATAATTCCATTGGCACATCGTCCGGGCCAGGGGCCTTGCGACGTTTGAACTTCCTCAGGGCTGCTCTGACTTCTGCCAGTTCGATATCTGCCTCGTTAAAGCGCAGTTCATGAGCGCGAATGACATCAGTACGGAGCGGAGAGGGCAGAGAGGGTGGAGGAGGAGGGGGAAGGGGAGGAGAAGGAGGAGGAGGAGGAGGAACTAATTGTGCGTTTGATTGGCCCCAGTGGCGCTGCGCCAGGTACTCGGCCGCTGCTTCCGCATGCTGGTCAAAAGCGATTGTTTTGCCGCGGATATATCTTGCGTGGTAAGGCTGCGGTTGGCAATCGGATCTTAAGTTCCGAATTCCCATTCATCTGTCGCGGATGTCTAGGTCTCTGGGGAGCGTTTGCAGAACGGCCTCTTTGTCCTTCCACTTGCTTTTTCTGAATTATTTGTCCAGTCGGTCGAACTCCCGTGGGTTCTGCGCACGCACCGTATCCCCGCGCGCGGCGAGGAACTGCTCAGTGCGGCTTGAGAAAGCAATGCTTCTCGCACGCGCCGGCGCTCTCGGCATAAGCCTCTCTGCTAGAGTGGCAAGCTCAGCAGCGTAAGTTGACGGGTCCTTCAGATCACTGCACCGGGCGGAGATCTCCCGATTAATGGCATCATTGTCAGCATCCGAGCATTCTGCGTACTTGATCCCCGCTCTTCCGGGCTGGGACAGTGCTTTGAGCCGCACCCGGACAGTGGCCCATACGGGATGGGTGGCCAGTGTTGATATTTACTTCGGTGTCAGTTTCAGCGTTTGTGATTGAGTTGTTCCACCTCCGCGGCGCGATGATGAAGTCCACTTGTTCATAAGCGTGGCGATGAAAAGGCGTGCCCATCTGCGTGCTTGGCGCTCTGTACGCGGCTAGCTTTCTGTCGGGTTTTCAAAACCACGTGTTGGCTAGACGTAGGTGGTTCATGTTTGCAAACTCTATGAGTAACTGGCGGTTTTGCCATAACTCTGGCGCCATGTCACATGGGTTAGCTGAAACGGCGAGGAATGCCTGCGGCCTAACCGTGCTACTCTAATCGTCACCGTATCGCGTCTGCACTCTGGCGTTAAAACCACCGAGCATGTAAGTCGGTCCTCGGTTTTTGTGCGCGGCGTAAGCGCGCTGCAGTTGTTCGTGAAACGTGCCAATCTCCTCTTCTGGTCTGAATGCCTGGGGAACGTAGAGTGTAAATAAAGCGATTGGTCTGGCGTCGTTGAGTTTGAGCACGCTGATTCGGTCATCAACGGGCTCCACATCTGTCGCGCAATCCAGAAGCCCTTATAATGAGGACGAGAGGTCGTTTCAAAGCAGTCCCCTGGGACTGCTTTGAACGCTACAAGGCAGTCTTCAAAGCAGTCCCCTGGGACTGCTTTGAACGCTTACCTCGCGAGGCGACATGAGGGGCAGCAGCTGCAGGATGATGATGGCGATGGCGATCGATGAGGAAGATGGAGATGACGTCAATGATGATTTGCCAACTTGTCTCGACGAAGCGCTGTCCGCAACTGCGGCCACAAACCTTCTGCTGCACTTGCGGTCAACTGCGGCCGCAAACCTTCTGCTGCACTCGCCCGCAACTGCGGCCATTACCAACGCGTCGTTTCGTAGGTCCAGGGAGCGCGGTCGTTCCACGGCCCCGCGCGGCCCGCGTTCTGCGTCTGGTCGGGCATGCCCGCCCACATGCGATTAGGAGGCGAACCCTCCGTGGCATTGCCCGCAACTGCGGCGCGATTATCGCCCCACCACTTCTGCTCATCAGCGCGCCATCCTGCCCAGCTCGACCACTCATCAGCGCGCCATCCCGCCCTCCACTCCCTCGCGGGATCCCCCGCCCTCCACGCGCCGCTTCCGCTGGCGCCAGAGGACCCAGCCGCAACTGCGGCATAAGAGGGGGTCGGAACACGACCTAGAGGCTCAAACCCCCAAGCCGGGCGGCGAGATACCGGCGGCGGCTCAGCGCCCTTTCCCGCAACTTCGGTGTCTGAGTCGCCTCCGTTGTTGCTGCCCTTCTGGCCGCCCTTGCAAGCGCCTATCTCTTGCTTCCGCTTCTTTTCCTTTTCATTCCTCTCAGCAAGCTTCTCTGGTGATATGCGACCCGCGTTGCGGGTGAAAACCACCGGGGGGAAGTGCGCTCCGTTTCGCGCCTTGCCGACGGAGCCGGCCCAGATCGCGTCGCCCAGCTTGCCCTGCCTGACTCGGAAGGGGCCGGGCGCCCACTCGCCCCGCGCACGGCGCGCCATCTTCTGTTCGAAATCCGCAACTGCAGCCTCGGAGGCGTTAGATGGCATCACGAAGTCGCGAAGCTTGTCTGCGACGGCCCCAGCCTTCGGCAAGTACGTCTGCAGCATCTTCCCAGGGCCATTCGCGCAATCGAAGGTGTGGAAAAAAGGCGCCAGGGGAGTTTGGTAAGAACCCGCCAGGGCCGTCGTGCAGGGCGCCCAGGCCACGCCGAAGCTCGTATCTCCCAGGGCAATTGATGAACAGAATTGCCATACTGTCTGCCCTGGGCTGGCCGCCTGCTGTCTTCCAGGGGGCCCACGCAGCGACGCCCACCGTGACTCCGCGACTGCGGCACCAGGACACGAGCTGGAACATGCACATGTCGAAGTCCCCCATGCAGACTTTGACGTCCCACTTCGCGACGTACTCGGCGAAGCACTCGTAGAATTCCTGGAGTTTCTTCGGGCCCCAGTCTTGGTTGGCCAAATTGTGGTGGACGCGCACCGCCATGACGTCGAAGGATTTCCCCAAATGGGGCAACGCTTCGCCCAGGGTGATGCGCGCAACCATCGCCCTCGAGTACTTGTTGTGCCATTTTGGCGCAGCCACCTCCGCAACTGCAGATTTCTTCTCCTCGGCTTCGACTTCTCCTTCTCGCGGAAAAGCCTCGTAAAGTCCACGTGATCAATTTGGCCGCCACTGCGGTCTCTGAAGCCGATGAGGAGGGCCCCCGAAGGCTCCCCGCCCTTGACGCACAAGTAGTTGCATCGGGGTCGATTCATGAACTTCTCGTCCGCAACTGCGGCTGTGCTCTCGCGTGCGTCGCCCTCCCCAGAGATTGCCCTGCAGCAGTCGTCGTCGCACTCGCAAAGGGCGATATTTTTGGCAGGATTGGCGTGGATCTGCGCGAACTCGTCTCTGCGTTGCGCGGGCTTCCCTGCGCTCTGTCCGAAGTTGGCCACGTAGAAGCCGATGCGCCCCGCTTCGCCTTGCGGTTTCTTCTGCCAAGCCTCGTAAACAGATCTCTCCTTCTCAGACGCACGACTCGTCTCGATGACATGCACCCGCCTCCAGGTCCGCGTCTTCGACAGCACTTTCGGCATGTAGGGCTCGTTGGTTGCCGCAACTGCGGCTTCCGAATCTCCCTGCGGCTCCGCCTCGTCAGCGGAGGCAGCCGAGGACGCGACGGCACTGTCGCCATCTTGCGTCCTTTGGTCGTCGCCATCTTCCGCAGCTGCGGTTTCCTCGTCAGCTGCCGCAACTGCGGCTTCGCTATCCTCCACGTGGATGTGCACAGTGTTAGCGAAGCGTCAGTAAAGTCATTCTACTGGCGAAGCTTTCGACGACAAAACGCAATTCAAAAAAATAAACGCTTAAACGCCACATGATCGGCACAGCGTTGGACGAATCGCGGCTGACCAAACGCGAGAAGGCGAGCGCCCGCGCGATGCTCCTTGCTGCAAACTGATGCCCCGATCAGGACCACGATAACAGCGTTTGGCGCGAAAGGGCGCGGACCGAATCGCCTACCAATCGCGACGTTGCGATCAGGAACCGCCGCGCCAATGACAGCGGCAGCGGTGATAATCGAATAAACACCTCGGAGCAAGTGGCACTGCCACAGCGACATCAAAGGCGCCCTTGCGTTCAATAACACATTGAAGGTCGGGCAAACACGCGCGAGCCCCACGCGGCACTACAGCGCGCAACAGCATGATGAGCGGAGAAGTAGACAAGCAAACGCGACGTGCGTGCCGGCGCGCGCTAACCTACAACCGTGGGCTCGCACGTGCGCGCGCGCATGTTCGAGGGCGGTGGCATCGCCAGAAGTCGCGGCGCGATGGCAACTGGTTGTGCAAAATTTGCAGGTCGCCAGGCGCACTTCTGAAAATTCTCGGGGACGCAAAACCATAATGAAAACCGCGCCGCGCATCCAAAGCGACGCGATCACGCGAGACGTACTTTCGCGTGAGACACCAGGGAGGCGTCGGCAACGTGGCGGCGGGCAGGAACGCATTAAATTGTGTCGCCGTGTTTGTGCACCCGGGCCTCCCTGTGAACTTTTGCGACCAGTACGGGTTCACGAAACAGAAGAGCTTCCACTACACCAGGCATGGTGGAATGGCCCCTGCTAATAGTCTGGCGCGCGAGTGGGCCAGGCAGGGCAATTATTTTTGCGCCGCGTGGGCCGACCATGATTGCCAGGAAGATTATGCATTCACGCAGGAGGATATCGACGGGCCCGGACAGGACCCGAAATTCTTGGATACCTTTATGCTTTCGCCAGGCCCGCCGATCTGCAAGGATCCATGCTGGATCGTGGTCCACGCGGCGGCGCCGCCTCATGTGGGCGCACCCCCCCCCGTTTCGCGGCCCCACATGGAGGTCCACCGAAGGCCCCAATGGCATGGCTCCATGGCGGCGCCGCCCACGCGGGCGCACCCCTCGCACGGTTCGTGGCCCCACATGGAGCTCCACTGACGGCCCTGCTGGCAGGGTCTACATGGCGGCTGCGCCCCATTTGGGCGCACCCCTCGCTCGGTTCGCGGCCCCGCATGGAGCCCCACCGGAGGCCCTAGTGGCGCGGTCCACATGGCGGCGCCGCCCCATCTCGGCGCACCCCCCACGCATTCGCGGCCCCACATGGCACCCGCAGCTGCATATGGTTGGGTATTTCGCCAGGCTTATTTTAGTCCAGGTCCTAATCGGCCTTTGTGAAGCCCCGCGGGCGACCGCGAGGGACTCTGCGAGTTTCTTGACACGCGTGGCCGCCCGCCTCTCGGCGCGAAGGAGTTGAATTACGTCGCCTGCTTGCTGCGTCGCGCGCGGCGCGGACTTCAGGGGCACTGCGCCCACAGAGCATCCTGCATGCGCTTGCGATGCTGGCATCGAGGCTACAGATTGGAGACCAAAGGCGCCGCGATCACTTCGGCGCCCGCTGCGCGTGGATCCGTCGGGACACGTACCAAGCAAATGCCTTTCTCATTTCGTCATCATCTGCTCTTGCCGCCCCCCTCGCATCCCCCCCGCGCTGTTCTTGCCTTGCCCTGGTTCGCGTTCCTTCTCTGTTCTCCTTCTGCGTTGCGCGCGCGCGCCCTTGCTGCCATTCGACCCGTCTGCCCCCCTGCGCCATGCGCTGCGGGCGGCGCCCAGCCGACAAAAAAACGATTGCCCCGACAAAATTGACCGACAAAAACCGAACCGCCCGACAAAAAAACAACCCCGACAAACAAATCGGCCCGACAAAATGGGCCGACAAAAAAAAAAAGGTGGCCCGACAAAAAAAAAAACGACGGCCGCGACAAAAAAATCTGACCGACCCAAGAAAGTGTCGCGACAAAATCGTTCCTGGCTTTCGCTGCGGGGCGGATTCATTGTAATTTCACAGTTAGGATGCACCCCCCCTGGACCCCGCGGCAATTTTGTCCGACGGTCCGGGTGGACATTTTGTCGGTCAGTTTGGTTGGGCGGTTTGTCGAAGCAGTCTGGTGCGTCCACGAGGTCGCGCCGCGTTCGCCGGGCGATTCGCGGCCCTAACGGGAGCGCAGTAGCATCACGCGGCGAGGGGGGGGGGACATGGCGGCGCGGCGGGGGAGGAAGAGGAGGAGGGAGAGATTGGCAGGAGGAGGAGGAAAACGATGAGGAGGAGGAAGAGGGCGAGGGGACATGGTGGCGGGCATCCCCGACTTCAGCTTGCCTGGCCCAACCCTTCGGGGGGGGGGCGTCGGTCGGCCAGGGCGAACACTGCGTGGAGCTCGCCCCAGGAAGTTCCCAAGGGAGATTCGGGGGTGCGCGAAGGCTTTGGTATTCCGATGCCTGTGGCAAACCCCGCCGCTATGCCTGCGCTGTGGGTCGCAGCCTTTTGGGCGCGGTGCAGGTTTCGCTTTTCTGTGCGAGGGGATTTCCAAGATGCCTGGGGGCTTTCGTGCAAAACTTGCAAGGCATTGTGGACGTTCTCGGCGGCGTCATGGGCCTTCAGGCGGCACTCGTGGGAGCCTCGCAGGGGCGTCGCGGAGAAATTTGGGCCCTGCTGCGGACAAGTTGGGGCTGCTGGTTGACGCTATGTCTCACGGTTTTCCCTCATATTCCAACCCTCTCCCTTTATCACCCTTCCTTCCTCCTCCCTACTAACTCGCCCACCCTCCCCCCTGCCCCATCCCTCCCCCTTTTCCCTGGCTTTCCCCCCTCCCTGGCCCTCCTTCCCCCTTTTCCCGCATCTTCCCCTCCCCCTCCCACCTCGCCCTACTAACTCGCCCCCCCTTCTTCCTGCCCCATCGTTTCTCTTCCCCTCTCCCTTCCTCGTCGTCGTCCTCCTCCTTCCCCCCTCTTCTCCCTTTTTTCTGTTCCTGCCCCTCCCTGTATAATTTCTCTGTTTCGGCACGCCCAACACATCGCTCCGCGGCCCCATGGGGGCCCCACCGGAGGCGCCAGTGGCAGGGTCCACATGGCGACGCCGCTCCATTTGAGCGCACACCATCACACGGCTTGCAGCCCCAGAGGGATCTCCACCGCAGGCCTCAGCGGCAGGGTCCGCCATCTGGACAGCAGAGGGAACTCGAACGCGGCGCGCCGCAGCGCGCTTCGAAACGATGTTGGGCACAATGGCATTTTACCGCAACGCCGCGGATTTGTGAGCCGCCCCGCGCGGGTGATGCCGAACGCACGCGCGTGCTACCGCATGCGCGCCGCCAGAGCTAAGTTTCCGACTTCGGTCGTGAATTGTAGCGCGGGCGCGTGTCAGGCGCCCTCGACGCGTCACGTAGGCCCGCGCGTTGGGCGCCCACGCATCACGCCGGAAACATGTCATCCTACTACTCTCGCGTAATGCAGCGCTTTCGTTGCAGCGCGGTTCGCCGAGGGCGCTGGCGCGTCGCCGAAAGCGACAGCCAGGTTCCTTTGGCAGGAGGACTGGTGGGGGGGGGTGGAATGGGAGGTGCGCGCGAATGAGGGGGGGAGGGGCAACGCGGCGAGGAGGAGGAGGGCGAGGCGGAAGGCGTGGATGAAACGGGGAAAAGGAGGGGGAGGGAAATTGAGGGCGGTTCAGGGGAGCCGGGGACGCTCAGGGCCCCTCTTGGGGCCCTCTCGGAGCCGCCCCGGGGCTCTCTACGAGCCTCGGAAGGCACCGAAATGGCCCCAAGATAACCCCAAGAGAGCCCCAAGAGAGCCCTAAGAGGGGCCCTGAGGCGCGTGGACTGCGGCCTGCATGCGGTCCGCGCACTAGTACGAGCGATTGAGTCTGAAAGGGCAAGGCGCGGCACGTGCGTCATGAAAACGCGGCACGCGGCAGAAATAATTATGAGAAGGAAACTCGCGCGCTTCGCGTGCGTCCGTTGACCGAAATTGCTAAGTCAGGGCAATGGCGCGGCGACGACCGCGTTTGTCTCCACCAATCAATAATTCAAAAAATGCAAAACAAATTTGTTGAGGCCCCGGTTTTGTTTCCTGGCGGTGCCGCGCGGGGCCCGCTTCAGGCGAGCTCCGCGCGGCACCGCCTGCAACGCCAATCCCGGTCGCGCAGGCGGCCACATGGTCGCCGCGGGCGGCTGCGCGGGCGCCGCGTCGAGCCCCGGTGGCTACCGACGCGCCCAAAAGGAGAATGGGAGTAGATGGCAGGAGATGGGAGGACAGAAGGACACGTTGGAGTCGGATGGTACGAGGAGACAAGGGGAGCGGGGGAGTGGCACGAGGAGGGCGAGGAAACAATTTGTCGCATCACCACACACATTGAAACGCATTTGGGGCCACCCGTCCGCAGGGCGCGCAGCGACAAGACCTGTCGAGAGTCCGCAACTGCGGTTGTTGCATTCATTTTGACGCATGATGGCTTTCTCCCAGGTCCGCAACTGCGGCTTGTAGGGGCTATGGCGGGAATCACCAGAGCCATTTGCCCGCCCAGGGTCCTCACAGTCTCCGAGTGCACGAACTGCGACAGCGCCGAGCGATTCCCAGACGCCGCGTCGTTGGCGACTCGCTGCAGCCACCCAGCAAACGTCAACGGCCATTGCTCTTTATGCTCCTTGCACATTTGTTCGTCCCAGTTCGTTCTGAACCAACCCCACTCCCCCCTCTGTTCATCCGAGAGGACGCCATTTCCGCGAGCCAAGCGGTCCAAAGCAGCCATCCTGTTTTTCTTGACCTTAAACTCCTCTGGGCCCCACTGGGCCAGGGCGTGCTTGTTAGCCAGGGCAGCCTCCACCGCAACTGCGGCCTCCTTCTTCTCCCTCAGACCACCTTCGGCCTCCCGATATGTTTCTTGATGTCGTGGAGGCCTTCGTCCTGTCGTTCGCTTCTGTTGCCAGGCGCCTCTGTTTCGCCGCAACTGCCGCATCGTGGTCTCGCTGGGCAATCAACGCTCGTAGGAGGTCGTCGTCCTCCCGCGCCAGCTCTCGCAGCCGCTTCTTCTGCTTGCGTTGTTCTGCACGGCATTGTTGCGCAATTTTCTCCATGCCCACATTGCGCAGCATACCTTCCACCTCGCGAAGCGTGTCTGCCAGAGACGTCGCCACTCCCACCTGCTCGGCCGCATGGGCGCCCACCACCACGCAGTCCATAGGTGCCTGCTTTCCCCGAGACCCATCATCGTCCCAGCCATGCTCCGCCATAGCCTCCTCCCAGTCGGCCTCGTCGCCCTCCTCATCGCCCTCCTCCTCTCCCTCGGCCTCCTCGCCCTCCTCGTCGCTCTCCTCGTGGCCTGGCTCCAGGCCAAGCACTTCCTCTCCGAGCACGTTCAATACGGCATCTGAGGCTTCATGCGTCTCGTACTGGCGCATGAGCCGCCGCACGTCATTGCATGACCACTCGAGGCGCCCCTTCCGGCATTCCCCCCTGACCTCCGCGACTGCGGCATCCACTTTCGCTCGGAGGCCCCCTGCTTCCCAGAGCTGCGCCGCCTCTCGGCAAATCTCCAGATCGCCAGACTTGTCAAAAGGTGCCCGTATGGCGACTTTCCGAAAACCCTGCGCAGCGTTCACGTGCAACTTCAGATTGCTGAGCACAGAAACCATCAAGTCCGCGCACTCGGCACGCCGCAACTGCGGCACGTGCTTCCCTAACGCCATCTGCTGCACCAGCGCTTTGGTTCCGAGGGCAATGTACAAGCGTTTCACGCGCTGGTTCAAGTCCGTGTCCACAGGCTGCGCAACTGCGGTCGCCCCTCCGCCATGAATGATCAACACGTAGCCGTGCTGCCAGCTGAGTCTCCGCACAGCGTCCGCTTTGTGCGGGCCGTGGTCATCGGCCATGAAGATGCTCCACTTCCCCCGCAACTGCGGGTCGTCGGGCCATGCCCGCAAGTGCCGCCGCAGGAACGATATGACGTCGACTGTGCGGTAGGACCCCTTCTCAGACGTCGCCGTGCTCACCAATTGCGGGAAGCCGCTGATGCGGGCATGAGCGGCCAAGCCCTCGGCGACGACAGTCCCCCCCTTGAACATCAGCTCCGCGGGCGGGGGTCCGCAACTGCGGATGTCCTCCACGTCGCTGGACACCGTCAGGTTGGCGGCCCACCGACTCTTGCTGTCGTCGCGCGCCTCCACGAGCGGAACAATGCCCCCCTTCACAGCCAAGGTCGGCTTCGAGGCTGAGGAGGACTCGTGGCGGTGAAAAGGCGACTGGTCCCAGTTCAGGATGTGCGGGTCGCGCCCTAAAAGCTCCTCCGCGGCTGCGCGGACCCGCGCCACGTTCAGGATCATTGTCTCGAAGCGCGATTGGAGCAACCACTTGGGGATCTTGCATTTGCGATTCGGCTTCCTCATGCTCAGTCCGTAAGAGCGCCGCCACTTGGTCTACCACCGCGCCCGCAACTGCGGCACTTTCGGCTTGATCCCCCCCTTCATGGCCTCCACGCAGTACTCCGCGACGAGTTGCTTCGCCTTGGTGAGCAGCAAGGATTGGGAGAACCTGGCGAGCATTTTGGGCTTCTCTTCCGCGACTGCGGTTCGCTTCGCCGCCGCCTTCCAGTCCACCGAATACCTCGTGTGGGACCACCATTCGTATAGAGCGGCCTCCAACCATGGAGCCTTTTGTCGGCGCGCCTTGCGTGCCGCGGCCGCGGTGCTGGCCAGTTGCGCCCACTGCGGTCCTTGCATCTTTTTGGCGCCCCCTGTAGAACCACTGCGCAACCGTCTTCCTCTGGCGGGCCAACCCCCAGCCCTTCGGCCACGCGAACCGCCCGCAAAACGACACAAGCGAACTACGTGGCAGAGGGCCAACGCCCAACCAACCGCAACTGCGGGCGTGCTTCTCCAACTCCTGGCACACCAACTGCCTGTCTCGGAGCGTGTGCGGGCATATCTTGCGCTTCTCGGGCTCAGCTGCGGGCTTCGGGCGCGCGCGGGCCAGCGCGTGCGCCCTGATCTGTTCCTCCTGCAACGCCTCTGTCATGGGCGCAGCCATGGCCAACAGCGCCCCGTCGTCCTTCACACCCGTCTGCCATATCAACGCTTCCATGAGGAGGGGGCCTGGCGCGCCTGGCCCCCCGAGAGCTTCTGTTGGCCCGCCCTCGCCCTCGGCGCCGTCCAGGACGATGAGCCTGGGAGGGCCGCTGCCCCCGCAACTGCGGTGCGCGTTCACAGCCTCGAGGTCGAGTTCCTGCGTCACCACGAGCACGTCGTGCAACCATGGCACGTCCCAGCGGGCTACTCCGAACTCGTAGAGTTCTTCCCGCAGCCACCTGCGCGTCTCGGCATTGAGCGGCTTCTGCAACGTCATCGCCATCAGGTCCACGCCGCAGCTCCCATCGCAAATGGCACCAACGATCCACTGGCCTAGAGGCCCGTAAAACTGATTCAACGGGTCCATCCCCTCCGTGCACGGCGCACCCACCGCAACTGCGGCCACCCAGTGGTGCACCTCGTGGAGAGGGTGCTCAGGAGTTGCTGGCCACAGGTCCTGCGCCCCCCACGCCCACGCCTCCGCGGTCTTGCGGGATCCCCTGTGAAGTACGCACGCCACGCCGTCGACGGCGCATGGCTCAGTGCACGTCGCCAAGGCCCAGGGCGCATAGAAGTCAAGGGTGTCCCTGCGGTTTTCGCCTTCCCACATGCACGGTCGACGCTCGAACCGCAAGGCAAACAGCACGAATGCCGCGTGTCCCATGTAGGAACCCTCCGACAGGATTTCCCTCATGAGCGCCATAACTCTGTCAGGCACCCTCGCCGCCACTGCGGCCTCCATCTCTGGACCGTCTGCCAGGGGTACTACTGTCTCTGGTGCCGGGGGTGGCGCCGCGACCCGCGGGCGCAAGGCCGCGGCAGTGGGCGCCCCCACTGCGGCTGCTGCCCGCGGGTCTGGGCAGGGGAAGAAAGCGACGTGCGTCTTGGACCAGCTCTCCTCCAGCGGTCGCGCTGGTGGCATGGGCGCTGCAAGTGGCGCCTGCGTGCCAGCTGCCACCCCTTCAGGAGCTCCACCCGCAACTGCGGGTTCTGCCAGTGGAGGAGGTGCTTCTGCTGCGGGCGCGGCTGACTTCGGCGCAGGATCGCCAGGAGCTGATGGCCCTGCGGGGGCGGCGGTGTCCGATGCAGCTGCTCCTGGTGCTGCGGGAGCCGCAACTGCGGCGGGTGCAGAAGCTGCTGGAGGGAGCGCTGTTGCTGGAGGGGGAAGTGGTGGCACTGCGGGCGCTGTCGCAGGATCTTGAGCTGCTGCTGCCGCTGCGGGGGCATGTGCTGGCGCTGCTGCAGCAGGTGCTCCTGGTGCTGGTGCTGGAATTGCTGCTGGTGCTGGAATTGCTGCTGCCGCTGCGGGAGCCGCAACTGCGGGCGGTCCAGCTGCGTCGTGGCCGCCACGTAGTTGGCCGCGGGTGAAAACTCAGCGGCTCTACGTCGCCGTACTGCGACAACGACCACTTCGCCTTGCACGGAAAATCCGCACAAGCGTGCACCTTTATCTTTTGGGGGCAATGACCGCCGCAACTGCGGCTCAGAATGTTCGCGACCCCGTGGTGCCGTACTTAGTCTTCCTCGGTGGCGCCCCGCTGTCGTAACAGAGCCACTCCACCTCGAAGTGCTCGCCGCCCTCGTGGCCGTGCCATGTTTGGCCCACCGGGGCGCCCATAGGCGCCCGCGTGCCGAGCGGCTCGGGCCCGGCACGCGGCCGCGGGCATGACAGCGAAGGGCGGGAGTGGGTGGGACAGGAGAAGAAATGGCAAGGGCAATTAATTAGGAGGAGGGGGAAGGAAGCAAGGGGGGAAAGGAAAGGCGCAGGGGAAGACACATACATGCGTTGAACACCGCTCGCGCGGAAGCCCCACTCATCTCGCGCACAAGGTTTGTATGCATCTCTACGAAGATCTGCGTCTGCGCGCACCCAGTAAGCACGCGGGGGTGTGTTCTCGTGAAACACCCCAACCCCTCAAAAAGACAAGCGACTTCTGGCCCTCGGAAAGCCCCCTCAACCCCGCAACTGCGGCGTTCATTGCCTCAGTGCCCGCGCCCCCGCTCAGCCCCGCAACTGCGGCGTCGCCGCAACTGCGGCCAGTTCGGTTTCGAGCTCAGAGCAGGAGAGACGGGACGACGACGTCGAGGTAGTCCAGGGCCGCCTGCTTCATTTGCTCGTCCGTGATTCTGACCCAGTCGTAGTCGTACGCCTTTGCATCCCTCGCTGTCTCCCATTTCTTCTTGGTCAGTTTCTTCACCTCCATCTCGATCGTCTTGCCGCGGTTGGCGCACTCGCGCGTGATGGTGGCCACCCAAGCGCCTTTGAAGTTCCACGCGACGGTGTAACCATCCCCGCTTCCCTGCGCCACGGGGGGCTCGTCCGCGACTGCGGCGTCGTCCTCATCGCCGTCCGCGACTGCGGCTTCGCCCTTATCGCCGTCCGTGATGTCGGGCACCCCGCCGAGGCCCCCGTCGTCCATGATCGTCAAAATCAACCACTCAAGGTCTTTAGCGTCGAGCCATAGCGTCCGCCGCTTGAGGCTGGCCACCCGCACGTGGCGAACGCCCTTGTCGTCTGGAAACTTCAACTGGCTCCTGGCGGGCATCTGCACGCAGTGCACAGCGGACACGCGTCTGTCCGCAGCCTCGCCTCTTGGCAGGCCAGTCTTCGAGGCATGGTGGGAGCTACGCTCTCCCGCCCTCTGCTTCCTGGTGGGCGCCACAGTCGCGGCCTGCCTCTTCGTGGCGCCCGAAGCACTGACCAAGGCCATCATTGGGTCATCTTCACCATCTCTCTCATCGTCGCTCTCCTCGTCCGCAACTGCGGCGCCTTCCTGTTTCGCCAGTGTGTCCTTGAGGTCCTGCCAGACCTTGGAAGCCTTCAACGCTCCTGCCGTTGGTTCACCCCTCGCGCACACCTTCAGCAACCATTTCTTCTGCATGTTCACGTGCACGAACGTGATTGGCCCAATGGGGCCCTGCGTCAAGCACTCTGACGTCCTTCTCGGGGAGGGGGGTCGTCTGCGGAAGCCGCCCCCCGTGGATGCACAAGGCCATCTGCACCTTCACAGGGCTCCATTCGCTCGAAGAACCCATGTCCGCTTACTGCGGATGACCCCACCGCAACTGCGGGAAACCAGGGCCGCGCGGGCAGCGGGGTCGCGTCCGAGAGGGGTGCGCTTTGAGCCAGACGGCGCCTGGACTGAATCTGCGGGGAGACCCTACATCGATTGCCACGCCCCCATCCGCGCACGCGCCGCCCCTCCGTCTGCGCGCGCCCCCCCGAGGCCCTCCTTTGCGAGAACGTTCAAAGCAGCCCCGGGGGACTGCTTTGAACGTTTGCACTCAGGGGGGCGTTTCGGGCGGCCGCGCGGCCCGATGAGCTGCTGGCTGTTCCCGCGCAAGGGGGGTGGGGGGCAGAACGGGGCGGAGGGAGGCGCCCAGATGGCGCGAGGAAAGCGCTCACGTGCTCCCCGGAAGAGGCGCGACAGCAGTGAGGGCAAACGCTTTTTCCGCATGGGACTCAGAGCTTCGGTCGTACCTCAGTACGTGGACGCCAGCAATCCGCGGCTGCGGCGACACTTAACGGCCTCCTTAACCAAACAAGCCACTACTGCAGCACTCCGCCACTGCGGTCGCAAGCGATATGTTTCAGCAGCGAGTGGCGCCTGAACACCCGCCACTGCGGTTTCGGAAAACCACCGAATCAAGGAACGAATTCGTAGAGCAACCGCCACTGCGATTTCTCAGAGCGAAAGCTTGCCTTTATCCTCGAAGCCACTCTTCGTCTTCTTCGACGGCGGTTGCCCCGAAGCCTTGCCCTTTGCCCTTTTGTTCGCATCCGTCCTCCACGTCTCCTCGACCGCCTTCTTCTTCTGTGCGGATTTGGGCCTCGCCTCCCAAAGGGGTTCTTCTCCTGGCCTGATGTCCGTCGTATTCACCAGCACGGGCAGCTTCACGGCGACCACTAGCCCGCTTGGTCCTGGAACGCACACGGCCAGCTCTTTATCCTGGAGCTCCATGTTGATACGCGCAACTGCGTTTCCAATACGCTCGCTCCTCTGGTGGAGCTCTTGCTGCGTGACTCTGTCGACGGCCCAGAAGAGGTGCATTGTCTCTTGAGCATCCCAGTTCCACGTTCTCAACCGCGCATCGTGGTCTGCCACCTCGGCGGGCGTCTTGTCCGCAGGGGGCTTGAACTCTGGCAGCAGGTAGAAGGTCTTGGTTGAAGGCGCATCTGGTCCTCCTTTGACCCAGACCTGCACCGGCACCCTCTCGGGGCGCGCGCTCGTGGACAGCAGCTTGGACGCCTTCGGGGCGCATGGCCACAACTCGATGGAGTGCGCCTCGCCTGCGGCGGTTGCCTGGGCGGCGCGCTTGCCCGTGTCGGCGTCTTGGAGCACGTCCACTTTGGCTTCCGCATCTGCGGACTTGTGGCGCGCCCAAAGACACAACAGGACTGCGCCTGCAAGAGCAGGCTCCTGTCCTAACTCCTGGGCTCCCGCTGAACACTTCCATTCGTCGGTTGGCAATGGGAAGGATCCGAGGCTCGTGGCCGTAGCGCCCCTGCAGTCCTGTTGGTTCGTGGGTAGGTGCGTATTGGGATCGAAGGACATGACCCTCGGCTTGAACTCGTCCTCCCTGGAGGCCGTTGCCTTCCCCGCAACTGCGGGCTTGTCGGCGTCCGTGGGCGGCAACGCGTTGACATCAAACCAAGCGGGCTTTTCGTTTCCGACAGGCAGCTCTCCCACAGCCTTCGCGAGCTTTTTCCACGTGGGTCTTCGGCTGCAGCAGCTCCGTCGCATCCCTGCAGGCGCGGACGAGCGCATGTCGAAATTCGATGACACCTCGCGCCTTCGGCGAGGTGTCCTTCAGGTACTGCGCGTAGCTGTCCGCGGTCAGTATGCCGACATTCGCCTTGAACTCCAAAGCCTCGTCCTTTCCCATGTCCTGGAGGGCGGGGCTCAGCGTGCGATAGTACATGCGGAGAACGGCGTTCATGTCCTGCAAGAAGTCCAGCGTCTCACTCTTCGTCCAGGCTGTTTCTGGATCAGGGCACCACACGGCGGTGGTCACCCCGCGCTTCTTCGGAGGCGCGTTCCGGTAGCATCGCATGAGAATCGCAATTTTGACCCACGGAACGTGGTCGGGAAGCGCGGCAGCGATCCCAAAGGCACCGAGCCGAAGGGCCCTTCTCCTCGAGTTCACGTACACCTCGCAGAACTGGAGCAGTAGGTGGATGAACTGCGCTTTCGTGCTCCCGAGCCCAACGACAAACGAGAACAATTCAATGAAGTCGGGGTCCTGAACGACACGATCGAGTTCGAGCATCACTGACGTCCTCACGTCTTCAAGGCCACCTGGTCCGCGACTGCGGCGTCGAGCGCTGCGTCAACAGCCTTGCACAGGACGCTGAGCGCTGCAACCTCAGTCGTTCGCATCTCAGAGTCCGCCCCCTTATTGAGCGACTGGCTGATGAGGGAAGCGCCAGTGGGCTCCTCGACCATGATTCTCCAGCTGAGCACTTCCATGAGCATACCCTCCTGCGTGAGCTTCTTGGCCACAGCGTCGTATTCCGCCACTGCGGCCATATTGACGTTGCCATCCTCATCAAGCACGCGCTGCAGCCTGGCGCGCTCGTCCTCCGTTAACTCCATGCCCGCGGGGATGGGCCACCGGGCCCCTGCAGCGATTGCCCGCAACACGAGGCACAAGTGGGAATGCGACAACGTGCCATACGCTATGTCTGACCCGCTACTGCGGTCGAAGCACGCAGCGAGGTGCCCTGTCGCTTGCTTGACATTGTACTCGGCGTACGTCTCGAAAGCAGGAACTTTCGCTTTTTTCTCCATCAGCTCTCGAGTCGGAAACATATGGACGCATACGCCCTCGTGGTCGAGTTCCGCTTGCGAAAATCCAGACACGATGATTTCCACTGCGAGCTCCCGAACCCTTTCCTGCTGAGGGTAGTGGCCGCCCCGGTTGTTCAGGTGCGGGGCCAGCAAGACCACGGGGATGCGCACCTTCTTGCTCCCGTCCCTGAATTTCGCCCTAATCGCGGTGGCCTTCTGAAGAATCCCCCGCGATCCGTCCGCCACTGCGGCTCCCACCTTGTCGTTGTGCTCGCCTTTCCCGAGGCTGTCACCCATTGCACCGAGCCGCGCCCGCGGCCGACACTTCCGCAACTGCGGAAAACGGCCCCGAGCGCGTCGCCCGCGGCACTGGCTGAGGGCGAGGGGCCCAAAGACTTCCTGGGCCCAAAATTCTGCGGCATGTTTCAAAGTCTGGTCTGGTCAGGGTCTGGTCTGGGTCTGGTGGTGGTGGTGATGATGACGATGATGATGGTGGAAGTGGTGGGTGGTGACGATGATGATGATGAGGATGGCGATGCTGGTGATGATGATGATGCTGATGCTCGGTCGGAGACCAAACGATTCACCTCAGACCCCAGCAAGAGCAATGGGCCAGAAGTACTAGGACTACTACTACTAGTTCTTCTATTTTTACTACGACTACTACTACTAGTACTGCTAGGACTACACCTACAACTGCCACTACCACTACCACCACCAGAACCACGACCGCTACCAGCACATACCAATAACACTCCTACCACGACCATACCACTACCACTACCACTACCACGACCACTACCAGTACATAGTTACCCCAAAGTACCACCGCCGCCCCCCTCCCTGCGCGCGCCTTTTGCTCTTATGGGCACCCTGCGCCCGAGGAAGGGCACGCGTCCTTTCTCCCTGCGCAAGGTCGCACCGCAACTGCGGGCCCTCCGACAGCGCCAGCCGCGACTGCGGTCTTTCCCACGCCGACACATGCACTCAAGCAGCCAGCAAGCCTCTGACACCGCAACTGCGGGCCCTCCCAGCACGTCGTTCCGCAACTGCGGCCATGCGCGCCGAGTCCGCCACGGGCATGCGCGTGCAAAAAGAAGTGCGGCGCAAGAAAGAAACGCCCGCAACTGCGGGTCCGTTTGCCTCCGCGGTTCCTCCTGGTAGCGCTTCCCTTTCTGGCCGCTTCGCCCGTGCCCTAGGAAGATGATGTTCTGGTGGACGCCTCCCCGCCAGTGGTCCTGGAAAGTCTTAGGGTAGAGCATCTTCTGGACGACCTTGCCGATGGGGGGCAGCGCTTGGAGGCCGAGGCGTCGCCGCAATCCGCTACTGCGGTCGCTGTCCTCCCGCCACTGCGGAATGCACTCAGGAGCAACCCATCGCCGTGCGATGAGAGACTCGGTAGTGCGAAGCATCCAGCAGGGGAGCCAGAGAGGCTCATGATCCGCGCGCTTCCCTGCGCTGTCGGTCTTGTAGTCTGCAACGCGCACGTCGCTCCGGCCAATGGGGGCCATGTAGTTGGGATGCATGACGCGTGTGCCAGATTTGATGCCTCCGAACAGGGCGGGCCATGCGCGGAACGGAACTCCGATCGGGCACTTGTAGCTCGCACCGCAACTGCGGCAGAAGTCAGAGAACTGCTCTGGCGGGACGCCGAAGAGGCCGCACAGGAAACGAACATCTTGGGCATGGATGGTTTCGACGGCTTCCATCACGAAAGACTCCCCCCAACGTGTTTGTTCTGCTTGCGTGATTTCCGGTTGAAGAGGATGGGGAACCGCGTGCCTGGTCATTACGGCGAAACCGAGCACCGCGGCAGAATTCCTCTCGTTGCCCTTCAGGCGAAACCGTACAATCGTGAGGGCGTGGGTGGCCCCAACGACTGACACCGCAACTGCGGCCCCACTGACAATGTGCGGGCGCCACACAACGAGGCCAGTCTTGTCGAAGAGCTCCGCCATCACCCAGTAGGGCTCGCCGCTGCTGCTGGGCCCGTTCTTCACCGTGATGGCGTCCACGACGGCGCCGTGGAAAGTCTCATGAAGGGGCGCGGGGTCCGCTGACTGCGGTTCCTCCCCAGGCCGAAGCACCTCGATGTCCCGCGCGACGATGAAGATCCCGATTTTTGGGCATCGACAGCGGCGAAGACGTCTTGCTTGGTGGCCGCGGCAGTGATGACCAGCACGTTCACAGTCATGGCGAGGGTGGGCGGCACGGGGAGGCCGCCCTCTGTCCTGGCGAGCCCCTGGTTCCACGTGGGCGCCGCCCCCATGTACCTGATGCCCTGGGCCCGCTGCTTCTTGCGCGGTGGCTCCTCGGAGTCCCGCAACTGCGGTTCCGCGCTGCCCCGCGACTGCGGTTCCGAGGGGGGCTGCAGGGGAGGCGATGTAGGAGACGCCACAGGACGAGGCCTCTTCTGCGCGAACCGAGCCTTCGACGCGGCCGCAGGGGCTCTGTCCTCGGGGGCAGCGGCCGAGGCGGCCGTCTCCTTAGAAGCGGCCTCGTCTTCGGGCCCAGGCGCAGACGAAGAGAGAGGTACTCCCGCAACTGCGGTCGGACCTGCCGCGTCAAACGGACTCATAGGCATTTGCTCAACTGCGGTCCTGGTGGAAGATTTGGCACCTGGCGGCGTCGGGCCCCGCGCGCGCAACTGCGCTCTGGGAGCTCCGTGCGCGCGGCGCAACTGCGCCTCCCTGCGCCTCGGGGCGCTCCGAGACCGCTCGCGCGGCTGCGCCGCGGAGGAACTTGCGCCTGTCGGCGGCGGCCGCCGCCGGCCCCTGCTGCAACTCGACGCCGAAGTCGCCTCGCGCGGCGCTCGCTCGGGGGATCCGCCACTGCGGCTTTCTCCTCCCCGAAGGCTGCGCGGCGGGGTGGGATCCGCTACTGCGGCTTTCTCCTCCTCCGCTGTGTGGCCTCGCTGGGGGGGATTCGCCACTGCGGTTGCCCCCCCTTGCAAAGCGCGTTTGCAGGCGGCCCCTCAACACCGCCGGCATCTCCGCATGGGTGACCTCCAACTGCGGCACGCCGCCGCGAGAAGCGCGCCCCCCCCAACAGATGCTCGGACACAGCTGCGGCGAATGAGGAAGAGGGCGACGGGCGCGAAGGCCAGGATTGGCAATTACGAAGAGGACAGCGAGGAGGACGACGGAGGGAACGAGGACAGCGAGGGTGGCCTCAAGAACGCAAGCGTGGTAGGACAGGACTGGGGAGGAGGAGGGGGAGGGGGGCGACGAAGGAGAACCGAGGAGAGATAGAAGACGACAAAGTGGGACCAAAGGGCCTGACATTGACGAAGGGGAATCCAGAAGATATAGATAATTAGGCGACGATAAGAATAAGACAAGATGAGCCGTGGAGCTTGTCTTCGTGACTCTTCGCGCGAGAAGCCGCGCGCCGCAACTGCGTTTCCGCCTGCCGCAACTGCGGACAAGCCCAGATAATTGCTGACTGACTCAAAGGAAGCGATGCGCGGACGAACCGTTTGCGGAGTTCACTCGCGCGGGCGCAGCAACCGCGGGCGGACGCGTGCAGAATGAGAGCGGGGGCGCCGCAACTGCGGACGACGACGCGCGAAGTGAGTGAAAGGATCGCGGTGTCACGAGATCGGTTTCCGCAACTGCAGTTTCAAGCCCTCTCCCACCTCGGTTGTAGCCCAGCTCCTTTGGTTGCGTCGAACAGCCCCGATATTGGCTTGGCGTGCAATCTCTTGTAGTACGCGTGCGTGCCACGCCCCTCGCTCTTGCCGAGGCCCGCCCCCGGGGGCTGCAAGGGCCCCCAGCGAGGCTCAACCTCATACAGGCTGAACTTCGGACTGGACCATTCCGGGTGAACGCGAATGCCTGAGCCGTCGTCGCGGATGAGGACGAAATCCCACACGGGCAAGCGGACTGCCTGCGCTTCTCCTCTGTCCACCCCTTTGGCGTGCCTATTGTGGTCGTAACTGCCAGGGCACGGCCGAATCTCGCACCTGACCAATCCGCGACTGCGGTCGTTGTCAGGGCCGCGCGCGACGAGTTCCATTGTGGCCGCATCCATCTGCGCGACCAGCTGCAGCCAAGACCACGGGACCAGTTCTGCGCGGCCCCACCCCCAGTCCCTGTTGCCCTGCGCCCCTCCGCGCCCTTTGCGCTTGATAATGCGCGAAATCGCCTCCACAACTGCGGGGTCGAAAACAGGAAATCGGATGTTGAAGGGGTCAGCTGGGTTTTCGTACTCTTCGCGGCAGTGCTTCAAGGCCGCGCTGCGCTGCTTATGGTTGCCATGCCAGCGCAAAGCGTAGGTTTGGAAGTACCCCAACGTGTGCGCCCCAGGGCGGCTTGCGTCCGCAGCTGCGGCACCTCCTCGCCCTGGGACATGCGCCACTGCGGTTTTCCCCTTGCCCTTCGCGTCGTCTGCCGCTCGCCCTGCGGGGGCGCCCTCTCCTTGGACGTGCGCAACTGCGCCTTGCCATTGGTTTTCGCGGCCGCCTTCCCATCCGCTCCAGCGGCCGTCCTTCCCATCCGCTCCAGCGGCCGTCTTCCCATCCGCTCCAGCGGTCCTGCTCGCGTTCGCCTGCGCCCTCTCCTCCACCGCTGGCGCGGCCCCCCCAACTTCCACTGGCGCCATGAGTTCCGCCGCCACCCTCCTCTCCGCATTGCCAACCTCCGCCGCCGCACTCCCATCCGCGACTGCGGTCAACTCCGTCGCCGTTTCCCCATCCATCCCTTTGCCATGCGCCACTGCGCCAATCTCCGCCTTGCCACCCACCGCTGCGGCCACCCCCGCCGCCCCATCCGCCACTGCGGTCGCCCCGCCATCCACGGGCTGCCCCATCGCCGCCTTTGCCCCATGAGGCCCCGCAACTGCGGCCCTATTTTTCTCTGCTTCCTCCAGGGCCGCCGTTTCGCACATATTTGCCAATATGTGCAATTCTCTGTCCATCCTGCACAGGCGCGAGCCCGCGCCGCCGCCGACGTCGGCGCTGGTTTGAGCCGAACGGCACTGCTTGAGCCGAACGGCACTGGAGGAGGAGGGCGGGAGGGAGAATGCAGTGAGGAGGATCGGGTGGGGGGGGCGGGCGGCGGCGGGGGGGAGGGCCCAGGGGGGAAGGGTCAGAACGCGCCCCACCAGAGCGCCCCCCCCGCGACCGCTTCCCGCGGCGGGGGGGGGGCGCCAGAACCCAGAGGGACAGAACGCGCCCCTCCAGGATGCCCCCCCGGGAGACCAGAACGCGCCCCTCCAGGATGCCCCCCCGAGACGCACTCGAAGCGGGGGGGCGCCCTGGAAGGACGGCGACGACGGCGGCGACGGCGACGACGGCGGCGACGGCGACGACAAAGAAAAACATATGCAAATACCATATTATATATATATATATATAGCATATATATATATATATATATATATACATATATGTATACATACAAACATACATACATACATACATACATACATACATACATATGTATGCAAACACCCCCGAAGGCAGAGGGGCAGAGGGGAATCTTCGATTTTGGAAGAATTACTCTGGATCGCCGCAACTGCGGCTTTGTTGTCCCGCTGGGCCTCCAGAGGCCGAAACTGATGAGAAAAACCTCGCCGATCCTTCTGAAACCCTCCCCCTCCTCCTTCTCCTCCACCTCTCCCCCCCTGGGCACAGCGTGGCGACGGACAGGAGCCATCGGCGCACCTTGCAACAGCCCCCTCCACCTTCTCCTCCTCCTCCCCCTCCTGTTCCTCCCTGCGCTCTTCTGGCCAGAAATCCGCATCGTGCAAAGCAATCCCCTGGGACTGCTTTGAAACGAGCTCGATCGTCCTCATAGGGACTTCTGGATTACTTCATTAGATCGCTGCGGAAAAAAAAAAAAAAAAAAAAAAAAAAAAAACTTACTCTGGCTGCAAACTGCCCCGCCGAGACGCGCTCTAACCCGCTGAAGAACCAAGCGCGCTCATTCCGCGACTCCTGGAGTGGCAAAATATGGATGGTTGCAGCTTTCATCCATGACTCAATTTCCTCCCGCCCCCCTGCTTGTCTCATCCCTCTTGCGTTTAATGTGGCGATTCCTAATGATGTTCCAATGGGATGGAACCAGTTGATGTTTGCTTCGAGAATGCGTCGCTCCTCTCTGTGTGTTGAGCGCTTCGCGCTCGCCTTCTTGCTTCCCTCCGTTTCGTCGTTCGTTGTTGCTGTCGTCTGGCCTGAACCAGAAGTCATCATCACAAGAAGGCATAGCGCCGCTGCTATGGCGCCCAGGACACAATTTCGACAGACGGCCGAGCTGACTTCGACAACGCAACTGCAATCGTAGCTTCGCCAACTGCGCTCGCAGCGTCCATCGAGGCACGCGCCGCTGACTCGGGATCCTTCAGGAAATTAAACTAGCTTCTCGCCGAACTTCCCAGCCCCCCGTCAAACTCGGGACTTTGGTCAACAGATCTGCTGGGTTCTCATATCGCGGGATCTTCTTGGGAGTGAATATTCTTCTCGCGCGCCCCCCCTGCAACCGCGCGCCCGCGTGTCCAGATGCTTCATCCGTCAACGCCCTCGGCAACCGATGCGTCCGAGTTCCAGAATACTGAGAGCTTGACCATGCCAACAAGTGCTGCCAAGTGCCGAATGCCAGACGCCTCCTTCAGAGCCTCACTGCTTGTCTTGATATCCGAATCATCTGACGAAAACGCACGCTGGCCACCTCCACGACCACGGCAATGGGCCGGGCACGCTGCCACCATGATCGACCCCCATGCTGCCACGCTGCCCCGCCTAAACCGTCGCCACCCAAGTCGCCGCCACAATGGGCGTCGATCCTGCCGGGCACCTCGTCTGCTGGACAGAGCGTCGCCAAACTCACTCCCGGCGCCTTGGAGGTAGCGCGGCAACTGGGCAAGCTGCCGCTCGGACTCGACGTCGGGACTCTTCGGCCGCCGGCGCAACCATCGAAGCGTTGCTGGGGCATCTGGCCGCTCCTTCACAAAGTGTGTCAGACTGCGAAGATCCGCACGACACAGCTTCGCGCCCCCCCTCAGCTCCTGCTCGTCGCCCTCCACGGTAGCCTCGTCGAGCTTCGGCGAAACGGATAAACCCGCCTTTCCATTCCCCTGCCTGGCAAACGGGGGTCGATGCACTTCGCGCGGGACTGGATGATCAGCTTTCATTGCCTAGCTACGCGTCGTTCCCAGATGCTTGGCGCCAGAGCCTGGCCACAACTCCTCTGCCCAATCGAAGTCACACTTGCCGCGCACGTAACGTCTCGAGTTGCGATCGCCCTTTCCCTTTCCTGGCGCCAGTCGCCACTCCATCGCCCGCGCGCAAGGCGACCGCAGCGCCCTGCGCCCCGCGGTGGAAGATGGCAGCGCACTCGCAGTCCCGGGCAGACTCGAACCTGCACTCCGTGGGCGTGAGCGCGTTGGAGAAAAGGCCGCACCAGCGTCGCGCGCCCGATCTCCCGCCGCAGAGGGTTCCCAAACACTGCCGCGCTGCCCCCTTCTCGCAGCCCTTCTGATACTCAGTAGTGACCAGATGCGCGCGAGCTCCTCCTCCGACGCCTGGGTGAACGAACTGCATCAATGCCCACGTGGAGATATCTGTGCTCGACCGCGATGAGAAACACCATAGCAACGGCAGCCTCCTCACTCGCAATCACGAACGCCGCGGGAACCTTCGTCGCGGCGAACTCCCCGCCACAGAAGCGCGACTCCTCGCTGCGAGGTGGGCCCGCCAGGGTGTCAACGGGAATCGCGACGCCGATAGCATGCGCATCCCCCGCTGGCCAGATCCCCGAGAAGCCGCCATCACCGAACCTTTTGATCTCCGCGAGCCTCGGAACCTGGAAGCCGGCCTTCGAGCGCCGCCGGGTAAAGCACCTCCATCGCGAGTCCGTCGCTGGCCCCCGCCACCTCGGCCTGCGCGGTGGAGACCGTCCGCCTGAATCGCAGTCGCCCGCGCGCGTCAGCGGTTTAGGCTGAGCGCCCGCAGCCGCGGCATCGCCAAGCGCCTCCTCGGCCCTCGCCATCCAAATCCATCGCTGCCGCTGGGCCTTCCCCCGCCGCACTTGCCGCCGCCGCCCGCGGGCGCCTCTCCGCCCCCATCCGCCGATCGGCGGACCCTGGCGCGACGATCAAGTCCTGATTGCCGAACGCCTGCGCCGCCACGCGACTCTGCGCATCCAGCGGCAGGGCGCGCACCAACGCCGCCTGGCTGAAACTGTTCTGGCCTGGCCAACGTTTCCCTTCAGCTTCCCGCGGGGCCTCTTGTCGAACTCCGAATCGTTCGGCCGCCTTCTCACCGTCTTGCCCGTTACAAAACCGCGCCGAGTCAGCGCGACATGCCCATCACTCCTGTTCCATTCGTCCGACACGTGCGCCCCTGGCGAACTGCGCGTTCAGCTTCTTGCAAATTCCCTCGGGCTCGATTGAAAACTTCGATTATCGCGAGCTCAACGAAAGGCGCGATCTTGGACGCGACGGAACGTCCCCTCAGAAACTGCGTCGCCGCCGCCTCGCTTAGTTCCTGGATCTGGCACCGATTGGCGATCCTAGCCCCGCGGCGAACCACCATTGAAAATCACGCACCACCTGGGGCAATATCAATGGAGAGACGATCCCGAAAGTCCGATCGAAGCGCTCGAACTTGACCCTGGAGGGATCGATGGAAACGTTCCACTGCTCCCACCTGCTCGCACGCTGCCCTCGCGATGGTCTGCTCCGTCGTCTTGGCTGGCTGACGCCGCTGGGCCACGCAACCCGCCATGCCCAGCAAACCCGCCCCGCGATCATTCCGGATCACAACGTCTGATGCGTTGGAGCCGCCATGAAACGGGAGGGGATGTCTCAAGGCCGTCTCCTCTCGCCCCGTCTGGAGCACCACCACAGCACCTCCAGCCCATCTGCCAGCGTCCCCAATTGTGAACATCACGGCCCTCCTCTAAGACTCGTCGCAGATATCCCAAATAGCCACCAAACACATATAATTGAATTGAACCCTTTGGCCTAGCTCCGTTGGGCCTTCTCGAACTGCAGCCGCGCGGGCATCCAATCGGCCCTTGGTCGCACACAAAGCTTCCGGTGGACAGTGAGCGAGGTCGCGGCTGTCAACGACGCGCTGGGCTGGCACCCATAGATGAACGATCGCACCCGCAGCCGACGCCCGTCCAGCACCCGCGCCCACTCCTGGTCGCACGTCCTCCATCGAGCGAGAAACTGATTGGATGCACTCAGGATGTACCCTCCGCGTCCCATCAGGATACCGCTGCACCGCCCATCGCCCTCATCGAAGGTTCGCAGCTCCATCCTTCATCGTATGGCCCCAATGGGCATGGCCAGTCCTCCTCGTGCGCTGAGGGCAGGAGGAGAGGAAAAAGGAGGACGACGAGGAGGAGGAGGTTGGAGAAGAAGGAAGAAAGGGAGACATGGAGGAGGAGGAGGAGGAGGAGGAGGAGGAGAAGGAGGGAGAGGAGGAGGAGGAGGAGGAGGAGGAGGAGGAGGAGGAGGAGGAGGGGGAGAAGGAGGAAGGAGAAGGAGGAAGAAGGGGAGGAGGTGGAGGAGGAGGAGGAGCAGGAGGAGGAGGAAAAGGACGAGGAGGAGGAGGAGGAAGAAGAACAGGAGGAGGAGGAGAAGAAAGAGGAGGAGGAAGAGGAGGAGAAAGAGGAGACAAGATGGTTTCGAGGGCCCGTTCGAAGGCATTGCGTAGGGAATGTCTCGAGCGAAACGCTGAGCGTTGAACGAAAGTGTTGAAAATCCATGGGTTGTTCGATAATTGTGTTTATTGGGTCATATTGGAGGTCATCCGAGATCGCCACGTGAGTCTCAAGGAGCAGCGCCGCCGCCACTGCCCCCCCTGGACCCCCCCACTTGATCAAGATTTCCCCTCTGGGTCCGTAAACAACATCAATCGCGCGACTCTTCGAGTCTAAGCGCGCTTCCAGTCATCCGCCGACTCCCACTTGCTGGCGGGGTAAAGCGTATAATTGGCTGTCCCCCTCCCCATTTCCCACTACCACCCAAGGGTGCAAAATCTCTCTAGAGAGATACCCAAAATGCCCTAGAAAAGGAATCGGGCTCCAACACTCAGGAAAGGCCTCGAAGCAACCATGATGGCCTCAAGACAGCCCAAGATTCCCACAAGTCGCCCCAAGAGGGCCGCAAGAGTACACACAAGAAGGCCTCAACTAGCAAACATCAATGATGTCCTGGCTATGTTTGAATGATAGTCGTGCTCTTCCTTTTCTGGGCCTCTGATAATCCAATGTGGTCCGAGAAGCCCCCAAGACTGCCCAAGAATGGCCAAGAGGCCCCCGGGAGGGCCGGGAGACGGCCGAAGAGCTTGATTTGCTTCACACGCTGACGAAGAAGTCCGCGCTGGGCTCGCAGAAACACGTGGGCCGACAGTGCCGTATGCACTTCGCAAGCTCAGACCCGGCCATGGTTGCAGGAACAGAAAAAGCATGAGCACAAACGGTCGAAGCTCTGCGCGGACTTCTCGGACCGGCGCCGGACACCCCCCCGCCCTGGCGCGCGGAGCGCGCCAGAGCGCAGCTGCGGAGGCGCAGCCAGGGAGGCCCAACGCCGACCCGAGACGTCCGCACGGAGCTGCGCCAACGTTCCTCTGCTCATTGCCGTCGTCTGCTCTCCGCATGGTGTCGTTCACGGAGTCCGCGAAGAGGGCCCGTACGGTCTCGGACCAGCCCCGCCGCCAGGGCGTGGGCACGAAGCCGAGCGCACGCGCCCGGCCGATGTCGAGGCGCCCGACGTCGGTGGAGAGCAGGGGCACCTCCTTCCCTGCGTCGAAGGTGAGCTCGCCGATGGGCCGCTCCGCAGATCCGCCGCCGTGGCCCCCTGGCACGCTGAGGCGAGGTGGACTGCAGAGTGCTGTCTGGCAGGGACCCCCCCCCCCCCAGACGTCCGACGTCTCGATTTGTTCGAGGTACGGACCCCCGACCTCTCGACCACTTCCCTAGGGACCGGTTGTCCGTTCCGGGCCGTTTTCTGACGGTCCCGAGGCCCGGCGAGGGCCCCGAGAGGCCGAAAACGACGAAAAACCTCCGTCCCGATTTGTTCGAGGTCCCCGATGTCTGGGCCCTCTGCTCGCATCCAGTCGCACCCACGGACCCCCCGAGAGCCTCCGAGGCACCCCCGCAGACGCTGCCAAGAGGCCCCAAGGAGCCCCCGCGGGAGGCCCCCGAGAGGCCCGCAGGAGGCACCAGCAAGGCCCCCGAGAGGCCCGGGGAGCCACACGCGCGAGGGCCTCCCGCGCTCCCTCGGAGAGTCGCCGCCCAGCATGCTGCCCTGGCTCGGTGGCGGGGCCTGCCGCAGGCGGCCGGATATGGCCCTCAACGTCTGGTACGCCTCGGGCAGGGCTGGACCCCTCCTCCTCCTCCTCCTCCTCCTCCTCCTCCTCCTCCTCCTCCTCCTCCTCCTCCTCCTCCTCCTCCTCCTCCTCCTCCTCCTCCCCCCGCCCCTTCCTCCTCCTCCTCCTCCTCCTCCTCCTCCTCCTCCTCCTCCCCCTCCTGAATGAGGGGGCGTGGCAGCGGGGGCGGGCGGACGGGTCCACGGTGCTTTGCGTCTTGTTGTCGTTTCGTGTTCTGCGCTCTGCGCCACCCGCTGCCCTGCGCCTCCCTCCCGGAACCAAAACCCAACACACGGCCGATCTCCAGCAAAGCATCGTTCAGGCCCAGCCCTGCGCCTCGAGCGCCGTCTCCTCGAACGTGGGGGCCTCTGCCACCGCGACGTTCACCGGCACCCGCTGGGGCCCAGCACGCGCCAGCAGCAGCACCATCTGGGCGACGTCCCTCGCAAAGACAAAGCCGGGCCGGAACGAGGCGCCGGACGATCGGGTGCTGCTGAAGGTGCCCCTGGCCCAGGGTGCCCCCAGCTTTTCGCGCAAGGGGTGGAGAGCCCCTGGGCCCCCCTATGGACCTCGAGAGGGGTGCTCTGGACTCTGGAAGCCGCGGGGGCCTCCTTGCCCTTGGGAACATCGTGGGGGCATCTTTTGAGCAGGGACCGACCGTCCCGGCATTCCTGTAGTCCTTCCACAAAATGTTCTTAGAGCCCAAAACTATTCTAATCACAAAAACAATGTTCTTAGAACTTAAACCCGATGTGTTAAAACAAGACAATCTCAACCAGGAAACGTTCTGAGAACGGTTCGTGGAAGCCACAAAAGGTTCTTAGAACATTGCTTGGCAGGGCTATAGGCGAGCCAGGACGCTTCGCCACTGCTTGAATCTTGGGCCAGTGGTGGGCTCGTTTTCCACCACCGCCACCATAAGTTGGAGGGGGTTCTCCTCCTCCACCTCCACCTCCACCTCCTCCTCCTCCTCCTCCTCCTCCTCCTCCTCCTCCTCCTCCTCCTCCTCCTCCTCCTCTTCGTCTTCCTCCCCTCATCCTAGTCTCTCCCCCCGTCCAAAACTTATGGTGGTGGTGGTGGAGGGAAAAAAAACAAGCCCATCAGGCCAGGGACAATTCTAGCAACACCCCGAGAAAAGAAGACAGTCACCCAGGGAAAAGACCGGGTGGGTTGCCGCGGGTGGGTTGTCTGCTGATGCGCAGGCAACGGCCGGCCTCTCTCGGAGGGCCCGACAGGAAGGTCACGAATCCGGCCCGTAGCTCTCGTTAGGGCCCCCAGACGTTACCGGCACAGCCTCGGAGGCCTCCCCATTGGGAGGCCTCCAGAGATGGGGGGGGCCCCCAAACCAAGAGTGTTACACACCACCACCTCCCTCCACCCCCTCCCTCTCGCTTGGATTGGAAAAAATAGGAGAGCAGGAGGAATCGACCGTGGTGGTGGTCTGGGGGTGGTGGTGGTGTATATTCTTCGGGCCCCCATGGGAGGCCTCCAATCGGGAGGCCTCCAGTTGGGAGGGCTCCCATTTGAAATGGGGTCCGACCAGCTGGGGTGGGAGGACTTCCCCGTACCCCCAATGCATCGCCGATGCATCCCCGATGCATCCCCGATGCATCGCCGATGCATCGCCGATGCATCGCCGATGCATCGGCGATGCAGCAACACCGTGGGCGTCTGGAAGATCGGGCCCCACATCGAGCCGCATCGCCGCTGCCTCGGCGAGGCGGCGCGATCCTGCCACCCCCCTCTAACTACTCGGACCCCGTTTGGAGAGGCCTGGAGCCTCAGGGCTGTGAAATTCAGGCTCGACGCCGCGAAGACCTCCTCCAGCCGCTTCTTCCCGTCCCCGTACGCGTCCCACTGGTTCAGCAGAGCGCGCGCCGTCGCGTTCGAAGGCCGGACCGCGGAGCCCTCCAGGATCCCGCCGCCCGGCCCGCGCGCGAGCGCAGAACGGTTGCACACCATGTAGACGTCGTCGGACGACGGGAAGACGTAGTGCCGTATCCACCCCGCGCTCTCCACGATGCCCGCCGCGTCGCCTGGAGGAGGAGGATGCCGTCGAGGAGGAGGAGGAGGAGGAGGAGGAGGAGGAGGAGGCCGTCGAGGAAGAGGAGGAGGAGGAGAGGGAGGAGGAGGAGGATAAGGGGGGGGGGGAGGCCGCGTCGCCTGGAGGAAACAAAGAGCGGCACCGGCAGCAACGTCCGGAGGCCCGCACGGCTCCCCTGGGATCGGCGCTGCGGCCCCCCTCCCCGGGCGCGCGGAGCGCGCCCAAAGGGTGGCGCGCCGGATACGCCGCCAGGGGTGCCCAGCGCCGATGGAAGAAGAAATCCGCGCGCAGCTCCGGAGGTTCACGTTTGCAGTCAAGACGCCGGAAGAAGGGCCACTGGGCTCAGAAGGGGCGCTGGACTTCGGGCTGTGCCTCGGGTCCAAGTCGGGGAAGCTATCCGTGGCCCAGGCCTCCCTCCTCCTCCTCCTCCTCCTCCTTCTCCTCCTCCTTTCTCTCCTGCTCCTAGTCCTCCTCCTCCTCCCCTTTCCTCCTCCTCCTCATTACTCATCCTCCTCTGCATCCTCCTCCTCCTCCTCCTCCTCCTCCTCCTCCTCCTCCTCATCCTCCTCCTCCCCCTTGCTCCTTGCCGAAGGCTGTGTGTGGTGGCACGATCGCTGTACAGTGCGGACGCGACCGCAAGAAGCCCTCGCAAGAAACCCAGCCCTGAAGACCTGCGCGCGAGGTGCGACTGATGGGAAGCCCAGGGCAGCCCCGACGCTGCAGCGGAAAAGCCACCGCGCAGCGCGAGGAGCGAAAAAAAGAGGACACCGTGACGAAAAGCAGACGGTTTCTTAATGCGCGCCCCCCTGCATTGAGTGGCAACGATAGGGGGAATGGCGTAGGGGGGAAACATCGACCAGGAATCGGCGATACATCGCCGATGGATCGGCGATAGGCCCCCGATCGCGAATCCGCACGGTCCTGGGCAGGTTGGGGCTATCGGGCTCCCCAGCTTTTTCGATGCGTGGCCCCTGGAGGTCTTGGGGGAACCAAAAGGTACCGATACCGCTACCCCCGGGACCTCTCCCGGGAGCGTTCTGACCAGAACTTCGAGGCGAATCTAAAGGTGGCGACGAGGGCCTCCCAGGAGGCCCAAAAAGGGAAAAACGGGCGAGGGGGTAGAGGTCTGGGTACCTTTTTCTCCTTTGAGGTCTGGACCACTTCCCTGGGGTTGGTTTTTCGCCCTGAGTTGTTTCTGACGCTCCCGAGGCCCGGCGAGGGCCTCCCGAGGCCGAAGCCAGCCATGCACCGCCCGCTCCAATGTTTGCTGGAGCGTCAGATCTCTTTGTCTGGGACGCACCGGGACATACTAGTACTGTATGTTCTCTTTGGAGGCGCGCGTCCGACCTGAACATACAGTATACGCATCCTGTAGAGCATCGTTACCCGAGCGGCGTGGCCAGAAAGCGCCCGCCTCGACGCATCTGCTACAAGACTTCTCGGCGCGCGCGTCGCCACTGGGGGGTGCGACGCACATGTAGTATAAGTGCGTTGGGGGCGACGCCGATTTGTACAGGGCAGTTTTTTTGATACATGGGATGTTTGAACATATGAATATGGGGTTGTTAATACATGATTAATTTATGAATACATGTATACATGAACTCATCGTTGTTTTTCATACTAAACCATGCTTTTTCGAATACATGATCCGCACGCGGAGCATGTCTTAAAAACCGCACTGTATGCCGTTTTCCCTTCGTCGATCGCCCGCGTCGAAGACGGGGAAATCGACCACCAGGTCCCAGAGCCTCTGCCGCAGCTTCTCCCCGAGGCAGGCGCCCGCTCGGTCGCACACCGTCTCCGGGACGCGCCCGCCCCACGGGCTCGGGGACCTCATGGGGCCGCCGTTCCACAACCACTACCATCGATAGGAGTAGGAGGAGGAGGAGGAGGAGGAGGAGGAGGAGGGGGCGGAGGAGGAGGAGGAGGAGGAGGCGGAGGAGGAGAAGGAGGAGGAGGAGGAGGAGGAGGAGGAGGAGGAGGGGGAGGAGGAGGAGGAGGAGGAAGAGGAGGAGGATGAGGAGGAGGAGGAGGGATAGGAGGAGGAGGAAGAGGAGAGGAGGAGGAAGAGGAGGAAGAGGAAGGGAGGAGGGAGGAGGAAGGGAGGAGAGGAGGAGGAGGAGGAGGAGGAGGAGGAGGAGGACCTCCCCATCCTCCCTTCTCCCCCGTCCTACCTATTGTAGTGGTGGTGGAAAACTGGCCCATCAGGACCTGCCGTCGGTCATGATCTCCACGAGCGCGCCGATGCGCAGCAGAGCCTCCACGGTGTGCCTCTGTCGGGTGTTCGCTGACGGGATATCAACAGACGTGGAGTGAAGAAAGATGCTCTTGGGGACCTCTTAGGCCGTCTCGGGACCTCCTGAGACGGCGTGGAGCGGCAGAAGCTCGAATAGTCGAGACCTTCGAAAACACTCACAAACCTAAGGACAAGTGTTGTGTGTTTGCCTCTTGCGGCCATCTGGGGAGCGTTCATCGAGTCCTCTTGGGCCGTCTGGGGGTATCTTAGGACGGAAGGCTCGAATTATCGTTTCGGGCTCCTGCGTTCGGGCCCCTCTTAAGACCGTCTTGGGCCCCTCTTGGGCCGTCTTGGGACCATGTTGGCCCGTCTTGGGGCCCTCTGGTGGGCCTGTTGGGCCGTCTTGGGGCGGTCTTGAGGGCCTCTCTTGGGACGTCATGGAGCGTCGACAGCTCGAAAGTCGAGGACCCCAGGGAACGTTGCGAAACCGAAGCAAACTCCATGCTTTTGGCCTATTAGGGACCCTCTGGGGAAAGTTCGCCGAATTCCCTTGGGCCGTCTTGAAGCTATCTGGGGCCGTCGGAAGCCACGCGGGACATCTGAAACCACTCCGGTGTCTCTTTGACGCCACGTCAGGCCGTCCGAGCGGCCCTCCAGCCGTTGTGGAGGATCCCCGAGAAGCACGGCGCCCAAGTGACGGTCAGGGGCCTTCTCCCAGCTGCCCCTGAGGAGCAGCTTGGAGAAGGCCCCCGCCCCTGTACCCCGATCTATACATAGATATAGACCATACATACATGCATGCAACTCGTCATACGAAACCGCGAACTTCGGAAAAAAAACCGTAGTACCGATACAGGACGAATAGAATTGTCCCGGGATCTTCGAGGAAAAGTCGGACCCCTCCTAGGGCGAGCTGAAATGCATTTCCGCCTTCCCGCGCGCTGCGAGGGAGAAGGAAGACCGCCGACTGAAGCATAAAATGCGAATGGGTCTGCCGACCCCCGAGAGGGAGTCTGAGGGCGCGCCGCTGTGATGCGCAGTGCAAGCTCGTACCAGAACCCAACGGGCACGCGTCCTGACATGACTTCTGGTCGTTGTACTGGGGTCCGGGTCTAAAAGCTGTTTCACCCGAATTTCAATTGCGCAACATCGATTGCAGCACCACATAGATCGCACCACATAGCTTGAGCAACCCAAGAGATGCTGCACAACATAGACCGCACAACATGGACAGCACACCACACGCATTGCTCCACATCGATTGCACCGCACAGACTTCAACACATAAGCTGCTTGAAACACACTGTTTGGGGCCCATGCTGGCCAACACCTACACAAGTATACGCATACTTAGATATATGCAAACATGCATAAGTGCATATCTATATCTACATGCATATATATAGACATTTATGTATGTGTGTACATACGCATACATATAGACATATATTCATACATCTATACATACATGCATGCATGCATGCATACATACATACATGCATGCAGACAGACATACAGACAGACATACACCTATACATACATACATACATACATACATACATACATACATACATACATACATACATGCATGCATGCATCCATACATACACACATCCATACATACCTACCTACCTACCTACCTACCTACCTACCTATCTACATACATACCTACCTACCTACCTACCTGCATGCGTGCATGCATGCATGCATGCATATATATATATATATATATATACATACATACATACATACATACATACATACATACATACATACATA
>CAUYUJ010019621.1:154488-159488 GCA_963575745.1 Prorocentrum cordatum
CCTCGTCCTCCTCCTCCTCCTCCTCCTCCTCCTCCTCCTCCTCTTCCTCCTCCTCATCCTCCCCTCGTCCTCGCGGCCACCCCCCCGCGCGGCGGCGCCTGGAAACAAAAAATATCGGCACGGAGGAAGTTCTCGTCGTGCTCGGCCTCTCGGGGCCCTCGCCCGGGCCTCGGGGCCGCCAGCAATCGGGAGCGGCCAGGAGGGGGGCGTCCAAGAGGGGGCGTTGCAAATCATGGCCGGCGGCATGTGCGCGGCCCAGGGGAGGGGGACCAGGGACGTAATGAAATAAAGAGAGGCGCCATGAAATCTGGGGAAATATCATGGCCCCCGCCATGATATCCACCCTCCCCTAGTCATCACCCCCCTCTTTGCCGCCCCCGAAACAAAACGGCCCAGGGTGAAAAACCGGTCCTGGGGAATTGGTCGGGAGGTCGGGGGGCCCGCGTCTCGAAAAACTCGAGGCGTCGGACGTCTGGGTCGGGCTGTTCGCACTGCCCAGAGGTCTCGACCCATGGCTGCCCGGTGGGCGTCCTGGTCCTCGACATGGGTCGTTTTGCTGCCACCGCGCACGTCGAGGCCGCTCCGTGGCACGGCGTGCATGCTGACGGTAGGGGCACCTTGGGCCCGACAGCATGCCGAAGAGGAAGATCTTCTGCTTGGATGAACGCAGGGGTTGCTAAGGGAAATGAAAGGGGTCTAAGGGGATGCTAAGCTGTGTTGTATCTGGCCCAGCCTTGCGTAGAACGCCTCGAGGGGACGCAGATCCAGGCGAAATGGGCCCTGCCCACTTAGCAAAGTTATCAAATCCCCCTGAGCCACTTAGGGCACTGGCAACCCAGTTACATGCCAGGTTAGGCCAGATACGACCCAGCTTAGCATCCACTGCACAACACCTCTGGCCACCTAGCAACCCCCGCGGTGATCCAAGTACGAGTGCATCCCCAGACCTCCAGTGGACTCCCCCCACCCGCGCTGGAGCGACCACGATGTGCTCCAGCCTTCCCTGGAGATCTCCAGCTTTGCCTCGATGTTCAAGGGGGAACGGTGGAGGGGGGCCGGCTCGGGGGAGGGAGGGGGGGGGAACGCCGGCCTAGGAGCGGCGATCAGTCGCCCACAGGTCGGCGATAGGCCGTCGAGAACGAAGCCGCACGCTCCTGGACGGGGCGGGCTGCTGGGCCCCGCTAATAGGAGGACGACTGGGCGACATCGGCAGTCGGCGCATCCCCCCTCCAGCGCATCCCACCCTGCCGCTGCCCCCGAGCTGGAGCCTCCAGGACTCGCCCCAGGGACGCGCCTGGAGATCCCGGGCCGAGGCCCCCTGGATCTTGAGCCCGGTGCCTCCATGGCCCTGGACGGCCCGGCCTTCGTCCTCGCTCCCGCCTCGTGCCCCCTCCCCGAAGCGCACCTCCGCCTTCTCCTGCCAGCACACCAAGGTGACGACCACCATGGGCCGCACCATCCACCAGCCAACATGTTCCTCCCTCCCTCCCTCCCTCCTCATCCGAGCTCCTCCCTCTCCTCCCCACCCTACCCCCATCCCTCCTCCCTCCTCCCCAGAGATCCGATGTCGTGATTTTTTCAATGCGGGGACCCCGGAACCCTCGACCCATTCCCCAGGACCGGCTCTTCCTCCTGAGTCGATTTGTTTACGGTCCTGGGGCCTGGCGACGGCCCCTGGAGGCCAAAAACTGCGAAAACAGCTCCTTCTTGATGTTTCAATGCGCCGGATCTCTGGGTTTACCAGCCTGGAACATATCCCTGTCCCTAAGATTGGCATCGCCTCATCGCGATGCCAATCCCAAGGATCCCTTGAGGTTTTGAGGGCGCATCCCTAAGATTGTCATCGCCTTTTGGCGTGTCAATCTTAGGGATAGGGATAGGTTCGAGGCTGGTAATGTGTCCCTCGCCCCCCCCCCCCGCCCCCCCCCCAGACAGAGCCGGCGGCGCACGGCATGCCCCGCACCCGCCCGCCACGGGGGGGTGAGGGCGCGGCTGCTGCGAGCGGCGGGGTCACACGAGCAGCACCCGCTCCCTGCGGTAGGCGTTCAGCCGTGCGTACATGCCTCGGGGGGGGGGGGGGCGCAGGAGGATCGGGGAGAGATCGGGGATCGAAGGGGGGATCGAGGAGGCTCGAGGGGGGATCAAGGTCCGAGGAAGGTAGAGGAGAATCGAGGAGGAGGGGGAGGAGGAGGAGGAGGAGGAGGAGGAGGAGGAGGAGGAGGAGGAGGAAGAGGAGGAGGAGGATGAGGAGAGGGAGGAGGAGGGGGAGGAGGAGGAGGAGGAGGAGGAGGAGGAGGACCGGAGTATCGAGCGAGGGCGAGGGCGAGGATTCTCGACCGCGTGGGCTCTTGAGCACACGATGTGGCTGCTCGTCTGTAGCCCAGGCTCCGATCAAGCGCTGCCCCTTCGCCAACGCCCTGGCCCTCATACGAACCGCAACCACCACAACCATCACAGCCATCATCATCACCATCATCATCATCATCATCATCATCATCAGCAGCAGCAGCAGCATCAACACCACCACCACCACCACCACCACCACCATCATCATCATCATCATCACCACCACCATCATCAACAACAACAACAACACCCACACCACCACCATCACCATCACCATCACCATAATCATCATCATCATCATCAGCAGCAGCAGCAGCAGCATCATCAGCAACAGCATAGTCGTCATCATCAGCAGCACCACAATCATCACCATCACAAGCATCATCAAAATCATCAACATCCTCACAATCAACATGTTCATCATCATCATCATCATCATAAATATCGTCAGTACCGGCATTAGCACTCGCACCCACCACCAAAGCCACCAACACCACCACCATCACCATCATCAACGAAGCCACCACCACCACCATCAGCAGCAGCAGCACAATCAGCATTACCATCGTAATCATCAGAATCACCATCATCATCAGAATCATCATCAACATCAGCATCGTCATCATCATCAGCAGCAGCATCACCATAATCGTCATCATCGTCGTCGTCATCACCACCACAACCATCATCATCATCATCATCATCATCATCATCATCATCATCATCATCAGCATAATCAGCATCATCACCATCATAAACATCATCATCACCCACACAACCACCACCATCACACTCATCATCATCATCATCAGCATCAGCATCAGCATCGTCATCATCATCATCATCATCATCAGCAGCAGCATCACCCTGATCGTCGTCATCGTCGTCATCACCACCAACCATCATCAGCATCATCAGCATCATCACCATCATCAACATCATCATCACCCACACCACCACCACCACCGTCACAATCATCATCATCATCAGCATCATCATCATCAGCATCATCATCAGCATCAGCATCACCATCATCATCAGAATCATCATCATCAGCAGCATCACCATCATCATGTTCATCATCAGCATCATCATCAGCAACATCATCATTGCCGTCATTATCGTCATCACCAACCGCACCTATCACCAAAGCCACCAACATCACCACCATCATCACCAAAGCCACCACCACCATCACCACCATAATCATCAGCAGCATCATCAGCAGCAGCATCACCATCAGCAGTATCATCGTAATCATCAGCATCAGCATCATCGTCGTAGCCATCGTCGCCATCGTCGCCATCACCACCATACCAAGCATCCGCAACATCATCAGCATCATCACTATCACCACCTTCGTCATCACATCATTCCTGGCATCATCATGATCATAATCATCATCATCATCATCATCATCATCATCATCATCCTCTTCAGCATCATCATCATCATCATCATCATCATCACCATCATCAGCATTGCCATTCCCACCACTATCATCATCATCGTCATCATCATCATCGTCATCATCAGCAGCATCCGCATCGTCATCATTATCGTCATCGTCATTGGCATCTCTGCGCATCCACATCATCCTTTCGACAATCATTAGACTCCCCCTCATCATCAGTACCTTTGTCGTCGTCATCGTCATCATCAGAATCGTCATCCACCCTCCCACCCTCCCTCGCTTCCTCCACCTCGCCCTCCGCAGCATCATAGTCACCACAACAAGTATGAACGACTGCACGAGCATCATCATCAGCCCCCTCCTCCCCATCCAACGCATCCTCATTATCCTCATCGTCATCATCATCATCATCATCATCATCATCATCATCATCGTCATCGTCATCAGCATCAGCATCATCATCGTCATCATCAACATCATCATCGTCAGCAGCGTCAGCATCATAACCATCATCCTCATCATCATCATCATCATCATCAGCATCATCATTAGCAGCGTCATCGTCATCATCCTAATCATCAGCATCAGCATCGTTATCTTCATCGTCAGCATACCCATCATCATCCACACCCGCATCCTCATCCTCATCACCATCAAAATCACCATCATCGTCATCAGCATCATCAACATCATCAGCATCAGCAGCATAATCATAATCATCATTAGCACCAGTATCATCATCACCATCATCATCAGCAGCACATCCTCCTCGTCCTCATCTTCGTCATCCCCAATCGCCCCTATCATCCTCATTACCATCATTATGTTATTCCTCATCCTCATCACCATCAGCAGCAGCATCACCATAATCATTGCCATACACCATCATAACTACCTGTCATCACTACCACTATCTGCATCAACACCAACATCACCATCATCATCCGCAGCATCATCACCGTCATCATCATCATCATCATCATCATCATCATCATCATCATCATCATCATCATCATCATCATCATCATCATCATCGTGACTCACCACCTTCATCATCAGCAGCATCATCAGCAGCAGCATCATCATCATCATCATCATCATCATCATCATCACCGTCGTCATCCTCATCATCGCCACCATCAGCATCACCATCACCAGCACCACCACCATCAGCATCACCATCACCATCACCATCATCATCATCATCATCATCAGCAGCAGCAGCAGCAGCAGCATCATC
>CAUYUJ010019621.1:161988-175293 GCA_963575745.1 Prorocentrum cordatum
GAGGAGAAGGTCGGCCAGGGAGGCGGCAAGGCCTGGGCACGTCGCTCGGCTGCCGCGCTGTCGCGCCGCCTTCGGAGGGAGCGGGCGGCAGGCCTGGACGGCGAATGCGCTGCGCGTTCCGTCGATGATGCACTTCTTCGACTCGACGTGCCGCCCGAGGTCGAAGAGGTGCTAAGGACGCGCATGGAGGCGCTGGGCAAGGCTCTCATCCTGCACTGGAGGGCCGACGGTGTGCTCGGAGCCCACAAGCATCGACTTGGCGACGCTCTACGGGCACTTCATTCCATCCTGGGCCTGCCCGACGATGTCTTCAACTCGTTCAAGCAGGTCAAAGTGCAGGGGAACATGGCCAGACATCTCCCTCTCGGCACGGGCGTGCCGTCCAATTCGGGATCGAAGGAGGTGGCGGTGAAACCGTTCGTCTTCAACCCCGACGCGCCCGTGTTCGTGCCGATCTGGAAACCAATCGAGGAGCCACACCATGACATTGACTACCACGGCATCTGGGAACCCCTCGAGAAGGGCTTCGAGGGCCTGCGATGCCACTGCGGCACTGTCGTGTTCTCCTCGACGCCTATGCGGTACAACACTCTCCCGACGGAGCGAGTCGGCACGGCTGCGCTAGATGGTCAGAGAGGCACTGATCATCAAGCCCTCTCTGCCATCCCACCGCCAAGGGGCACTGATCATCAAGACCCCGAGGGCGCTGTCGGAGAGGCCGCGGGCGCTGTCGATTCACATGCCGGTCCCGAACGTTTAGACGCGGCGCTCCTGGAGGCCGGCAGAGTTGGCGGGCTGGGCCCAGAGCAGCTCAGCTGGCTCGCAGCGGCGCTCAAGGATCCGCCGATGTCCACCACGCAGGAGGAGCAGAAGGCAGCATCTGTAAACTTGTTCATTGCTGAGCGTTTGGAGGAGCTGTAAGAGTGGAGACGAGGAAGCAATCGTCCCAGGTCCTTCGTGCGCCTGCGCCAGAAGATCGATAATATTGCAGAGTTCATCGCCGAGCGTACGATCGAGCTGGAGGTTTGGACACGTGTTCGTGGGAGTCAGAAGCCTTTCACGAAACTGCGTCAGAAACTCGACGGGCCCAAGATGAACGAGACTCTCACCGAGAGAGATAAGGACGCTTCTTTGTCAAGGCATCGTCAGGTCGTTCGCACGATATGCCAGGATTGCATTCGAACCAGGCGATTCGGTCAGACAAACGAGTGCGTCACATGCGCCAGGGAGCGCCGATTCGGTATTCAGTGATCTGATTCCCGCAAGCCCCTCTTCCACCACCCATCCGCTCTTCTCCCACTTGCTTGCCTAGCTGTAGCATGCAGTTGGCAGGGGGTCGTCTTTGGAGGGTGAGGGTAGAGGGGCAGCGCACGCACGCCAGCTTATCGGCTAGGGCCGAACTGCCGCCGAGGCTGCAAGTTGCAGATGGGCACGCCAGCTTTTGCGATTCTCGCTTCTCTCCCTCGTTCCGCACTCTATCCTTGTTGCCCTGGGCGCCCAGAGGCCCCAGTCGAAGGGATGATGTGGTGAGGATGGTAAGGGGGAGGGCCTAGCAGCCGGTGGTGAGGAGGAGCGACGGCGACGACGGGCTGTGGGGCTTTCACGGCGGCCTCCAGGAGCCGCAAATTGCATAAGAATTGCCTTCGCGAGTCCCAACATGTTTCAACGTGATCAGAATCATGTTGCGCATTCTCAGCAACCTCGTCCTCCTCCTACTCACCTGTCTCGTCCAACGCTGAGGTTCCTCAGCGGATTCTTGGAATGCAGGTTAAAGGGGGTGGAAGGGTGAGCATCAGAGGGCCAAGGTAAGAGTCGAAAGCACCACTTCAAGCTGCCCGCGGCGCTGTATGCAGCCCCCTGGCGTCCGATATCGCTCGGACCAGGCTGCCGTTACGACAGGGGCCCTTGTAGCCTACCCGTTTCCCTAACAGCTGTATGAGGGATAGGTGATTATCGTATGTTTGTGGGGGGTGGGTAATCCTCCAGCTGTCAGCGTGCGTACGACCTCGCATCAGAGCGTCGTTGCTTCAGTCTTCCATTAGCATGCTAGTGTGGAGACTTCATTCCGAGCTTTCCGAAAGGGAGGAGGAGGAAAGGGACGAGGAGGAGAAGGAGGAAAGGGAGGAGGAGGAGGAGGAGGAGGAGGAGGAAAGGGAGGAGGAGGAGGGGAGGTTGACGCATCATGGCCCGAGGCATGGGCGCGGACGGGAGGAGGGCCAGGGAGCGTATGGAAAAGACAGGAAAGAGAAACGTAATGAACCAGAGAGCCAGGGGAGAGAGGACTTCACAACAAAAAGCAAGAGAGAGGAACATAAGAGCAAGAAACACCAGAGCAGTAAAAGGAAAACGAATACATCAGGGGCCATGATGTCGGGAAGACTTCGTGGCCCCAGCCATGATATCCACGCGCACGCAAACACACACACACACACACACACACACACACGCACGCACGCACGCACGCACGCACGCACGCACGCATGCACCCACACAGACACACAGACACACACACACACGGACACATACACACGGCGCTGTAACACACACACACACACACACACACACACACATTCCCAGTCAGACCCCCCCCGTCGACGCCGGTGGCGGCAAAGCGGGACGATTCGGACATCCCGAACTGGAGGCGCAGGCAGGAGAACATCCTCAAGCGAAAAAAACTCCAAGGACCAACGATCACAACATCCTCCTCCCCCCGTTCGACGACGAAGACGTCCTCCTCCCCCCTGGTCCTCATCCCCCTCATGGCAGCTCCCGATGCACCCCCCCCGCAGGCGACCCAACGCTTGCATCGGGAAAGCCCGCGACGTGAGTGCGATGGTCACGTCCGCGGAGGGCGAGGAGGAGGAGCAGCAGCAGCAGCAGCCAAAGTTCGGGAAGCGGGGAATCCGGCGTGGGAAAGCCCGCGACGTGAGCGCGACGGTCACGTCCGCCGAGGGCGAGGAGGAGGAGGAAGAGGAGGAGGAGGAGCAGCAGCAGCAGCAAGAGAGGTTCGGGCATCGGGGAATCCGGCGTGAGAGCAGCAGATCACTCCGACAGGGGGCTTTGGCCTGGGGCCCACGCCAGAACGATGGGTGTAACCCAGTCGCCTCACAGAGTTGGTGGACGGGCCACGCGGTTTGGCCAGGCTTCGCAGCCGAGAGAGAAAGGGGGGCACGGAGGAAGAGGGGAGGAGGACCGATTGCCAGATCGCTCCCGAGGAGGACTATGAAAAGGGGATGTACAGTAGCAACATGCAAATGTAATAGCACGGGGGTAACACGCGTCTAACGCGGGAACGATAGGCGGCCGCCGTGGGCCGCAAATGGCCGCGAAACCGCGGGCGCGTTAAATGCTCAACTACACGCCCTGCTGCAAGGAGAACATTCGGCAGGGCAGAGTGCAGGAATATATAGGAGACATCCCATTCGAGTGGAGGGATGGGGAGGAGGAGGGGGGGGGAGGAGGAGGAAGAGGATGAGGAGGGGCAGTCGGCAACCTTGTGCAGCCCAGCAACCTTGTGAGCCCCAGGAGAAAGCGGAGGGAGGAGGAGGAGCAGGAGGAGGCGGAGGAGGAGTAGGAGAGAGAGGAAGAGGAGGAAGGGAGGAGGAGGAGGACGAGGAGGACGAGGAACAAAAGGGAGAGGGAGAGGGAGAGGAGGAGCAGTAGCAGGAATTGGAGGAAGGGGAGGAAGGAGGAGGAGGAGAAAGAGGAGGAGGAGGAGGGAGGAGGAGGAGGAGGAGAAAAAGGAGGAGGAGAAAAAAGGAGGAGGAGAGGAGGGGGAGGAGGAGAAGGAGGAGGAGGAGAGAGGAGGAGGAGGGAGGGGGAGGAGAAAGTAGGAGGAGGAGGGAGGAGGAGGAGCAGGAGAGGAGGAGGAGGAGGAGGAGGAGGACCCCCCCCGCTGGCGGCCCCACCGCTTGCATCGGAAAAGACCACGACGTGAGCGCCCCAGTCACGTCGCGGAGGGCGAAGGTCAGCCGCAGGTCCTGCGCCGAACACGCCCTCCCCCCCCCCAGGGCTCGGCTGGGTGCCCCGACGCCTCCGTGGCGCGCTCTCCAGTTGAGCAGAGACCGACCGTCCCATCAGTCATATAGTCATACCAGGAACTGCTCTTAGACCCCGAGAATGTTCTAAGAACAAAAACAATGTTCTTAGAACAGGAACCCGATGTGTTAAAACGAGACAGTCCCAGCCAGAAATGTTCTAAGAACACTTCGTGGGAACCACAAAAGGTTCTTAGAACATTGTTTGGTGGGGCTATAGGCGAGCCGGGACGCTTCGCCACTGCTTGATCCGGGGCGTCCAGGATGCCCGAAGATGGCTTCCAGGACGATGCGATGCGATGCGATACGACCACCGCTGCGGACACCGCTGGGGCCTGCCTAAGATCAGAAGAAATCTGGCGCGTCTGGACAGCATGACATGCGAGACACATGTATAGGTATGAGGGGGAAGGAGGGAGGGATGAGGGTATGGAGGGGAGGGAGGAATGAGAGGTACGAGGGGATGGAGGGGGGGAGGAAGGCCCTGAAGGTATAGCAAGTATGAGGGAGGGTATGGGTGGATGGAGGGAGGGTATGTATAGTATAGACATATGTGAGGGGATGGAGGGGGGAGGAAGGCCCTGAAGGTCGATGCTGGCGTGCCCAGGCAAACCTGCAAAGCCACCACAAGTGCCTGAGGTGCCTCCAGGACAACTCGTGGTCACCCCAAGACGGCCCAAGATGGCCTCAAGACTTCCCAAGGGGCTCTCAAGACTTCCCCCGAGGCTCTCAAAACGGTCCAAGAGGGCTCGAAGAGAACATCCAGCAAGGCCCGAGGAGGCCAACACCGTTGAATTCTATGTGTGCTTGAAGGAGTTGTGAATTCTCACCGATTGGGACTTCAGGAGCTCAAGACGGCACCAGAAGCCCAGAAACCTCCAGAAGGTCTCAAGACGGCCCACGAGGGCCTCAAGAGGGCCCCAGGACGGCCCAGGAGGAAGACGGACTCCGAAAGGGCCAAGACGGCCCAAGAGCCCTCAGACGGCCCAAGGAGCCTCCGAGGCGCCCCCAAGGCGCTGCCAAGAGGCCTGCAGAACTTACCCAACAAGCCCCCAGGGCCTTCGAGAGGCCCGTAGTGCCGCACCCGACGGCCAACCAGTGCCCCCCCGAATGGTCGCGACCAGGATGTGAAGGAAGAAGGCAGCAACACGAGAAGGGAAGGCGTTGAAGTAGATTGGGTGTCCGCCCGCCCCCTGGACCCCCCTGCCAGGAGGAAGGAGAGAACACCGCGCGACACCTGAAGCACGAAGGCGCCCGAAGTTCCCCAAACAACGCTTGCACTGAGATGGCTGTTCTTCCTTGCTAAGGAGCCCGGCCTGGCTGGCGGTCTGGCGACTCCGTGCTCGCCGTCGCCGGCTTGTCGCCGCCTGGTCGCCGCCCGCCGTCTGGGTCTGGCTGGCGGTCTGGCGGCTTCATGCTCGCCGTCGCCGCCTCGTCGCCACCCCGTCGCCGCCGAGTTTGCACCACATGGGTTGCAACACGTCGGCTTCACCGCATATGTTGCAGCAGATGTATCGCACGACTGAGCCTGCACCACAAAGATTGCACAGCATAGAATGCACCACCCAGATTGATTATCATAGATCGCTCCGCCCAGACTGCACAACATCTAGTTCTAGAAAGACACGGTGTGGGCCAACGCAGGCGAACATCTCTGTACAGATCGGAGCATGGGAACCCCAAAACACATACTTTCAACCCACGATGGGCGTAACACTAATAAATATGTCCTCCTCGACCTCCTCCTCCTCCTCCTCCTCCTCCTTGTCATCCTCCTCGTCCTCCTCCTCCTCCTCCTCCTCCTCCTCCTCCTCCTCCTCCTCCTCCTTTTCCTCCTCCTCCTCCTCCTCCTCCTCATGTGTTTCTGCTGATCCTGAACGGTACATCCTGGCGCGCCGCATCCTGCTGCCCCAACCCCGTGTCCTGCCTGCGGCCGCCGCTCTCCCTGGGCGGCTGCTGCCGCTGCTCCTCCTCCTCCGCCTCAACGGCGGACGAGCGACGACAAAAACCGGGCCTCACTCGAGAAGACATCGCGACCTTACACGCCGGTCGGAAGATGTGGGTAGAAACATGAAGCAGGAAGACGTTAGAGTAGATTGGGCTTCCGCCCGCCCCCCCGACCAAGAAAGGAAAGGGAAAAAAACACTCGACGCTTGAAGTAGGAAGGCGCCTGGTGTGTATATATATATATATATATATATATATATCGGAGGTGAGGGGGTGAGATCGAAGTGGAACGGAGAGCCCCCCTACCGGGAAATCGATTTCGGTTTCGTGTTCGTGCGTGCCGCGCGTGCGGGCGAGGCGAAGCTGCGTGGGCGGGCGAGAAGAAAGTCTCCTGTGGCTGGGGCGCGGCCGGACCAAATGACTCCCTTCCGGGCGGCTGGGGGCCCGCGGTGTCCCGCCGGTGTCCCGGTGGTGTCCCGCTGGTGTCCCGAAATGCAAATCGGCATGCAAATCGGCATGCAAATCGAAATGCAACTCGACATGCAAATCTACATGCAAATCGACATGCAAATCGACAATGTAAATCGAACAGGCAAATCGGCATGCACATCTAAATGCAAATCGAAATCCAAATCGACATACAAATCGAAATGTAAATCGACATTACAAATCGAAATGCAAATAGAACTGCAAATCGAACATGCAAATTGAACATGCAAATCGAAATACAAATCAAAATGCAATCGAAATGCAAATCGACATGCAAATCGGAAAATGGAATCGACATGCACATCTAATGCAAATCGACATGCACATCAAAATGCAAATCGCACATGCAAATCGAAAGTGCAAATCGAAATGCAAATCGACATGCAAATCGAATGCAAATCGACAATGCAAATCGAAAATGCGAATCTACATGCAAATCTACATGCAAATCTACATGCAAATCTACATGCAAATCTACATGCAAATCGACTGAGATCGATAGTTGGAAGGATAGTGAGATCGAGTGTGAGATCGATGGTGATATCGACAGTGGGATCCATCGAGTGAGATCGAAAGTGAGATCGATAGTGAGATCGATCGTGGGATCGATATTTAGATCGATTGTGAAATCGATGGTGAGATCGATAGCGAGACTGGGCGAGTGAGATCGATGATGATATCGATTGTGAGATCGATAGTGAGATTGATCGAGTGAGATCGATCGAGTGAGATCGATAGTGAGATCGATAGTGAGATCGATCGAGTGCGACGTTGCCCCCCCCCCCCCCCTCGCCTCCTTATCACCGAAGGGTGTCTATGCGGTATATATATATATATATATATATATATATATATGCTCCCCCCCCCCCCCACATGATCATACACATTCTCCCACCATCCCTCCAGTCATCATAACCCGTTCCTTCCTCCTGTGTTTCTTCATGATGGTTTGCTACGTTGCAAACCGCAATTCCGTCGATTGCAATCCAAACACTTCAGCGCGAAGCGACTTCAGTCTTTCGCGGCGCATTGCAATCCAATCTCACCATCTCATGTTTATGATGCCCCTCCTCCTCCTCCTCAGCATCCTACTCCTTCTCAACCTCAAGCTCCCCCTCCCTCTCTTTCTCTTTCTCATATTTCTTCTTTGAAGCTTTCTCCACCTTCTCCTCATAATTGTCCTCTCCTCCTCGTCCTCCTCTTCCTCCTCCTCGATACCAAACGCCTTGTCCTCCTCGTCCTCCTCCTCATTTTCCTCCTCTACCGTCTCCCAATCCTCCTCCACATCCTCTTCCTCCTTATGTTTGTCTTCTCCCCCCTCCGCTTCAAAATCAAATGCATTGGCCCCAACTCTTCTCTTCCTCCTCCTCGTCCTCCTCATTCTGTGAATCCTCATCCACTTATTCCTCATGTTTGTCCTCATCATTCTCCTCCTCCTACCCCCTCTCACTTTCAAGCTCCTTGTCCTCCTCTTCCTCCTCCTCCTCCTCCTCCTCCTTGTCCTCTTCATCTTCCTTCTCTGAATCCTCCTCCATCTCCTCTTCGGCATGTTGTCCTCCTCCTAGTCCGATTCCGCAAATTTAAACTCATTGTCATCCTCCTGCTTCTCTTCCCCTCCCCCTTCTTTAAATTCTCCTCAAGCTCTCCCTCACGCTTGTCCTCCTCATCAGAATCCTCTTACTATTCTTCCTTCTCCTCCTTCTCTGAATCCTCATTCACCTCTTCCTCCTCCTCCTTCTCCTCCTCCCCCCAAATGTTTGTCCTCCTGCTCATCGTCTCCTCCTCCTCCCCCTCCACCACCTCCTCCTCCACCTTCTCCTCCAAACCATATTTGCCCTACTCCTCAAATTTGAGCCCCTTGTTCTCCTCCTCCTCCTCCGCGTCATCTGGTGAATGCCGAGCTCCAGTGGCACCAGCCATAGTTGAGCAACATCCTCCCCCATTTTCCACCGCCTCTTCCTAGCTGTGGAGCGGCGTTCACAACAAGTTTTGTGAATAATGATTCGTAGCGGAAGGTTGCTCGCAAGGTTTGTTGTGGAGTTGCATTCGCAATTAGATTGGAGGGTAACGCCTCGAAGTGGAGAGGAGGGGGCTGAGTGATCAGGAGCCGTAGCAGCAGGAGGGGTAGGAGGAGGAAGAAGAGGAGGGTGAGGAGCATGACGAAGGTGAGGAGCAACACCTTACTCACAAAACTAGGTGTGGAGCGGCGTCCACAGCTAGTTTTGCGAGTAATGTTTCGTAGCAGGAGGCTGCTCACAAAACTGGTTGTGGAGCTGCGTTCACAACTAGATTTGCGAGTGACGCCACGAAGCGGAGAGGTGGGGGTAGAGTGAAGAAACGAAGGAGGAGGAAGGGGGGAGGAGCAGGAGGAGTATGAGGAGGAAGAAGAGGAGGGTGAGGAGCATGACGAAGGTGAGGAGCAACACCTTACTCACAAAACTAGGTGTGGAGCGGCGTTCACATTTAGTTTGCGAGTAATGTCTCTTATCAAGAGGCTGCTCGCAAAACTGGTTGCGGAGCTGCGTTCGCAACTAGATTTGTGAGTGACGCCATGAAGCGGAGAGGTGGGGTTGAGTGAAGAAAAGAAGGAGGAGGAAGGATGGGGAGGAGCAGGGGGAGTAGGAGGAGGAAGAGAGGAGGGCGAGGAGCATGACGAGGGTGAGGAGGAAGAACTCACAAAACTAGGTGTGGAGCGGCGTTCGCAGCTAGTTTTGCGAGTAATGTTTCGTGGCAGGAGGCTGCTCGCAGAACTGATTGGGGAGCTGCGTTCACAACTAGATTTGTGACGCCGCGAAGCGGAGAGGCGGGGGTAAAGTGAAGAAAAGAAGGAGGAGGGGGGAGGCGCAGCAGGAGTAGGAGGAGGAAGAAGAGGAGGGCGAGGAGCATGACGAAGGTGAGGAGCAACACCTTACTCACAAAACTAGGTGTGGAGCGGCGTTCACAGCTAGTTTTGCGAGTAATGTTTCGTAGCAGGAGGCTGCTCGCAGAACTGGTTGGGGAGCTGCGTTCACAACTAGATTTGTGAGTGACGCCACGAAGCGGAGAGGTGGGGGTAAAGTGAAGAAAAGAAGGAGGAGGGGGGAGGAGCAGCAGGAGTAGGAGGAGGAAGAAGAGGAGGGTGAAGAGCATGACGAAGGTGAGGAGCAACACCTTACTCACACAACTCGGTGTGGAGCGGCGTTCAGAGCTAGTTTTGCGAGTAATGTTTCGTAGCAGGAGGCTGCTCGCAGAAATGATTGGGGAGCTGCGTTCACAACTAGATTTGCGAGTGACGCCACGAAGCGGGGAGGCGGGGGTAAATTGAAGAAAAGGAGGAGGAGGAGGGGGGAGGAGCAGCAGGAGTAGGAGGAGGAAGAAGAGGAGGGTGAGGAGCATGACGAAGGTGAGGAGCAACACCTTACTCACAAAACTAGGTGTGGAGCGGCGTTCACATTTAGATTTGCGAGTAATGTCTCTTATCGAGAGGCTGCTCGCAAAACTGGTTGCGGAGCTGCGTTCGCAACTAGATTTGTGAGTGACGCCATGAAGCGGAGAGGTGGGGTTGAGTGAAGAAAAGAAGGAGGAGGAAGGATGGGGAGGAGCAGGAGGAGTAGGAGGAGGAAGAAGAGGAGGGTGAGGAGCATGACGAGGGTGAGGAGGAAGACATCACTCACAAAACTAGGTGTGGAGCGGCGTTCACAGCTAGTTTTGCGAATAAGGTTTCGTAGCAGGAGGCTGCTCGCAGAACTGATTGGGGAGTTGCGTTCACAACTGACGGGGGGCAGCCGACGGCCAACGCTGCCCTGTTGAAGCTACACGATTTGATTATCATCCTCCTGCTCTTGAAAAAATACCGTTTACCATATTTTCCAAATTTCCAAGATCTTCCCAGAGATGGCCCTGGTGAAAAACGCTGAGTTTTCCTGATATTCCTGACCTTCCCAGGGATTACCCCTGAGAAAACGCTGCGTTTTCCTGGTATTCCGGATATTCCTGACATGTCCAGAGACTACCCAAGCGCCGAGGCCTCCTGGGGCTGCCGAAACATTGCCCTGGTGGAAAACGCTGTGTTTTCCTGATATTCCTGACCTTCCCAGGGATTACCCCTGAGAAAACGCTGTGTTTTCCTGATATTCCTGATATTCCTGACATTTCTAGAGACTACCCTGCAGGCTCACGGTAGTCTCTGGAAATGTCAGGAATATCAGGAACATCAGGCAAACACAGCGTTTTCTCAGTGGTAATCCCTGGGAAGGTCAGGAATATCAGGAAAACACAGCGTTTTTCACCAGGGCAATGTTTCGGCAGCCCCAGGAGGCCTCGGCGCCTGGGTAGTCTCTGGAAATGTCAGGAATATCAGGAATATCAGGAAAACTCAGCGTTTTCTCAAGGGTAATCCCTGGGAAGGTCAGGAATATCAGGAAAACACAGCGTTTTTCACCAGGGCAATGTTTCGGCAGCCCCAGGAGGCCTCGGCGCCTGGGTAGTCTCTGGAAATGTCAGGAACATCAGGAATATCAGGAAAACACAGCGTTTTCTCAGGGGTAATCCCTGGGAAGGTCAGGAATATCAGGGCAGTGTTTCGGCAGCCCCAGGAGGCTTCGGGAAGCCCCAGGAAGCGTTTCGGAAGACTCGGGAAGGCCAGGAGGCCTCAGGAAGCCCCAGGAAGCCCCAGGCCCTCCCCCCCCCAGGGCGCGCGAGGAAGAGGAGTAGCAAAAAAAGAAATATGTATGATCATGTGGGGGGGGGGCTACCATATATATATATATATATATATATATATGTATATATATATATATATATATGTGTGTGTGTGTGTGCGTAAATATTGGAATCTGGATATCCAAAAATACCTGCGTTCAACGACCGGCGTGTACGCCGCAGCTTCCGCGGGCCGCCAGCGTGGCAAGCTGCACTGGAAACGAGGGCGCCTGCGCGCCACCTCACGGAGGCCACTTGCGCGCGACTGTCCGCAGAGTCGACCCCGTCTTCGGGGTCGCTCTGCCGACAGCCTGTTGCCTCACCTCCAAGGGCTCCCAGCTTCGCGCTTCGCGAGGCGCGAAGCACGGAGTGCGAATGACTCCGCGCGCATCGCGCCGCTCCCCAGGGGGAGACGAGGAGGATGAGGGATCGGAGCCGAGCCGCGAAGCGCGAAGCGCGAATAGCTTCGCGCCCTCGAGGGCGCCCTTGCTCAGTCGTTCCATCTCCCGTGCCCCCCCCCTCGTGGCACCGCCGCCGCCCTCTGCCGACCCGCAACCCTCCCCTCGCGGAGAAGCCCCAGCATGAAAGAGGGGCGGCTCCCGAGGGAAACGGGCCTTGTGCCCTGGGCCGGCCCCAGGGATCAGCCCTTCCTGCTGAGCCCTGCGCTGACAGTCCCGGGGCCTGTGGAGGGCCCCGGGAGCGAGGAAGCGGCAGCAAGAGATCGGGACCCGTGTCCCTCAGGATCCTGCTGCTTCTTGGCGAGAGCGAGACGCCTCCCAAGTGGGGTCGGAGTCGATGGGGTCGGAGGATCGCACAGCATCGCCGATGCATCGGCACAGCCTGCGCGGAGGAAGTCGGGCTCCGCGTCGAGCCGCATCGCCGATGCATCGGCGACGCGGCGCGATCCTCCGATCCCCTCTGCTCGGACCCCACTGGGGAGGCCAAGAGAGTCTCCCGGAGGACCCGCTGGTGTCTTGGCGCAGGTCCTCCGCCACCATGTCGAAGACCGGGAGCGAGGACTGCGAGCTTATGCGCAGCGCCTCCACTTCCTCCACCTGGCCCGACGGGGGAGGAAGCGACGGGGGGGGGGGGCCGCGGCGGGCGGGCGGGCGGCGAAGCAGAGGGAAGACCAAAAGATTGGAGGCTGGGGGGTGAGTCCGACGTGAAACGGAGACCCCCCTAACGGGAAACCGATTTCGGTTTCGGGTTCGTGTCGTGCGTGCCGTGCGTGCGTGCGGGCGAGGCGAAGCTGCGTGGGCGGGCGAGAGGAAATCCTCCTGTGACTGGGCCGCGGCAGGACCCCAAATGTAACTCCTCCGGCGGCTGGTGCCCCGCGGTGTCCCGCTGGTATCTCGCTGGTGTCCCGTGGTGTCCGCCGCTGCTAGGGAGAAGTCAAGACAAATACTTCTCCCCCTCCCGCCTGTGGTGTCCCGCGGTGTCCCGTGGTGTCCCGTGGTGTCCCGTTGAATGAGATCGATAGTAAGATCGATACTGAGATCGATACTGAGATCGATGTGGTGCCCCGAGGTGTCCCGTGGTGTCCCAAAATGTGAGATCGATAGTGAGATCGATAGTGAGATCGACAGGTGTCCCGTGGGTCCCGTGGTGTCCCGTTGAGTGAGATCGATAGTGAGATCGATAGTGAGATCGATAGTGAGATCGATAGTGAGATCCAAAGGTGTCCCGCGGTGTCCCGTGGTGTCCTATGGCGTCCCGTTGAGTGACATCGATAGTGAGATCGATAGAAAGACCGATAGTGAGATCGAGAGGTGTCCCGCGGTGTCCCGTGGTGGCACGTGGTGGCACGTGGTGTCCCGTTGAGTGAGATCGATAGTGAGATCTATAGTGAGATCGACAAGTGTCCCGTGGTGTCCCGTGGTGTCCCGTCGTATCCCGTTGAGTGAGATCGATAGCGAGATCGATTGAATCAGATGTTGGTTCCCCCCCCCCTCTCCCCCCCCCACAACCTCATTATCACCCGAAGGATGGTCGTATAGGTATACTGACACCGCTGCTCCACGGACCTCTTTCAGGCTACAACGCTGCAGCGCAGGGAGCAGGAGGAGGACGAGAGGGAGGAGGAGGAGGAGAAAAAGGAGGAGGAGGAGGAGGAGAAGGAGGAGGAGGAGGAGGAGGAGAAGGAGGGAGGAGG
>CAUYUJ010019622.1:0-57500 GCA_963575745.1 Prorocentrum cordatum
CCCCCAGGAGGCTCCCAAGAGGCCTCCAAGAGGCCCCCCAGAGGCCCCAAAGCGGCCCCAAGAGGCCCCCAAGAGGCCCCCAAGAGGCCCCCAAGAGGCCCCAAGAGGCCCCAAGAGGCCCCCAAGAGGCCCCCAAGAGGCCCCCAAGAGGCCCCCAAGAGGCCCCAAGATGCTCCAAGAGGCCCCCAAGAGGCCCCACGAGGAGCCCGAACGACTCACACCAGGACGAGGGGCCCGAACGACTCACACCACGAAGAGCCCGAACGACTCACACCACAAGGAGGGGCCCGAACGACTCACACCAGGACGAGGCGCCCGAACGACTCACACCGCGAGGAGCCCGAACGACTCACACCACGACGCGGGCCTCGAACGACTCACACCACGAGGAGCCCGAACGAGTCACACCAGGAGGAGGGGCAGCGCTCATACAAGCCCCCCAAGATGGCCCCCAGAGGTCCACCATATGGCCCCAAGAGTTCCCCAAATGGCCCACAAGAGGTCCCCAGGAGGCACCGCGAGGCCTCCAAGAGGCCCCCACGATGCCCCCGAGAGGTCCCCAAGAGGCCCCGAGAGGCGCCGACGACGCCCCAAGAGGCCTACGCAGAGGCGGAGGAGGAGGACTGCGAAGAGGACAGCCATGTTTTCGCACAGGACTTCGAGCCTGGTCGACTCGATCGCAAAGCGGGCTGCGGTGCTCAGGCGCCCCTCTTCCTTCATAGCAAAATCATTGATTTTGCGAAGATTTTGGGGTCATTTTGTCCTCCCCAGGGGGCAGCGCTCATTTGCGCTTCTGAGGAGGTCGCCAGAGGCCCCAAGATGGCCCCAAGGGGCCCCCAGGAGGCTCCCAAGAGGCCTCCAAGAGGCCCCCAAGAGGCACCCTAGAGGCCCCAAGCGACCCCCAAGAGGCCCCCAAGAGGCCCCCAAGAGGCCCAAGAGGCCCCAAGAGACCCCAAAAGGCCCCCAAGAGGCCCCCCAAGAGGCCCCCAAGAAGCCCCCAAGGTGCCCCAAGAGGCTCCAAGAGGCCCCCAAGAGGCCCCACGAGGAGCCCGAACGACTCACACCAGGACGAGGGGCCCGAACGACTCACACCACGAAGAGCCCGAACGGCCCACACCACAAGGAGGAGCCCGAACGACTCACACCAGGACGAGGCGCCCGAACGACTCACACCACGAGGAGCCCGAACGACTCACACCACGACGCGGGCCTCGAACGATTCACACCACGAGGAGCCCGAACGAGTCACACCAGGAGGAGGGGCAGCGCTCATACAAGCCCCCCACGATGGCCCCCAGAGGCCCACCAGATGGCCCCAAGAGTTCCCCAGATGGCCCACAAGAAATCCCCAAGAGGCACCACGAGGCCTCCAAGAGGCCCCCAATATACCCCCAAGAGGTCCCCAAGAGGCCCCAAGAGGCGCCGAAGACGCCCCAAGAGGCCTAGGCAGAGGCGGAGGAGGAGGACTGTGAAGAGGACAACCATGTTTTCGCACAGGACTTCGAGCCTGGTCGACTCGGTCGCAAAGCGGGCTGCGGTGCTCAGGCGCTCAGGCAGCGCCGCAGCGAGAAATCTCGCCGATCGGTCCCCCCTCAAACAGGGAGATTCCTTGGGAATGGCCGAGAATATTATCTCCTACTTGTGTTGGGCCATAATGGCTACGGAAAACCGTCAGGGAATCGCAATGCCTTCGATTCAATTATGGCACAGTTCTTCTGGACCCAAGCGTCTATCACACTTCCTTGTGAACCTCCGTCCCTTGTCGCGACTCCCTGAAGCCAGCAGTCGTGACATCCCGGGAGCCCCCACGACTGCCAAACCCGATAGGAACCAGGAAAAAGGCAGTCACTAGCAAAGCCGAGATCGGAGGAACCACCGAAGGCAAGCTCACAGGAAACGGCCTAGGAACCACGGCCCCCGAAAAGCGTGATCCCAGGGGCACGACTGAACCGAATCAAACGAGGCAGAGGCGGAGGAAGAGGACTGCGAAGAGGACAGCCGTGTTTTCGCACAGGCCTTCGAGCCTGGTCGACTCGGTCGCAGAGCAGGCTGCGGTGTTCAGGCGCTCCTCTTCCTTCATCGCAAAATCATTGAGTGTACGAAGGTGTTGGGCTCATTTTGTCCTTCTCAGGGGGCAGCGCTCACTTGCGCTTCTGAGGAGGTCGCCAGAGGCCCCAGGATGGCCCCAAGAGGCCCCCAGGAGGCTCCCAAGAGGCCTCCAAGAGGCCCCCGAGAGGCCCCCAAGAGGCCCCCAAGAAGCCCCGAAGAAGCTCCCAAGACGCCCCCAAGAGGCCCCAAGAGGCTCCAAGAGGCCCCCAATAGGCACCCAAGAGGCCCCCAAGAGGCCCCCGAGAGGCTCCAAGAGGCCCCCAGGAGGCCCCACGAGGAGCCCGAACGACTCACACCAGGACGAGGGGCCCGAACGACTCACACCACGAAGAGCCCGAACGACTCACACCACAAGGAGGGGCCCGAACGACTCACACCAGGACGAGGCGCCCGAACGACTCACACCACGAGGAGCCCGAACGACTCACACCACGACGCGGGCCTCGAACGACTCACACCACGAGGAGCCCGAACGAGTCACACCAGGAGGAGGGGCAGCGCCCATACAAGCCCCCCACGATGGCCCCCAGAGGCCCACCAGATGGCCCCAAGAGTTCCCCAGATGGCCCACAAGAGATCCCCAAGAGGCACCACGAGGCCTCCAAGAGGCCCCCAAGATACCCCCAAGAGGTCCCCAAGGGGCCCCAAGAGGCGCCGAAGACGCCCCAAGAGGCCTAGGCAGAGGCGGAGGAGGAGGACTGTGAAGAGGATAGCCATGTTTTCGCACAGGACTTCGAGCCTGGTCGACTCGGTCGCAAAGCGGGCTGCGGTGCTCAGGCGCTCAGGCAGCGCCACAGCGAGAAATCTCGCCGATCGGCCCCCCCTCAAACAAGGAGATTCCTGGGGAATGGCCGAGAATATTAAATCCTACTTGTGTTGGGCCATAATGGCTACGGAAAACCGTCAGGGAATCGCAATGCCTTCGATTCGATGATGGCACAGTTCTTCTGGACCCAAGCGTCTATCACACTTCCTTGTGAACCTCCGTCCCTTGTCACGACTCCCTGAAACCAGCAGTCGTGACATCCCAGGAGCCCCCACGACTGCCAAACCCGATAGGAACCAGAAAAAAGGCAGTCACTAGCAAAGCCGAGATCGGAAGAACCACCGAAGGCAAGCTCACAGGAACCGGCCAAGGAACCACGGCCCCAAGATGGCCCCAAGAGGCCCCCAGGATGCTCCCAAGAGGCCTCCAAGAGGCCCCCAAGAGGCGCCCAAGAGGCCCCAAGAGGCCCCCAAGAGGCCCCCAAGAGGCCCCCAAGAGGCCCCCAGAGGCCCCAAGAGGCCCCCAAGAGGCCCCCAAGAGGCCCCCAAGAGGCCCGCAATAGGCCCCAAGAGGCTCCAAGAGGCCCCCAAGAGGCCCCACGAGGAGCCCGAACGACTCACACCAGGACGAGGGGCCCGAACGACTCACGACCACGAAGAGCCCGAACGACTCACACCACAAGGAGGGGCCCGAACGACCTCACACCAGGACGGGCCCCGGAAACGACGACCAGGACGAGGCGCCCGAACGACTCACACCACAGGAGCCCGGATCACACCAGGAGGGGCCCCGAACGACTCACACCACGAGGAGTCCGAACGACTCACACCAGGAGGAGGCCCCGAACGACTCACACCAGGACGAGAGGCGAGGAGCCCGAACGACTCACGCCACGAGGAGCCCGAACGACTCACACACACAAGGAGGGGCCCGAACGACTCACACCAGGACGAGGGGCCCGAACGACTCACACCACGAGGAGCCCGAACGACTCACACACAAGGAGGAGCCCGAACGACTCACACCAGGACGAGAGGCCCGAACGACTCACACCGCGAGAAGCCCGAACGACTCACACCACGAAGAGCCCGAACGACTCACACACAAGGAGGGGCCCGAACGACTCACAGCAGGACGAGGGGCCCGAACTTTCACACCACGAGGAGCCCGAACGACTCACACACAAGGAGGGGCCCGACCGACTCACACCAGGACGAGCGGCCCGAACGACTCACAGAAAACCGCCAGAAGCATGCACAAACGAACGAACGGCTCGAACGACTCACAACCCCCCCCCAGAAAACGAGCGGCCCGAACGACTCACAGAAAACCCCCCGAACGACTCACACAAAACTCACGAAAACCACAGAAAACCCCCAGAAGAACCCAGACATATACAACAAGAGAGAACCATACGTCTCAAAATCGACAACGTTTCCCCCTTTGTATACACTGACAATCAGACAACCCCCAAGGAAACCCTGCAAAACCCAACTACGCGCGTGCGCTCCAAAACGCCCGGTTGAAGCCACTGGCTCCCCCTTTAACCATCTCGTCTACCCCATACGCCTCTTGTCCACCGGCACGGCACGGTGGCGGGGTGGGCCGGAGGCCATTAGGCTACTCCCACGGGTGGTGGGCGGAGACGCCAAAGGCTTCGAAAACCGCGAGGGGAGAGGGAAGATAAGGGAGAAGAAAAGGACGGAGAGGGAGGGCTCGGAGGCCCTTGGAGGGGGGGATGTGCCCATCCGAGGGAACGGTGCACCCCCCCCTCCTCGTCATGAAAGCGAGGCACCAGCCGTGGTAACGACCCCCCCCCTATCCCCCCCCCGCGACCTGAGTAGACCACCCAGGCCAGCGGGGGACGTCATAGGGAGCGGGGGTTCTGACTTCGATGAAAGAAGAAGGAGGAAAGCGGGAGGCAAGGATCAGGCAGACGAAAGCCCTTTTAGGCTTTACCCGGCGTGTGGAAATGCCCTTTTTGGCTTTTGCGGGAGCTAACCCGCGCGGTCGCCCGCAGGCGACAGGGCGCCCAGGCCCTCTCCGCGCGCGCGCAGGCGCGTGGCAAACTACATGCGCACGATCATCTGTGGAATCGAATGAAACCGTCCGCGGCGAGTCGTCCGCGGCGAATCAGGACCACGCCGCCCTGGAAGAAGAGGCGCTACAAGGATACATTCTGTGACGCTGGAGATCCTGATGCGACGAGGACGCCGCAAAGAAACATTCTGCGCGCGTACGCACGACCTGGAACGACAAGGACAATACGGGAACAAATTCGGTGACGCTGGAGTCCCCGATGAAACGAAGAAGCTGCAGAGACACGTCTCAAGGCGCAGCAACACCGAAGTGACGCAAACGCACCCAGCGACACGACACGGACGCTGCAAGAAGAAACTCGGCGACGCAGGAGCGCCTGGAAGCTACAGAGGCATGGAAAGGAGGCTACGAGGAAACTAGAGAGGCATCGAAGCGTCTCGACGACGAGGAAGCTACAGAGGCATCTTCTGTGACACTGGAGCTCCACCGTACAAGTGCGCACTGAAACCCCGAAAAACGAAATCCCACCAGCCCTTTGAGCGTGAGTGGTTTAAGGAGTCCGCTCTGTTCTCAACCCCCCTTCTTCCCCTTCGGCGAGGGGTTTACCCCTCCCCCTACCCCCTCCCCCTGGACCTGGAGGGGGCCTTCCGCGGATCATCAGAGGGTCCTTTGTCTATCCCTGGGAGAGCTAAAATTCGACACCGCTCACGAGAATCGTGGCCCCGACGGGGGTACTGACAGAAATGCTCGCCCCATCTGTGATCGATCGCCCCAAAAATGGCCCCAACAGGCCACCAAGACGCTCCAAGAGGCGCCCAAGAGGGCCCCCGGACGCTCCCAAGAGGCTCAAAAGAGAGCCCAAGAGGCCCCTCAACGACCTCCACGAGGCCTCCAAACTGCCTTGACTACTTCTGCTACTACTACTACTACTACTACTACTACTACTACTACTACTACTACTACTACTACTACTACTACTACTACTACTACTACTACTACTACTACTACTACTACTACTACTACTACTACTACTACTACTACTACTACTACTACTGCTACTACGATTACTACTACTACTACTACTACTACGACTACTACTACTACTACTACTACTACTACTACTACTACTACTACTACTACTACTACTACTACTATTTACTGCGACTACTACTACTACTACTACTACTACTACTGTACTACTACTACTGGACTACTACTACTACTAGTACTACTACTACTACTAGGGCTACTACTACTACTACTACTACTACTACTACTACTACTGCTGCTTCTGCGGATACTACTACGCTACTACTACTATTACTACTGCTTCTACCACTACTACTGCCATTACTACTACTACTACTACTACTACTACGGGCACTTCTACTTGTACTAGTACTACTACGACTACTACTACTACTACTACTACTACTACTACTTCTACTACTACTACTACTACTACTACTACGACTACTAGTACGAGTACTACTACGACTACTACTACTACTACTACTACTACTACTACTACTATTACTGTAACTACTACTACTACTACTACTACTACTACCACTACTACTACTACGACTACTACCACTACGACTACTACTACTACTACTACTACTACTACTACTACTACTGGTACTACTTGTACTACTACGAGTACAACGCCGACGCCTACTACTACTACTACTACTACTACTATTACTACTACTATTCCTACTATTATTACAACTACTAGAACTATTACGACTACTACTACTACTACTGCTACTACTATATCTACTGGGACTACTACTACTACTACTGCTGCCACTAGTGCGAAGACTACTACTACTCCTCCGAGTACCACTACTACTACTACTGCCACTACCACGACTACGACCACTACTATTACTACTACTACGACCACTACTACTGCTAGTACTACTACTACTACCACTACTACTACTACTACTACTACTACGACTACTACTACTACTACTACTACTACTACTATTACTACTACTACTACAGAGAGGCGACCCAGAGAGCCTTCGGACGTTCCCCACAGGCTCAAAAGAGAGCCCCAGGCGCCCCAAAACGGCCTCCAAGACGCCTCCCAATTGCCTTGGATACGACTACTCGTCCTACTACTACTACTATTATTCCCACTACTACTACTACTACTACTACTACTATTACTACTACTACTACTACTACTACTACTAGTACTCCTACTACTAATAATAATACTACTGCTGCCAACTACTACTACTACTACTACTACTACTACTACTACTATTGCTACTGCTGCTACGACTACTACTTCTACTACTACAACTACTACTTCTACTACCACTACTACTGCTATTACTACTACTACTACTCATACTCATACTCATACTACTACTACTACTACTACTACGACTACTACTACTACTACTACTACTACTACTACTACTACTACATCTTTTACTACCACTACTAGTACACCTACTACTATTACTACTACTACTACTACTACTACTACTACTACTACTAGTACTACCACTACTACGACTACGACTACTACTACTACTACTACCACTACTACTACGTCTAAACTTACTACTACTACTACTACTACTACTACTACTACTACTGCTACTACTATTATTACTACTCATACTACTGCATCTGCTACTACTACTACTACTACTACTACTACTACTACGAGGGGACCGAACGACTCGCACCAGGACGAGGTGCCCGAACGCCTCACACCACGAGGAGCCCGAACGACTCACACCCGAACAAGGAGCCCGAACGACGCACACCACGAAGAGCCCGAACGACTCACACCAGGAGGAGGGGCCCGAACGACTCACACCAGGACGAGGCGCCCGAACGACTCACACACAAGGAGGAGCCCGAACGACTCACACCAGGACGAGGGCCCCGAACGACTCACACCACGAGGAGCCCGAACGACTCACACCAGGAGGAGGAGCCCGAACGACTCACACCAGGACGAAGGGCCCGAACAACTCACACCACGAGAAGCCCGAACGACTCACGCCAGGACGAAGAGCCCGAACGACTCAAACCACGACGAAGAGCCCGAACGACTCACACCAGGAAGAAGGGCCCGAACGACTCACACCAGGACGAGAGGCCCGGAGATATGCGGGAGCAGGCGGAAACACGCCTGCAAAACACAACTGTCGGCATGCTTCGCAAGAGTTGCTGTTTTGAGATGGGCTGGTGGGGATACGCGAAGCGTGAAGAATCCACTTCCGGATTGCAGCAGGCTCGTGGATGAGCTGTCCAGGCCTGCCGCGGCATGTTCTCTTGCGTAATTGTCTCAAGAGTACAAAGAAGAGTGCGAATTGCCTTGTCTTTTCTTGCATCGTCTCCATTCTGCCATGCGCTTCTGCATAATGTTGTTGCGGACTTATCATGTATCGATCGACGATTCACAGTTGCACAGACTGGTTGTATACACGGATGTCAGTGCAGCGACGGAGATACCATGGATGTGGATGTCCTCCCGTGTCGACGATGGTGCGCGGGAGTTTCCGCGGGCGTCCCCCGCGAGCCTGGAGAGCATTGCTGGCCCCGAGGTGTCCCCTCTCGAGGCCGTTGTGACTCCCATGGCCCCTCCCGTCCTCATCTTCCCTTCTCATCCTGCTCCTTTCCTTGCATGCGTGTTGCGAGCGGCAGTAAGGGGTAGCAGGGTTGGGTTGCAGGGTTTGCAGTGTTAAGGAAAAGGGGAGGGTGGATGCTTTGTCTCATGATGATGTCACATGCTTGACCCCACGTGCTGGCTGAGGGCCGAGAGTACGAATAGCGTGCCCCGCACGCCGAGCTGGCGAAGTGGTGTCCGCAGAGGACAAGCGGAGAGGCGAATGTCAAGCTGCCCCATCAGTGCAATATTTCCCGAGGGGGTAGACCCGTAGAGCCCATACGGGTGCCCACGATGGCTTAAATGCGACGGAGCGTGTATCCCCTCGGGACCATGGAGTATCACCTTCATGTATTCCCCTCTGCCTCCTCCTCCGCACCCTGCCACGCGCGCGGCGAGCGGCAGAGAAGGGGTAGCAGGGTCGGGTCTGTTGCAGGGTTGGGGTAGCAGGAAAGGGTTGCTGCCTCCTGCTGTCACTGCATTGCCTGCCCACTGTTTGCGGACACCGTGGCATGTGTCTGTCAGGACCGTCGCTTTGCATTTTGTGGTGCGTGTCACGTGCTGGTGCTCAGGCGCGGGCGGCTTGGCCGAGAGTGCGAATAGCGCGCCCCGCCATGCTTCCTGGCGCGATGGTGCCTGCAGCATACTCGCTGAGAGACGATGTCCTTCTCACCTGCTCTCTCCTGCTTATATTTGTTCCCCTCTCTCGTTCCCCACGCTCGTGCACCGTCAATGGCGTAGCCCGTTCGGCAAGCGATACTGTCGGGGATGGGCCAGTTGGTGGGTGGGATTGGAGCATTCTTGGCATGTACTCCGCCCGTTTGGGGTCGGAGCCTGGTCGTGTTTTGAGACGCACGGTGCCAAGCTGTCATACCTAGTGGGTGTGGTCGTTGGGGGGGGGGGGGGGATGAGCATGGGGTGGCTGGGCCGTGAACATGTACTCTCCTTGGCGCCCGTGCTTCAATGCTCTCGACTGCTCGTTTGTATGAAGCTAGCTGAGTGCCGACACTATCTGACCGCTGACCATGGCGAATCAGGCCGCAATTCAAATTCCCTCCTCCTCCCCCTCCTCCTCCTCCTCCTCCTTCTCCTCCCCCTCCTCCTCCTTCTCCTCCTCCTCCTCCTCCTCCTCCTCATCCGTCTCCATTATGCTTCCTCCTAGATGACTGCTCCCTGTCGCACCCCGAGGCCAGTCAACAGGGCGATAAGGCGTTTTGCCAGAGACTACCTCACAGTTAATGTTCATGAAGCTTGAGACCTACAAAAGATTCACGGCTGGAGGGCGGCTCGTTTTCAAAATGTGGCTCTCGCCCTAAAGCCGCCCACATTCGTTCAGAAAGGAACGATATTCACGGACGGAGGGCGGTCCGTTTTTCAAATGTGGCTCTCCCCCCCAGCGCCGCGCACATGCGTCTTCAAAAATTGCAAGAGTTTCACGTGTGGAGGGCGGTTCCTTTTCAACATGTGGCTCTCGCCTCAGCGACGCGCGCATTCGCCTCAAAAGCTTGCAAGAGCTCCACGGATGCAGGGCAGCTCATCCTAAAACTGTGGCTCTCGCCCTAGCGCCGCCCACACTCGTCGTAAAAGTTTGCCCAGAGCTTCACGGATGGACGGCGGCCGATGTTCAACATGTTGCTCTCGCCGTAGCGCCGCGCACGTTCGCCTTAAGAGTCTGCAGCAATTTCAAAGACTCTCGCGGTTAACGTCCCAAGAACGGCGTTTCGGCACTGCGTCGGAATGTCAGGGCGCACCAATCAAGTTGATTCGCGGTGTTGAGGTCCCAGGAATGGTGCCCTGGCGCGGCTCAGGGCCGTCAAGACGCAACAGTAACGGTGATCCGCCGCGCCGAAGCCCATGAAAATGCGTTAATTTTCAAACGGTTGTCTTCCAACGGGGCATCTCCCTCTGTGGAAATGCTTCCGTGCAGGAGCCTATGAAGAAGGAATTTGGAGGGAGGGTGTATTGCAATATCGCTGATGAGTCTTGGGTTTACACAGGTCCAGCCCCTCCTCCTCCTCATCCTCCTCCTCTTCGTCGTCCTCCTCCTCCTCACACCTCTCTCCGTTGTCCTCCTTGCCCCCCATCCCATCCTCTTATCTCGCCCCTATTCCACGTCCTCCTCCCCCACCGCTACTACATCCGCCCCCTCCCAGAAGGCCCCAAGAGGCTCCCGAGAAGTAGCCTTCAGAGGACCCGAGAAGCCCTCACGAGAACCCTCTAACAAGCGCCCAGGAGGCAGCACCACGCACACCACGCTGCAGTGCGGCGCTGCACATCGCACACCCCTGCAGCGCGGTGCAACAACCACGCAGCAAAGTGCGACGCCGTGCGTCGTCAACGTGCCGGGGGGGGGGGGCGCACGTTCGGAAGAGTTGGGCCGCCTCTGCATCGCTCCTCCCGTGCATCCCTTCGCCTCCTCCTTCTCTTCCCCATTCTCCTCCGCATCCTCCTCATCCTCATCGTCATCATCACCACCGCCACAATCATCATCTTATTTTCCTGCATCAGCATCACCACCACCATCAGCATCATCATCATCAGCATCAGCATGACCGCCATCATCCTCATCGTCATAATCAGCATCATGAACATCAACACCATCACCATCAGCATCGGCATCGCCATCATCATCAGCAGCATCACCCCCATCATCAGCAGAATCATCATCAGAATCACCATCATCATCAACAGCATCATCGTCACCATCGTCGGCATCGTCATGATGATGATGATGATGATGATCACCATGGTCGTCGTCGTCAACATCATCATCGGTAGCATCACCATCATGATCGTCATCGTCAACATCGTCGTCAGCAGCATCATCATCAGCATCATCAGCATCATCAGCATCAGCAGCTTCATCATCGCCACCACCACCAGCATCGGTATCATCAGCATCATAAAGCATCAATAGCATCATCAGCATCAGCAACATCAGCATCGACATCATCATCGCCAGCATCAGTATCGTTATGAACATCGTCATGATAATCGTCACAATCATAAGCATTAACATCGTCATCGCCAACATCGACCGCATCATAAGCATCACCATCAACATCGTCATCAACATCATCATAATCGCCATCAGCAGTCGTAGCAATATGACCATCATCGCCATAGCCATCCTCATAATCGTCATCATCATCATCCGCATCATCATCATCGTAATCAGTAGCAACATTACCATCAACATCAGCAGCGGCATCAGTATCGTAATCACCGCCGTCTCCACCAACATATCAGAATCATCGGTACCACCATCGCCATATCATCACTATCAGCATCATCATCATCATCACCATCAGCATAGTGATCGTTGTCATCTCCATCAGCAGCAGCAGCCACATCACCAGAATCGTAATCGCCATCAGCAGCACCAGCACCAACAACAACATCATCATCATCATAATCACCATCGTCGCCGTCATCATCATCCGCACCCCCCCCTCATCATCAACATCGTCAGAATCAGCATCAGCATCAGCGTCCTTTATCGTGTCGCTGTCGCTTGGGCCAACGTTTCTGGGCACTCAAGCCTCAGCACCGCCCAGGGGTCGCTTGAAAGGTGACTCGCCTGCAGCTGGGCAGCCCATGTCTGATCGCAGCTCGGGTTGGTGAAGGCTGAGTGTGTCTACTCTGTTTCCGCGCCATGCCGAATCATCACTGATCCGTTTGCAAACCAAACGGGCAATCGGGGTACAATGGCGCACTTTGTGAGCTAGGACATAACGTGCGGTCGATGTCGCAGGCGCGTGCGCTTACATCAGCCAGCTCCCAAGCAGAAAAACATCATTCGCCTCGCTTGTTCCGCTGATGAAGGTATTGGAACTGGCCCGACTCATCCTGGCAGTGCTCGTGAAAAAGCCAACAATATCGCCTAGAGAATCGGGCAGATGCAGCGGCTCTCATCGTCTTCAGCAAGCTACTGCTGTGGATCAGGACCCACCAGCTCGTGCGTCGCTGGAGTCCCAGAGTCGGCAATCGACAAGTGCTAGAAATGGTGGTTCAGGTGAATCAGTTCAGGCCCTACAGAAGCCAAATAAGATCTGGCGAGACGCGAATCCGTAGTCAGACTCAAGAAAACTTTGGAGGCCGCACGCACCACGGAGCGTTCATTGTCACAAGAGGTTGCGGTTGTGGCTTTGTCTCGTACTCGTGCTACGGAACAATGGCTAGGATTGAGGCTGGTATCGAGACAACCGTGTCATCAGCAGCTTCGTCCTCGCAAAACGCCTTTCGAGCGTACCTGGGATCGCGAGATCTTCGATCACTGGGACAACACCGACTGCGAGCAGCACGAGTTGGCCACCTTGAAGGGGCTCAAGGCTGAGGCCGAGGTGGCACACACGAACCTTGACCCCAGGGCCGCCGTAATGCAGAGTCTGATGAAGCAGGCTCGGGATCTCCGCATCAAGATCTCGGACCGAATGACCGAGAAGAGGAAGGGCGGTGGAGATGCGCAGGCGCCTGACCCAGCTGCAGCAGGCGCGCAGCCTGCGCAAGCTAGCAACCCCGCTGCTGCGGTCAAGGGCGAGTCGGCAGGCGCCGCCTCCCGAGCCTGGCCCTTCTGCCCGCAGTGGGAGCGCGGGCGCCGCCGACGCCGCCACAGAAGAGCATGACAGGCAGGTAGCCCAGGAGGCAGAGAACGTGTCAAGACAAGTTTGCAGCTTAGCGTCACGGTGGCGAGGCGAAGCCAACCAAAAGTCCCGAAGGCAAGCCAGTACCAGTAGATGAGCATGTTAGGCTGTGACTAGGCACGCAGGGGGCTCGGGCCCCGTCTGAGTCTCCTGCCAAGGAAGAAGTAGTGGATATGTATGGACCGTCTTGCATGTTTGCATGGTAACGTCACTGCCATGGGGGACAAAGTGCTGGACATTGTTCTAGAGCTAGCCTTCCTTCCCGGCAGAAGACATCTTGGAAAACTAACCTCCGTCAGAATGCACATGCTTCACGTCGCACAGGTCGTCCATACACTGAGCGAGGTTTCGAGAAAGCTACTAAGGGTGGCGCGTGGACTTTGACGCCTGGCCACAAGCAAGTGCATTCGATGGTTTCGCAGCCTGGTCGAGTCCCAGACTTTCAGCGCGATGGACAGACGCCAGTTGATAGTTCCTCTGCCCCGCACATACAAACGCAGGGCCACTTGCACATAAACTTGTAGCATTGTATGCTAATACCTCTGTGGACATGACATAACTGGTAATAGCATTCAGAGAGTTGTGCGTTCAGGCTCTTTTTGGCCTCCTTGAAACTCCCATGGGCTCTTGTGGGGGGATGTATCAAGTCTGCGTGCGATCTCTCGTCCTGCGGGTTTGGAAGCCACGCAGGGAGGGGGCTGTCGAGCTTCCACCGAGTGTACATGCAGCGCTGGAGCGACTGAATCGTCCTCAAAGTTGTTCTTGAGAGTGCTGCTGCAGCCCCGTAGTTCATTTCAGTGTTGCATAAGTGTCAGGTTCTGTGGAAGACTCGCTGCGGGCTAGAGATTCGCATGAGGTCTTCGCGCAAGCACTTAAGGCAACCTTTGGGTTTGCCAAGGAAGCTTCCCAAGCCTGTCCGCCCCGCCGCAGTTCCCACCCCAGGCTCGAGGTCTCAGAGGGCCAAAGCGGAGTCGAGTGAAAGAGCGGAGGCGCTTGCGGCCAGAGGAAGTATCATACTGTAAGCCGTTTGACGATGCCCGGACTCGGGAGGAGGAGGGTCGAGCAATCAGGTCTGCAATTGCGTTTCAGCCCGACCGTGATGAGGTATTTGAGGATCCGTTCGAAAAGGGCCCATGGGCCAACGAGCTCAACTTCTGTCCTGAGTCTAGCTTGGGATCAGCTGGGGGAGAGGCTCAGGAGTTCCCACCTGGGCCCGGCTCGCCCATTCCTTCTGACTACCCCGCCCCGAACATTTTAAGGGCGCAGCTGCTCGCCAGTATTCCCATCCCCCGAGGGAGGTTACATGTGCCAAAATATGCACCTTCGCTGTTTCTTGTAATGGATGACGATGATGATCGCACCCCGTCGTCCGAGTGGCGCGCAGATGCCCCCCCCCTCCGCGAGATGTTTAAGCCCCCCCCAGGTAACGAGGAAGTGCTGAAGCAGGCAGGTTGATGCTGTTGGATGCTACATTCCAGACAGACGGCACTTGGAGCCGTGCTCGCGGCACTGTCGATTACCAACCCTGCTCCTGCCCGCATGCCATCGCTGCCTCCGTAGCTTGTTTGGTTCGACCCGCTTCGGCCGTTTATGCCGCTTGGATTACAGCGCTCAGAAGGCGTCATGTCGTTATCATGGTCAGGAACTGTCTGAATCAACTTCGAGGTCCAAGGGTTACCATTGGAATGCGCAGGCAGTTCAAATTTCTGACAAACTAAGGCTGGCTCCATATAAGGACGCGTTAGCTCCTGGGTGGGATTAGCTGGACGCATTGCTCGAACGTTTCGGAATTCACAAGACCAGAGGCAACGGCTCCGTTCAGCGTCAACAAGTACCACGGGCCTGTAAGCATACGTTGGAGGAAACACCATATCAAGCTCGTACGGGCATACGCGCAGGAGTTGGGCCTCCTTGCAGAAACTGGCAGACCCTTCTTGCTCGTGGCACTGAGGCGTCGAACGGTTTTCTCGGCATGTTTGTTCAGTGCTCTTCGCGAATTGTCGGTAGGACGGATGGAGAAGGCGAGCCCTTCATCGATCGCTAGATGAACTCAAGGATTGGATCGTTGCGCCTCAGGCCACGGGTATCCTTCATGGGTCTGTTCGTGCAGACCCGCAGCCTCAGGACAAAATCCCTTTCACTGACAGTAGTTATTGAATCCCCAGGATGTGGTTGATCAGAAATCGGAGGTGTTTGTTAAACCGATGGGCTCCAGGTCATCCAGGCGAGTGAAGGGTTCATACTCTTTTGGGTGCTTTTGCCGAGGCCAAGGAAGCAGCAATGAATGAACCTTTGGACACTCGTGGGCCTGCGGATGTTAGGCCGGTGGCTCACAAGGCGAAGCGCCTTGTCGGCCTCAGTGACGATGTGCTCGCTCCGTGCGATTTCGAGAGGCTGCGACACCGCGTTGCACGAGCTCTGTCTTTCATTCTCGGTGGTGGAAGAAAACGTCGGCAGGGCCAGCTCAAACTACTTAAGCTACGGCGAGGGCATTGGACTCAGAGACCTTGGATAAGGAATCCAGGGTCTGGAAGCCGGTGGAACTCCAATCGTGGAGTGGCCATGGATATCAACGCCGCATGAATTAGATAAGGAACCCCCAAGACGCTGACGCCTCCTTGGGAAATTCCTTAACCAACGCCCCCACCGCAAAGGAAAGCTTACCCCTAAGAAGCCTAAGTGAAATCGGTGATCGGCGCATTGCCCCTGTGTTCACGGATCTGCCCGTGGCCAGAAGCCAGAACCTGTGCGTCCTCGGAAACGATTGCGTTTATAGTTGCATCAGTGGTCGCTATGCCTAGCATTCGTTCCAGAGTGCGCCGAGCATGGCCTCGGCTATTTGAGCGTTTTCGGGCAGCTGCGCCTGGGCAACGGTCGCGTCAAGTTCGAGGGCCTGCAAGGGCTGTTAACTTACATGTGCTTGAATATGTATGGGATCCCAAAGAGCCAGACTTTTAGGATGAACCGTCAGACTTCCCTGGGGGCCGAGCCTTCTGTAGATTCGGTCCACGACTCGCCTGACCCTTTACTCGATGAGTTTGCTGCCACTGTTCGAGCTGGGCTTTGGAAGGGGGCTGCTAAGCACTGACACGGGGAAAAGATGCAGCACGAAGTGGGCACGCACTCTTACCGCCGGCTCTTTGCGCATTTGAGGTCGGTCAAGCACGGTGAACGGCTCTGCGAACTTAACGATTGCTGCTGGGGGGTACTGGCGTGGAGCAAGAGTAAAGGAAAATAATGGTTACACTGTTGACGACATCTGCCCTTGATGCCGCAAGTGTCCTGAGACGGCGTTCCATTGATGCTGGTGGGTGCGAAGCTGTCATTGGTGCTGCAGCGCACGCTCAAGCTTAAGCCCAACCGTGTCAATGACTGAAAGGAATTCAACCAGCGGCGGCCACGGCCGTGGAGCCTCCCACCAAGGTAGAGATGCCTGGGCGCAAGCACAGCTGATGCACCAGTCATGATATTCGGGGATGCGAGCGGAGGTAAGCAGTCTGCAGATTCCAGCTTCAAGCGCGTTGGTCTTGCTGCTGTGTCAAGTTCGGAATGTGAGCCTTGATCGGCGCAGGCTTCTGTTTCCGGACCACTACCTGGAGATAAGCAGTCCGTGCCTAAAGGGGAGTTGGCCACCTTTGAGATTGCGTTGGGAGGGGCTTTGGATCATGCCGGTTACATCAATGATGCCGTTACTTCGGGTTCCTACTCTGGAAAGTGTCGGAAATGGTCGGGCGTCGATTATGTTATGTGGCTGCACATCGGTGACCAGCTTAAGACGAATCCTGGACAAGTACCTGCTTCTGCTGACAGTTTCCACATATCTCCATCCGAGGTTGTAACGATAGATATTCCCTTCCGCCTTGCTTGCAAGTAATTTAGTTGCTGATGTTCTTACCGCCGAGGCGGCAGACCGCGCCCAGGGTCCGGAATGCGAGAGGCATCGTATGCGACATCAAGAGCGACGTGCATGGCTCATCAGGCATCGCCTCTTGAGGTCTTGTCCGGACGCCATCCAGGCTGATGAGCGGGGTGGGTCGGATGCGAGGACAGGACGGTCTAACCTGCTCGCCTGCCTCCTCCTCCTCCGACTCCTCCCCCTCCTCCTCCTCATCCTCCCCCCCCTCTGCGATCACTGGCGTGATGTCCTCTCACTCACTAGACGAGTCTGAAGATGGAAACCAAGCTTGTTGCGTTGGCTCGGCCTCTGCGACAACGTTGAATGAGTGGCTAGTCTCTCCCAGTTTCACCGCATCCCACTCCAGTTAAAGTTGTCTGCTATTCCTCATGGAGGGCGGCTCCATATCGCGGGGGCTGGGCACATAAGACGCCCACAATGAAACTCCAGAGGGCCCAATATGCTCGATGTTGTCAAAGTTGTGGTTTCTATGATCATGCTTCCATGCGTGAGCTGTCGAAGCCATATTCTCAGCAGTTGGCTGTCCATCGAGTGGCTTACTCGGCTAGACTCGAACAGGCGCTCTGGACGAAGCATTTCAGCAAAGCTGAGCAAATGCTCCGGGGTCTGTAGCTATAACCTTTTTGACCACTACATGGTTTAACCTGGTCCTGTTCCTGCTCCTCCTCCTCCTCCTCCTCCATCCTCAATCGTCTTCCTCCTCCTCCTCTTGACCCCCTTCCTCTTCCTGCTCCTCCTCCTCCTCCTCCGCCTCGCTCCTCCCTCCTCCCTCGTCCCTCTTTCCATCTTCTTCCGTTCCTCCATCCTCCATCCTCCATCTTCCTCCTGCTTCTGCTTCGATGCCGATCTCGATGCCGACGGCGACGGCGACGGCGGCTCCCTCCCGGCTACACGCAACATTGGCCCTGGGCACTAGAAAATGGCTATTGGTGCGCGGCTTTCGGGGGGGCGGTGTGTGTGTGTGGGGGTGGGGAGGGACGAACCCAAGCGTGCGAGCCGCTGCTATTCCATCGCGCTCTACGTTCAGTGGCCTAGTGGGCCCGCACCAAAGGTCACTCTGGCGAAGATCACTCTTACGTATCGATGGATGGGGGCAGGGCTGGTGGGATGTTGACGGAGAGAGCCAGAAAACCTCAGGCAAGGTGGCGGGATGGGCCGAAGGCAATCGGATAATCCTGGCGTGACAGCAGGAGTCGAGGCTTCGCTTTCGGGTCCTTTCCAGCGCCGCTGGGCCCATATACTGCTTCCGCCAAGTCCAAGAGACGCGACATCCAAGGATCCACTGACCGCACTGGTGCAAGCTGCGCCATAAGCCAAGGAACGTCACACGCGACGAGATCCAGCAGTCTGCTGAAGATCGGCGCCAGGAACTGGACTTCCGCGAAGCTGTCGCTTGGCACAGCCGAGGGCAACAACGTCATCGGCGCGATCTCTGCCGGTGCGGGCAGTGGCGCGTTGAAGAAAACGCAGCCGGTCCGATGATCGGAGGCGGGCCAGTTGAGACAATGACGGGTCTCCCGCCCAGCCCAAGTGCGCTCAGAATCGGTCCATGGACCCCTCCTGGCCCCCAGACTGGCCAGTTGTTCGAGCTGCATCCAGCCGTGGCGACGAAGAGGCCCCTCTGAAGGCCAAAAACAAGGAAAAAACGAGGAGGGCCTCCGGTGTCTCAACTGGCCCTCCTCCGAGCTGAGCCTCCACCTGCACAAAGTTCACCAGCGCGTCCACACGCTTGGCCGCGGCCGCCGTGGTGAGCTCCGCAAGGCGCCGGCACGCAGCAAAGGCCGCCGTGGACGCGTGCTCGTCCTGCGCGGTTCCAGCCGAGGTCCCCAGGGCGGCGGTGCTCGACTCGGGGTCATGGAATATCCACCGCCGTCTGGCAGGCTTGGCACTGCTGCTCGCACCGGGGGCATCGGCTTCCACACACCCAGGCTCGGGCAGCCGATTGCGGTCGATCTTTCCGCTGCTCGTCCGCGGCCAGCCGTCGAGGCCTACCACCAGGCCAGGAGACATGCCCTCGGGAAAGAACGAGGCGTCGAGAGAGTCGACCAATGCCTTGCCGCTGCTAGGACTCACATACACCGCCAGCTGCTGTCCCGCGTCGGGTACAGGCGTGCGCAGGACGACGGCTGCCTCCGTGATGCCATCAATGGCCGTCAGCTGGCTCTCAATGGCGGCCAGGTCGGCACGATGCCCGTGGAGCTTGACGTGTTGCTCCACGCGTCCAAGATGTTCGTACTCTCCGTCTTCGCACAAACGCGCCAAATCACCCGTCCGATCCGCCACCGTGCCCCCTGGCACGTAGAGGAGTGCTTGAATGCCAACTGCTGTCTGTTAAGGATTATATCATCTTCTGGGGGCCACCCCCACCACTCTCGAAGCGCTGGCCCGCGCACATCGTCGCCCCTCCCCGAGGCTCTGTCGGCGCCCAGACACGTCCCCGGCGCTTTCCAAGGAGTCGAAGATGACCAAGATGGCTTCCGAGATGGCTCAGGCAAGCCGCCAAGATAGCACAATATGTCTTCCAGACAACACTAGATCGCCCAAGAACAGTCCAAGATGGCTTCAAGACTGTCCCAGAGGTTTGAAGACAGCTGCAAGAGAACTCTCAGTATAGCCCGAGGATGCCAAAAACATGTATTTCCGTAGGTTGTCATAGGTTGTGTTTGCTCTCTCCTTTTCGGTCTTACGGGCCTCCTAGATGGCCTTACGACGAGCCAAGACGGCCTCAAAAGAGGCCAAGAAGCCTCCGAGGCGGCCTCAAGACGGCCTGAGAGGGCCCTGGAAAGCTCAGGACGAACCCAAAAAAAACTCAAGGCGGCCCAAGATAGACAAGCGCGTTCCACGACTCGCAAAGTTGCTACTTGCGAACGGCCCGGATCCACCGCCGGAGGATTTACGATCCATTACACCGAGGCAAGCATGGTTTTTTTCGTTTGCGAGCAGGCACTTTGCGAGTAGTGGAACGCGCCCCGTGACAAGAGGCCCTCAGGAGAGACTGTAGACGGCCTTAGATGACTCCTGGACGACGCAAGACGGCCTCACGACGGCCCCACGAGACCCCCCAGACGGCAACGAGGGCCCCAAGAGAGCTCCAAGACGGCCTAAGAAGGCGGCCCCAGAGGACCCCAAGGAACGCCCAAGACTGCCCCACAGGAGCCCAGGACAGCACCAAGACAGCCCAAATAATGTTCATAAGAGCTCGTCGAGAAGTGAAGACGAAAGGTGTCACATGCGACGGTTCTCCTCCTCCTCCTCCTCCTCTTCTTCCTCGTCCTCCTGATCATTGTGATCAGTATCACCATCCCCAACAGCGTCCCCGTCCTCGTTTTCATCATCACCATCATCGCCATCAACATCAACATCCTCATCATTATCATAATCAGCGGCATCAGCATCGGCATCATCATCAGCAACAGCAGCATCAGCATAAGCATCATCATCATCATCAGCAGCAGCATCAGCATCATCATCATCACCATCATCACCAGAATCATCAACACCATCATCACCACCATGATAGTCGTCATGGCCAATATCGTCTTCAAGTCGTTCCGTCGCTTCATCGTCCTACTCCGCTCCCTGCGCAAAGTACGGCAATGCCAGATGGGCTAGAACCGGCGGAGGTGTCACATGTGGCACCTGTCGGCGTTGCTCGAGCGGTCGCCGCAGAGAATCCTGGGACAGGCCAAGACAGCCCAAAGTCCAGCGATGCATCGCATATGGCGGCTTTCTAGGTTTGCCCTAACCGTCGCCGCCATGAGCATCAAACGCCGTTCACACGTTAGGGCCTCCCGACACCCTCGAGCAAGGACCACCGAGAATGCAGTGCTGGCACGGTGGCGGGCCTTGCCGCAGGCAGCTGGATCCGCCGCCCCCTCTTGATTCATCACAGGGGTGCCTGGCGCGCTGAACCCTTTCGGTTTTGGTTTTGGTTCCTTTTCCAAAAAAAATGCCCCTGGGGCTTCGGCGCGTCCCGCCGGCCACCCGAAAGGTCCGGAAAACTCTTCCAGACCCGGTTGCAAAGGGTTTTTCCTTCTCCAGACGGCTCCTAGATGGCCCAAGATGGCCTCCAAGATGCCTCCAAGACGGCCAAGATGGCCTCCAAGACGGCTAAGATAGTCCCAAGATGCACCCAAGACGGACCCAGATGGCCTCAAGATGAAGACGGCCCCCGAGGCCCAGAAGAGGCCTCCAAGACGGCCCAAGAGCGCTCCAAGACGTCCTCCAGGAAGGCCCGAAAGGGCACAAACCATTCATTTTCCTTGGGTTTGGGAGGATTTTGGCATTTTCTTCTTATCAGCTCTCCGACGGCCCAAGACGGCCCAAGAGGCCCCCAACACCGTCCCAAGATGGCCCAAGAGGCCTCCGATATGGCCCCATGACAGCCAAAGAGCCCCCCAAGAGGGCCCCAAGAAGAGCCCAAGATGGCCCAAGATGGCCCCTAAGACGCCGAAGATGGCCTCCAAGACGGCCAAGATGGTCTCCAAGATGCCTCCAAGACGGCGAAGAAGGCCTCCAAGACAGCGAATATGGCCCCAAGATGCACCCAAGACGGCACCAGATGACCTGAAGATGGCCTTAGACTGCCCGAAAGGTCCGCAAGAGGCCTCCAAGACGGCCCAAGACCCCTCCAAGACGTCCTCCAGGAAGGCCCCTCGGAAACCACCTGATCCGATAGCTCGCCCGACTCCGTATTCCCCGAAGGCTTTTGAAACCCACTCGGGAAACGCGTGGCCCGATAGCTTGGCCAAGCTCAGGCCCAACTTTCGGCCACGCAGGCGATTCGCCGCAGGCGTCATCGATAAACTCGGTTTTGGCAGGACCCTGAGTTGGCCATCCAGGGCGCACAGAAGAACTTGTAATCCATGAGCTCGGGGCGTTTAATATAGCCTTGGCACACTTGCACGCCACCCACCACCAGCTCCCCTACCTCGCCTGTGGCCTTCAATTCTCTGCTGCTGGGGTCCATAATCCACAACGGCACGTAGCTTCCCAAAGGCTTACCTATGGAGGCCAACTTTGCCGGGAGGGCGGCACGATCAACAATTTTCAAAGTGGCATCGAAAAACTCCGTGGCGCCAAAGATGTTGAATACCTGTGTGCTGGCTGGAACTGGCTTTATGCACTCGGTTGTCATACCCTCGCCTGTGAATATAATTCTCTTGAGAGCTCGTGGCACGTTAGCTCTACTAAGCTTGTTCGGTAAGGTGGACACTACGTCTACGAGAGGAATGCGAAAGATGTCTCGCGTCACCACCACAGTGCCCCCCTGCGAGAGAGGCTTGAATATGTCCGCGACGTGTACATCAAAAGTGTAGCTGTTAGAGAAGGCGCAGCGGGTACCCTCCCCGCAAGAGAGGTGGGCGTTCTGCGCGATGTTGGCTGCCGTGCCACCATGGTGCATCATAACGCCCTTCGGCCTTCCGGTGCTGCCAGATGTGTAGATGATGTATGCTAGGTCTGTGGCCTTGACCAGCACACGCTCATAAGGGGGGGGCTCTGTTTGGACGAAGGCCCGGCAATCTTCGAGCTCCAGTTTAGCACCATAAAATGTCAAGGAAGTCTCCAGGAAAGCGCGTTGAAATACCAAGCAGCGACACTCTGCCTCGTCCAGAACGGATCGCTGCTGCGATATAGGCCAACTCGTCAGGAGAGGCATATAGGCCTTCCCAGCTTTCAGGGCCCCGATGATGGCCACCACCATCTCCAGCCCCCGGTCCTGCAATAGGGCAACGATGTTGCCACAATCATTTTGGCGAGTAACCCATCCTGCCACTGCGTCAGAACACCTGTCGAGTTCAAGGTACGTCAACGAGCTGTTTTCCCACTGCACAGCCGGAAGATTTGGCACACGTTGTGCAGTCATCCTGAACAGTTCGTGCAAAACACAACATACATCATCTGAATTGCCTGCCGCAGTTGATGGGCAAGCCATTCTCTTCGAATTGGGCACCCGCGTCAGTCCGGGTGCGTTGGCAGACGTACATTCACTTGGGCTGGCTGGCTAGGCGTAACGCACGCATTTCGGCGTGCCTTGCGTGCCTTGTGCACGATCAACTTGGGCCAGTGGCTACTACGAATGTCTTCACGTACAAACCCACACCTACTTGAACAGAGCCTCAGTGAGCTCAGTCATCGGGAATTTCGTGACCTTCAGAACCTTCTTGTTGATCAGGCATCCAAGGCCACCTTGAGCATTCGCAGCCGAATGGAGCCCTCTTCAGCTCTTGGAAGCATCTTGGGAATCTGGGGTGAGGCTCATGGGCCGTCTAGGGGACCTCCTGCGACAATCTCGGGGTGTCTATAGAAGAGCCCAATGGCGGGAACGTGTGAGAGGAAGGCTGAAACACCCGTGCCAATACCCCCTCTCTGTCCCTTCCCCTTCCTCAGCGCTGATGCTTGGGACTTGACACGCTCAGGGTGTCGCGCTGGCGAGCCAGAACCAGCCACGCGACACGTCAAACCTTGAACGATCGCGGCTGTCCGATCGACCAGGACCGTTCGACATCGGCCGATTCTGGGCCACTGGCGACGTTCAACCTTGAGCGCCCGAGTTGTGAGCGCCGCCGCGCCAGCACGACACGAGCCTGCCGTGAGCAAGAGATCTTGACCGCAACTCGTTCGTCCGCTGATGGGGAGGTCAGACTTCAAGGGGAACAGAAGTTCTCATATACTTATTGGCCCGGGCAAGCAATCTCCACAGTAGCTACCCAAGGAGGAAAGATGGGAAGATGCATCTTCTGAGACGAATGCGGCCCGAAACGAAGAGGACGTATGGAATTGAGCCCACCCTCTCCTGACCCCTAAAAGGCGGACCACCCCGACTAGTAGCAGGCCAAGGAGCAGCCCTCCGGCCCGCCTCCCGCTCCAGCAGGCGCAAAGAACTAGTAGGTGGACGGTGGCTCACGGTGGCCTTCGGCGATCATTGGCGGTCTTCTGCGCGAAAGCTGGACAGTTTGAGTTGACGAGGGGGGGTCTATGATCGAATTCCTTTCTTGTCCGCGGGCGCCAAGTGGTCCAAGACCGTCAGACACCGGTCAGCAAGCAGTGGCGAGCGAAGTGAGGCACGAAGGCGAAGAGGAAACGAGAGCGAGGAGGGAAGAGAGAGGAGCCCGCTCAGACTATGAAAGCCAGCGCGGGGATGCCGTAGATCTTGCATGGTCTGGGACCAAACACGTGACGAATGCAGCCCTCTGGCCCTCCCGCCTCCCGCCTCTCGCCCCGCCTCTCGCCCAAAGTGTGCCGCCGAAGGGCGCGCCGCGGCGGCCGCGGGGGCGACCGCGGGCCTCGTCGAGGACTCCCGCAGGCGGCGGCCACTGGCCTCCGCGGCCCGGCTCGGCTGATGTTGCGACCGCAGGAGGCAACCTTTCTGACTTTACGGACAGACAACCAAAACGAAGAAGACAAAAAGGGTAGCCCAACGCAGAAAACAACCAAAACGACCGAACTAAACTGCAATACAGCACGGAACCGAGAATACCACAACGTACAAAAAATACGGAGAACCCAACCCATTGCAAACACGTGGCGAAAAGTAGCAGGAGCACTCAATGCGCATGAACATACTGAGGGATATCCAATACCCCTGAACGCTTAGGCGAGAAACGGAAGCTATGCTCAAAGCCGCCCCATTCACGCATGCACTCTCACTGGGGCCTTTGGCGGAGCTCCCTTCGGGGCCACGAAACATGTGAGGGGTGTGCCGAAGTGCACCCGAGTACACATGCGAACCCTGCCACTGGAGCCCTTGGTGGGGCTCCCTATGGGGACACGAAGCGTGTGAGGGGCGTGCCGAAGTGATCCCGAGCACGCATGCGAAGCCTGGCACTGGAGCCTTCGGTGGAGCCCCCTGCAGGGCAACGAAGCGTGTGAGATGTGCGCCAGGCACGGACCTGAGTACGCATGCGAACCCTGCCACTGGAGCCCTTGGTGGGGCTCCTGATGGGGCGACAGAATGGACCCGAGTACGCATGCGAACCCTGCCACTGGAGCCTTCGGCGGAGATTCCTATGCGGCAACGAAAAGTGTGAGGGATGTGGCGAAAAGATGATGTGAATAATGGAGATGTTGACAAGGATGACGGCGATGATGCTGACGAGGACGATGATGGCGACGATGAGGATGATACCAATGAGAAGGATGAGGAGGAAGAGAAGAGGAGGAAGGAGGAAAGGAGAAAGGAAGGAAGGACCGAAGAGACGCGCGGCGCTGCGAATTCAACGCGAGGACTTAACACACAGGACGGTTGGAAGCGAACCCCAACACGAAGTTACCCCGGCGAAGAAGTCAACACATTGGAAACGCGCTGTGGAAATTAGAAGGAGCACTCAATGCACATGAAAACCACTCAGGGATATGCAATACCCCTCAACGCACCAAAAGCCGCCCCATTCACGCATGCACTCTCACTGGGGCCTCCGGTGGAGCTCCTTGCGGGGCACCGAAGCGTGTGAGGAGTCTGCCAAAATGGACCAGAATACGCATGCCGACACTGCCACTAAGGCCTCCGGTGGAGCTCCCTATGGGGCCACGAAACCTGTGAGGGGTGTCCCGGCACGGACCCGAGTACGATGCGAACCCTGCCACTGGAGCCTTCGGCGGGGCCCTCTACGGGGCCACGGAGCGGGCGAAGGGTGCCCCAGACATGGACCCGAGTACGAGTACGCATGCGAACCCTGCCAATGGGGCCTTCTGCGGAGCTCCATGCGGGGCCACGAATCGTGTCAGGAGTGTGCCGAAGTGAACCCGAGTACGCATGCGAACCCTGCCACAAAGGCCGTCGGTGAAAACCCCTACGGGGTCACCAAACGTGTGAGAGGTGTGCCGAAATGGGCCCGAGTACACATGCGAACCCTGCCACGGGGACCTTCGGCGGCTATGGGCCCACGAAAAATGTGAGGAGTGCGCCAAAACTGATTCAGATACACACGAATCTTGTCACTGGGGCCCTCGGCAGAACTGCCTATGGGGCCACGAAGCGCGCGAAAGGTTCGCCGAAATGGATCCTCGGGTACGCGTGCGAACCTTGCCACTGGCGCCTCCGGTGGAGGCCTCATATGTGGCCACGAAACGGGCGAAGGATGTCCCAGAATGGACCCGAGTACGCATGAGAACCCTGCCCCTGGAACATTTGGCGGAGCTCCCTATGGCTCCACGAAACATGTGAGGTGTGCCAAAACGGACCCTACTACACATGCGAATCCTGCCGCTGGAGCCCTCGGCGGCGCTCCCTATAGAGCCACGACCGTGTGAGGGGTGTGCCGCAATGGACCCGAGTACGCATGCGAACCCTGCCACTAGAGCCTTCGGCGGAATTCCTTATGGGGCCATGAAGCGTGTGAAGGGTGTAGACACACGGAGATGTGAATGATGGAGGTGGTGATGAGGATGTAGGCGATGATGCTGGCGACGACGATGGTGATAACGACGAGGAGGATGGTACTTATGACACGGATGAGGAAGATGCGAAGAGGAGGAATGAGGCGGAGGAGGAGAAGAAGAAAGGAAAGAAGGACCGAGGAGACGCGCGGCGCTGCGAACCCACAACGAGGACCCAACACACAGTACGGTTGGGGAGCATCGTCCTGCAAAAACGGAAGAAGAGCATCCTGATTAAGAACCCAAGTCATGCCATATGCGTGGCTGATATTAACAGGAGCGCTCAATGCACATTAGAGGGATATGCAGTACCTCTGCACGCAAGCCGCCCACTTCACGCATGCACACTCACTGGTGCCTTCGGTGGAGCTCCCCCCATGGGGCCACGAAACGTGTGTGGGGTGTGCCGACATGGACTCGAGTACACCTGCGAACCCTGCCGCTTGAGCCCTCAGTGGAGCTCCCAATGGGGCCACAAAAAATGTGAGGGGGGTGCCAAAGTGAACCCGAGTACTGTACGCATGCGAGCCCTGCCACTAAGGACTTCGGTGTACCTCCCTACGGGGCCACAAAGCATGTGAGATGTGCGCCAGACATGGACCCGAGTACGCATGCGAACCCTGCCACTGAGATATTCGGCGGAGCTCCCTGTGGGGCCACGATACATGTGAGGGGTGCGCCGCAGTGAACCCGAGTACGCATGCGAAGCCTGCCACTGGAGCCCTCGGCGGAGCACCCTTTGGGGCCACGGAACATGTGAGGGGTGTGCCGAAGTGAACCCGAGTACGAATGCGAAGCCTGCCACTGAAGCCTGCGGTGGGGCTCCCTATGGGGCCACGAAATGTGTGTAGAGCGTGCCCCAAAATGGACCCGAGTACGCATGCGAACCCTGCTACTGGTGCCTACGTGTGAGGGGAGTGCCAGAATGGACCCGAATTCGCATGCGAGCCATGCCACTGGAGCCTTCGGCAGAGCGCACTATGGGGCAACGAAGCGTGAGGCGTGTGGCAACACTGCGATGTGAATGACGGTGATGGTAACGAGTATGAAGGCGAGGATGCTGACGATGACGATGATGGCGACGATGAGGATGGTACTAATGAAAAGGGCGAGGAGGAATGAGGGGAGGAGGGAGGAAGGAAGGAAGGAAGAAGGAAAGAAATAAAGAAAGAAAGGAGACGCATGGCGCTGCGAATTCAAAACGAGGTCCGACCCAACACACAGAGATTGGGAACAATAATGGCCCCAGCATTTGTGTTGATCCTCTGACCCCGGGCGCGCCCCTCCACCCTCCCCAAGGGCCGGGCATACGGGTAGCCGGACGGGAAGGGAGAGAGAGGCCAGGGCGCAGAGGAGAGAAGGAGCACTCGGAGGGGCTCGATGAGCGTGCGCCGCGTCGTTGGCTTGGCCACGGGCCTCCCCTCCTGGGCGAGAAGGGCTTGCCATCCTTTGGACGGCCGTTCCCTCGTGCACTGTTTGGTTCCGTGCGCGTTCATATTCCTCCCAAGGTCATCCAAGATGCTCCAAGATGGTCCAGATTTTCTGGCACTGGCCTGGTGGAGAAGAAATGCACATGTCCGAGCGATGTCAAGGGGAGTTCCGCGCACGGGCGCTCCAGCATCCCAGCACCCCATAGCTTGGGAAGCTGGGGGGTGGCGGGGATGGGCGGAGCGAGTTCAACGAGTTTGATTCCCCCCCTCGCCGTCCGCGCGGCCCGCCAACGTCGGCCGGTGCTCCGGCGCCGGCGACAGCGACAGCGACGACGAAGACGACGACGACGCAGAGTACACTTCGAGGCCGTGCCAGGGCGCGGGGCAGTGCCCCCACCGCCAGCCGTGGCGTTGCACGGAGGGGCTGCCCGCCGCTCTGGCCCGTGGCGAGTCGGGCCGAAGACAGCTGTGGGGCCGCCAGAGCCTGGTGCTGCACGTGGGCCCCATGCAGAGAATGCCGAAACCTGGATCCCGCGAGAACGCCCGAGAGACCCGTTGACCCCGAGCGCGTGAAGGGGAGGGGCGGCGAGAGGACGACGACAACGGAGAGGAGGGTGGAGGGGTGGGGAGGGAGGGAGTGTGAGGGAGGGAGCGAGGAGAGGCAGGATGAGGCTCTCGTTGGTAAGCTTGAGGGTAGCGGGCGGACAGGGGGCGGGATTGTGCGGGGCAGCGGCTTGCGGAAGAGAGGCCTGGCAAAGCTGCATCGACGCACAGGCCGCGTGGGACATTTTGACAAAGTCTCATCGGGCCGCCCTGGATGGAGGCCTTCCATATGGGGTCCGAGTAGATGGAATCGGTGGATCGCGCCGCATCGCCAACGCATCGCCGATGCATCGGAGATACATCGGCGCACATGTCCGATTCATCTGCGCCGTCGGCGTGGACGAAATCAGGCTCCACATCGAGCCGCCTTGGCAATGCATCGGCGATGCGGCGCGATCCCCGACACCATCTACTATCTACCCTGACCACATCTAGGAGGCGTAGACGGGAATCGTCGTGGGAGGCTTTCGATCATCTTGGGCCATCTTGACTGCCTCTGGGCGTCCTCCTCAGTCCTCCTCCTCTTTCCTCCCCCCGCCCCTCCCCTCCCCTCCCCAAACATCCGCCGATATAATTTGTTCCATGCGCGTCTCCAGGGGCCCCGACCCTTTCCCCTTGAGCAATTTCGCGTCCCAGATCAATTTGCGATGCCCCCAAGCCCCCGACTGCGGAAGACGGCGAGCGCATCCACGCCAGACCTGCCGGTGCACTCCGAGTACTCCTCGCGCGGCTTTCCCCTGGCGCCCCTGCCCCCCTGGGCGGCCCAGGGGGAGCAAGCGCCCCACGGGGGCAGCGGCTCTGGCGGAGCAAAGGGGTACGGGGCCAGAGGCAGGGATGAGATGTGGGAGAAGGAAAGCCTCAGCCCTGCTATCCCTGCTGCTGCTCCTGTTCCTGTTCTTGCTCCTCCTCCTCCTCCTCCTCCTCCTCCTCCTTCCTGGTCCTCCTCCTCCTCCTCCTCCATCCTGGTCCTCCTCCTCCTCCTCCTTCCTGGTCCTCCTCCTCCTCCTCCTCCTCCTCCTCCTCCTCTTCGTCCTCCTCCTCCTCCTCCTCCTCCTCCTCCTCCTCCTCCTCCCCCTCCTCCTCCTCATCCTCCTCCTCCCTCTCCATCTCCTTATAGATCGATTACTTTTCCGTGTCGCGCCCCGAGGCTAGTTTTTTGTTAAGCGGGCTGGGCGTTTCGCTTCAGACTTCCTCACTATTGATTATTCTGAAATTTAAAAAGTGACAGCAGCTTCACAGATGAAGGACGGGTCGTTTTCAAAATGCGGCTCTCGCCTCAGCGCCGCGCGCATTCGATTTCAAAATTTGCAAGAGTTTCACGGACTGAGGGCGGGTCGCTTTCAAAATGTGAATCTCGCCTTAGCCCCGCACGCATTCGCTCTAATTATTTGCAAGAGCTTCACGAATTTGGGGCGGGTCGTTTTCAAAACGTGGCTCTCGCCTTAGCGCCGCGCGCATTCGTTTTTAACTTTCGCAAGAGCTTCACGGATTGAGGGCGGGCCGTTTTCAAAATGTGGCTCTCGCCTTAGCGCCGCGCACATTTGTTTTGAACATTTGCAGGAGCTTACGGATTTCCATGATCAGCGTACCAGAAATGGGGTTTGGGAAATATTCACGGTGATGCGGGTGCAACAACTATGCTGGCTCGCGGAGTTGAAGTCCCAACACTGGCGTGCAGGCACAAATCCGGATCGCTAAGACGCAGCAGTCAGCTTGATACGCGGCGTTGAAATACCGAAAACAATGTTTTGGCAGTCCCCCGGATCTTCAAACGGTTGTCTTCCAACGAGGCAATTCCCTCAATGAAATGAACCGCTGTAGGGGCCTATGGACAAGGAGCTTGGAGAGAGGTAATTCCGACATCGTTAATGACTCTTGGGTTTACACTCGTCTTCCTCCTCCTCCGCCTCCTCCTGAAACAAGCCCCCCGCCTGAGACATCCTCACACACTGCTCTAAACGCAAACGAGTCTGCCCACCAAAACAGCCAAACCGCCTGAGACATCCCCACAAACTGGCCGCGAACGGGCCCGTGAAAACACCCCTGGCGGCTCCCCTTAGGGGTGCTGAAACCAGCACCCCGCCTGAGACATCCTCACACACTGCTCTAAACGCAAACGAGTCTGCCCACCAAAACAGCCAAACCGCCTGAGACATCCCCACAAACTGGCTGCGAACGGGCCCGTGAAAACACCCCTGGCGGCTCCTCTTAGGGGAGTATGAGTATGAGTAAGTCTGAGTTTGTGTAGGTCTGAGAATGAGTAGGTCTGAGTGTGAGTAAGTCTGTGTATGAGTAAGTCTGTGTATGAGTACGTCTGGATATGAATAAGTATGGGTATGAGTAAGTCTGTGTATGAGAAAGTGTGTTTATGTGTACGTCTGGGTGTGAGTAAGTCTGAGTATGAGTAGGTCTGAGTATGAGTATGTCTGAGTATGAGTAAGTCTGTGTATGAGTAAGTCTGGGTATGAGTAAGTCTGAGTATGAGTAAGTCCGAGAGGAGGGGAGGAGAAGAAGAGGGAGTAGGAGGCGTCAAAGTAATAACAAGAACCCCATCTTAGGATATGGGGAACAATATTTCTAGTTCGCGCGCGCAGGGCGGCCCATGTAGGTCCGCGGCCGACAAATACCCCGAGCAGGTCCCAGGCAGGGAGATGGTTCTGCTCCTGGGCGCCGCCCTCAGGGCCTCCCAAGAGCCCCAAGAGCGGCCCTGAGGCCCCCAAGAGGCCCCCAGGGCACGAGAACACCACCACGCAGCCACAGTGATGCGAAATGGGCCGGCGGAGTGAGCGAACCGATTCAATAGTTTCCAGGGGAGCAACACGCGGCCCATGAAGAATTGAGAGGGCGGCCCACTCATTCGTGCAGAACATTCCCGGCAAGATGCGAAAGACAGACGCCAAAGCAGCCAGCTCGATCTGGCGGTATTCCCTCGGGAGCGGCACAAACTGCGTCACGTAGCTCAGAGTTGGCATACATCGCGTAGCGCCGTAGCACAGCAAAGGAGGAGGAGGAGGAGGAGGAGGAGGGGCAGGAGGAGGAAAGAGGAGGAGGAGGAGGAGAAGGATGAGGAGAAGGACGAGGAGGACGACGAGGAGCAGGGGGAGGAGGGGGAGGAGCGGAGGAGGGAGGAGGAGGAGGAGGAGGAGGAGGAGAAGGGCGGAGGAGAAGGGCGGAGGGCCTTGGGGAGGCAGGAGGGCGGAGGGCGGAGAGGGGTACGAATCCCTGGCGACGGTGCCTGGCAGAAAGGGCGATCCCTGGCCAATGGCCGAGCGTCAGTACGAGCTGCCGCTCGGCCCGACCTTCCCTTGTCCTTCTCCGCCTGCCCTGCGGAAAAAATGCACCACTATTGCAGCTGGTCGTAGAAAATGCGGTGCGGGAAGAGGGGCCGAGCACAAGGTCAAGCTCGGAAGCGCATTGGAGAGACAGCATGGGCGGGTTGATGTTAGCATCGGGGCTCACTTCCTCGCCCTCACCCTCCAGAACAACATCTGCTTTTCTTGCCAATCAGCGTCTTCCTTCTCCTCCTCATCATCACCATCACCACCATCATCAGCATCAGCATCAGCATCAGCATCATGGTCATCCTCATCCTCATCCTCATCGTCGTCGTCGTCATCATACTCATACTCATAATCATCATCATCATCATCATCATCATCATCATCATCAGCAGCAGCAGCAGAAGCGTCAGCATCATCACCACCACCACCATCATCAGCAGCAGCATCGTCACCGTCACCAGCATACTCATAAGCATAAACATCATCAGCATCAGCATCAGCATAGCATCAGCATCAGCATCAACATCATCATCTGCAGCATCACCATCAGCATCATCAATAGTATTTCATCATCGCCAGCAGCATCATTATCAGCAGCAGCATGCTCATTGTCATCAGCAGAATCCTAAACATCATCAGCATCAACATCAGAAACAGCATCAGCACCATCATCAGCATTACCATGATCAGCATCATCAGCAGCAGCATCATCAGCATCATCACTATCGTCGTCATCCTCAGCATCATCAGCATCATCAGCAGCAGAAGCAGCGGCGGCGGCAGCATCTGCATAACCATCACCATCACCTCCATCATAAACATTAAACTTACTATCGTAAGCAGCAGCCGACTCAGCATCGCCAGTAGCAGCAGCATCAACATGTTCACCATCATCACCAGAATCAGTATAATCATCACAACCCTCATCATCATCAACATCATCATCGTCATCATCAGCACCATCATCACCATCAGCACCATCATCATCATAATAACCACCGGCGTCAACAGCATCATGATCGTCGTCGCCATCATCATTACCATCATCATGAATCGTCAGCATTCTCAGCACCATCATCATCGTCGTCGTCATCAGCATCATTATCACCCACAGCATCATCATCAACATCATCATCACCATCATCATCATCATCGTCATCATCATGAAAATAATCATTATCATCATTATCATCCGCAGCAACACCACGGCATCGTCCTCCTCGCCCCAGGAACGACCCGCACCCCTCTCCAGTTTTGCGGTTGGGCCAGAACTTCGAAGGGCATCCAGCCGCGGCGACGAGAAGCTACCGAAGGCACGAAAAAGGTAACCCCCTTCTCCTCCTCCTCATCCCACCTCCCCCTCAACCCCTTATCCTGCTCTTCTCTTCTCCCCTTCCTCCTCGTCCTTCCTCCTTATCCTGCTCCGCTCTCATCCTTCCCCTGCTCCCTCCTCCTCCTCCTCCTCCTCCTCCTCATCCTTCCCCTCCTCCTCATCATCAGCACCAGCATCAGCATCAGCATCAGCATCAGCATCAGCATCATCATCATCATCATCATCATCATCATTATCATCATCATCATCATCATCATCACCATCAGCATCAGCATCAGCATCAGCATCAGCATCATCGTCGCCGTGATCATTAAAACTACCACCACCATAATCGCCACCAATAACAAGCACATCATCGTCATCATCTCCTCCGCCATCATTATGCTCATCCTCATCATTACCAACAACATTTTCATCGCCATCATCATCGTCATCCTCATCATCGTCGTCATCATCACAGTCCATCTTCATCATCATCATCATCATCATCATCAGCATCACCATCATCATTAGCCGAATCATCATCACAACTATTATCAGTACTGTCATCGTCAACAACCTTCCCTCCTGGTCCCTGCCAAAGTGACATGTGGCGGCGAGGCAGCATCGGATCACCCGGTCCTGCAGGCACATCCCCACCTGGCCGAGCACACCCGCGCGCGACGCGTCGCTGCCGCTGCATGGGCATGGCCCTGCTCTACGGGCATCTGCATGCACTACGCATGCAGTTGCCCTCTTCTCTCCCCCCCTGTCTCACTCTCTCTCTCTCTCTTTCTCTGTCTCTCTCTCACGGGGGGGACGAAAAAAGGGGGATAGCAGAGGGTAGGGTAGAGAATCAGCTCACGTAGCTGATTTTCCCAGCGCCTCCTGGCGCCGGGAGGCGCCCATGTATCGAGGAATGGGCCCAGCGGCGGGGCCGAAATCAGCTGCACGCAGCAGATTTCGTAACCCCGCTTTCCCTATCCCCCCCTTTTTGTTCGGCCCGACTCTCTCTCTTTCTCTTTTTCTCTCTCTCTCTCTCTCTCTCTCTCTATATATATATATATATATATATATATATATATATATATCGGGAGCTCGTCGACAGGAGGAGTCTACGGGGGTCTCGAGACCGTCTGGGGCCGCCAGAATTGCTGTCTGAGGGCATCCCGGGGCGATTTTAAGCCTCCCGGTGCCGGGCCCAGGCCCAAGTCCCCACATTTATGGTCGATGTTCCGGCCCTCGGCCCCCGAGCCCGGTGCGCCGTTATGTATACATTCATACACACATACACACATGCATACATACATACTTACATACATACACACATACATACATACGTGCGTACATACATACATACCTGCATACATACATGCATACATACATACATCCATACATACATACATACATTAATTATTATTAGCACAGCTTGGGCGCCAGCCGAGGCGCCGAAGTCTCTTGAAAAAAAACCCGCCGAGAGGAGAGACGGCCAAGGGACCAGGGGGCCAAGGCCAGAGACCCAGGGGCCCAGGACGGCCCAGGACCCAGGGAGAGAAGAAAGAGCGGCCCAACCCCCCGCTCCGCCCTCGGCGGCACGCTCACGCGAGGAGGCAGCGCGTGCGCCCCGCGCGGCCTCGCCGCCCGCTGCCGCCCCAGCCCCGCGGCCGAGCGGGCGCCCCAGCCGAAGGGCGGGCGGAGGCGAGGCGCCACGACGGCGTGCCTCGGCAGGCGCGGGCACGGACCGCCCGTCGGTGGCCCGCCCGCCGCGCCCATCAACCAGCCTGCGGATCACGTCCATCAGCGCTGGCCCAACCACTCCTGAAGGCTCCGATGGAGCCCGCCTGGCGGCGCGGTGCCCAGCAGCTCCTCGCTGCCGACCTTGATCATGGCCTTCTTGAACGTGGCCGCGACCTCGGGCACCCCCACCGCCACGCACACTCGGGTGTGCTTCTTGTCGCACATGTCCTTGACCTTGAAGTACTTGAAGCTGGACATCGTGAACTCCTTGTCGCTGGCCTGAACGTGGGGCGCCTTCACTGGCCCCCCCACGTCGGTGCCCGTCACCTCCGCCGCGCTGGCGAGGGAGCGCTCCGCCGATTCCAGGAGGTAGGGCAGCGGTGGTCCCAGGTCGTGCTGCGCGGGGCTCTTGCCGCGGCACATCTCGCTGTAATTATTGCCCGCATCCTTCACGTTCTTGATCATGTCGTTGCCGATCGGCACCTTGAACATGACGTGGCAGGCCGGCTCGAGGTCGCGGATCTGGAGGTCGTGCGAGAGTCGAAAGCTGGGCGAGGGCTGCTAAAACCGTGGCTGCTAAAACGGCCCTCCCGGAAGAAAAAAACAACTTCCCGGAATGAGGCGCGGCACGCGAAACAGTCAACGGGCTTCTTCCCGGAAGGACGCAGACAACTTCCCGGAGGTCGATTTTAGCAGCCACGGATTTAGCAGCCCTTGCCCGGCTTCTGAGAGAGCACCAGGCGCGCCATCGAGGCCACCATCTCCTCGAACTCGTCCTGCTGGCGGCGGGCGCGAGACTTCGCGGCGGCCTTGGCCCTGCCTCGCGGCTGGGGGGCCGCCTCGCCCTGGCCCTCCTCGCCCCCGCGGCGTGGGCCTCCTGCAGGGCGCTGACGAGCACGGCGGCCGCCTGGCGGCCCCCCCACCACCACGCGGGCCCCGTCCTCGGCCACGGCTGGCGCACCCGCCAGAGCCCAGGCTGGCGCCCGCGGCGCGGCCGCGGCTGGCGCAGCCGCCAGGGCCAGCATGGCCACGAGGCTTCGGGGGCCGCGGCGGCAGCAAAACAGATCTCCCCCCTGCGAAATGCACTGACAGGAAATGGCTGTAGTGGTGCTCCAGCGTCGGGGACAGCTCGCCGCGCACAGGACATCGAATATCGTCTGGGACCAACAACTTCGGCGCAGCATACGCCAGCCCTCCCCGACAGTACCCTCGAGCAAGAGCGAACCTGACGTGCTGCGCAGCCGAAGCCCTAGACGCCAGCACCGCCCCGCAGAACCCACACAGATTCTACACGCACAAGGAAGACTCGATCGCCCGATACTTGTGAGAGCTGATTTTGCACCACAGCAGGGCTCGCTCCGAACAGAAGGCGGCCCCGCACAGGCCCTCAGCGCAGGGCCCCTGGCACGCGAACTCGAAGTCACCGATGTCGATGAGGCCAGGCGGCTCACGTGCACAGCGAAAACGGTCGCCATGAAGTGTCCACCAGCGATGCCGCACGGCCGCGGGCACCTCTCGCGACGGCGGGCACTGCGCCGCCCATCCGCGGACCCGAAGCACACGAGGGTCGAGCTGAAGGACCTCATCACGCAGAGCACCCTGCAGCAGCACGAGGGGGCGCTCGCCCCGCGCCTCCAGTAGGTCCACGCGCTCTGACGCGTGCAAGAGCCGCTTCAAGTCGTCCACCATCAGCCTCGCGAGCGCCGAGGCCCCCTCGCCCAAGCGGCCGTCCTCGCCCAGCGCGGGCTGCAGCACGCAGGGCAGCTGGCCGAACAGCGCCGTGAGCTCCATCTCGTGATCCCCAGGATGGCGCACCATGCACTTCATGAGCCCGAGCCTCACCGCGCGCAGCTCGGTCTCGATGTCCGCCATCTGCAGCAGCTGGCGCACGACCTGGGAGGGCATGGCCCTGTGCTGGTAGCCCTCCTCATCCAGGAAGCCCCTCAACACACGCGCGCCCAGGGCCGAACGGCGCAGGCGCAGCGCGCCCCCCCCCCCCCCCCCCCCCCCCCCCAGGAGCCAGGAAAGACTGCGTGGGCACGACCGCCGCCGCCCTCGAGAGGAGGGCCCCCAACGCCTTTGAGCGGAAGACCTGCTGCGCCACCTCGACGGAGGTCTCAGACTTCCAGAAGCGCCCCCTGTCCGCGAAGCCCCGCGTGGCCGCCGCCGCGCGAGCCCTGATCTCCGTCGCCAGGCCGCCCTGGTAGTGCAGCATCGGGCCCAGGTAGCGGGCGACCGTCGAGCAGTTGCCCCTCACGCCGAGCCGGCCCGCGAAGAAGGCCCTCGTCCAGGCCCCGGCCCCAACCCCACGGAAGGCGCGCATGGCGCACTGCTTGGAGATGTTATGCTGGAACCCGCGCGGCTCCAGCAACCTGTCCAGCAGCTCCTCCGAGGCCCTGCGATTCTTGATCACCGCGTCGTGGCACCACGAGACGAAGCGCTTGCAGGGGTCATCCGCGAACTTCGTGAGGCCGAGGTCCAGCACGGCGCCCGCGACGACGGACGTCGCCTGCAGCAGCTGCGCGTCGGGCCGACCTGAGTCCTCGATGGCCCACTCGGTCGCAACTGGTGAACGCCTCGAGGAAGAGCGGAGGGCCGATCGAGTCGCCGATGAGCACGCCCCAGTTAGTCTTCATGCGCAGCACCCCCTCGGCCGTCTCGACCTCGCAGTGGTAGTCGAGGACCCTGCGCGCCACAATGGGGTGGTCCTCCACGCGCACCAAGCCCTCCAGGCCCCGCATCATGTCGCCCACGGGCGGGCACTGGAACGCCTTGCTCAAGTCCTTGAAGCTCGTGATCGCCGCGAAGCCGAAGCGCGCCGCCCGCTCGGCCACCACTGCGGTGACCACCGGAGCCCCATCCCGAGAGCGCCCCGGGGCAAAGCCGAAGTCATTCGGCGCCGCCATCTCCTTCTCAGCCCTCGTCGTCAGCACCGTGGCGTAGCAGTTGCCGATGGGGCACATCACGTGGATGACCCTGCCGATGTCCGCCGCCCTAGAACTGGGCCACGCCAGAGGGGCAGCCTGGAACACGTGGACGAGGGCCAGGCAGTGCAGCAGCCGCTCCCTGAGCGCCTTCGTGCTCGGGGGCTCCGACCTGTAGCCGATGCCCTCGCCCTGCGCCGCAGCCGACCTCGACGCCGAGCACATCCCCCGCGCTGGCACAGGCGCCGACCACGGCGGCGCTGCACGTCGAGGCTGCGTCCTCCTGCGCAGGCGCTCCTCCAGTTTTTCTCAAGTCCAGCGCCGCCGCCTCCTCAGCCTCCCGCGCCGAGCAGCACCTGACCAGCGGCTGCCCGGGCTGCTCAAGGCACGGCCTCGAGCCCAGCTCCGTCGCCGCGTATCCCCCCAAGGCGCCCGGGGCCCTCGAGGAGCTGGCGCCGCGCCGCCGCCGTGAGCTCCAGGCGGGGTGTGCAGTGCACCCGACGCCGCGTGCCCTTCCCCCTCTCGCCGAGCAAGTGGGCCAGCCTCCAGACCGCGGCCGCGCCGCCCACCCTCTCCGCCTCCGCCTGCGCCTCGCAGCGCACCGCGCGGAGCCGCCTGCGCTGCTGCCGCTGCAGTGCGTGCAGGCGGCGGGCGGCGTCCCTGAGCTCCTGCGCGCACCTCTCCACCTCGGCCTCCGTCGAAGTCGCCGCCTCACCCTCGATCACGTGCCGACGGCGGCTGGCCGCCGGCTCCTGCAACAACTTCTTGGGCAGCGCCGTCGCCTCATCCATCTCCCTCGTGTCGCGCGCCTTGGCGCCGAAGTGCGCCAGGCCCACCTCGCGCACCGTCTCCACCAGCTCGTCCCACGCCTCGTCGGGCCCCAGCTCGTCCTCCAGCTGCGGGCGGACCAGGTGCTCGCACTGGCATTCCAGCTCCCTCAAGAACTCCGCCTTGCCCTGGTGGCGCTTCATGGCCTGCATGCACGCGTCCATGTCCCACTGCGCCCTCTCAGCCCTGGGGAGGAGCTCGGGGTGCACAGGCATGATCATCACCGACAGCCCCAGCGGCGTGTGATCCCTCCTTCCTCTCGCTCGGATGGCCTGCCACCTGTCGCCGATCGCGTAGAGCGGCTTGCAGGGCCCCACACTCTGCATGAGCTCGCGCGGAATCGCGATCACATCTGGCTTAGACCTGGCCCCGCGGGGCCCGAAAAAGTGTAGCCCTCGTAGAACGTGTTGACAGTGGCGAGCCCCCAGTCCTCGCATAGCCGCCTCCACGCCGCGCCAGACTCGTGCTCCAGCGCGGGCTCGACCCCTCCTATAGCCTCCGACAAGGGCACGCAGACCCCCGCCTCATGCTTGACCATGCCAGCCCCGTCGTTGAGGTCGGCGCAGAGCAGCGGCGCGAAGCGGACGGGGGTCTCCATGAGGCACCGCTGCGCCCACGTAAACAGAGCCTCCGCCGCCGCCTGCTGGACCGCCAAACCCCTCACAGGGAAGTAGAGGGCCAGCGCCAGGACGTCCAGCGCCCCGCGCCGCAGGCGCGCGCCGCCGCCTCGCCCCCGCAGGGCCGGCGGCGGCGACAGGAACTTCAGCACCTTGAAACCCTTCTTGAAAAGATCGAGACCCCACATGCCTTGTTGGTTTGCCCGCCTCGACCCAAACCCCAGTGCAGGGCGTCGTGGTTCGGCAGGGTCTGCTTCGAGACGCCCCCGCCGCCGCTCCACTTCATTTGTGTGCCCTGCAGCGCCACGATGTCGTAGTGCTCGAGCTCCTGGCTGATATCCTCCGATCGGACGCGCCTGCACAGCGAGAGCGGGTTGTAGCTGACCACTCGCATCGGCACGTCCCCAAACAGGGGAACCAGCCTCAGCGCGCCAGGGGCCTCGCGCAAGCGGGAGGCGATGGCGAAGACATGGCGCAGCCGGATGGTGCCGTGAGCATCTTGGCGTCGCGGCCCGCCGAGCCTCCGAGCAGATTGCGACGCTACATACATACATACATACATACATACATCCATCCATCCATCCATCCATCCATACATACATACATACATACATACATACATACATACACACACATACATACATACATACATGCATGCATGCATGCATGCATGCATACCAACATACATACATACATACAAACATACAAACATACATACATACATATAGGCGCAGCCCCCCCCCAGCACCCACTGATTTTCATCGCGGTTCGCGCTGATCGCACTCGCATTTTCTTTACTGTCAGATTCGGTTCTCGCCCTGAGACGGCGGCGTCGAATAATGAACGTCATCTGGAGAGCCAACCACTTGATCCTGCATCTCCTTCCCCTCTTTCACCTCGTCCATCCTCCTCCTCCTCCTCCTCCTCCTCCTCCTCCTCCTCCTCCTCCTCCTCCTCCTCAACCTCAGAAGATGCAAACGTCCGCTTCCCCCGCCTTTGGGAGAACAGGTATAACATATCAGCGGCAGCGCTAACAAGAACGATAAGCGAACCATATGATTTCTCAGGCACTCCAGGGATGCACAGGGATGCTAAGTGACGATCGCTGTGCAGGCTCAGGGATCCCAGGGATTCCAGGGATGCGAAGTCACGATCCCTGAGCAGGCTCAGGGACCCCAGAGCTTCCAGGGATGCGAAGTCACGATCCCTGTGCAGGCTCAGGGATCCCAGGGATCCCAAGGATTCCTAACCCTCCAGCAAAACCGACCTGGGGATCCACCAGCGATCCCGCGCTCAGAATCCCTGGGATCCCTGAGCCTGCTCAGGGATCGCGACGTCGGTTGTCAGCAAACCATATGATTTCTCAGGGATCCCAGGGATTCCAAGGATGGCAAGTCACGATCCCTGAGCAGGCTCAGGGATCCCAGGGTTCCAGGGATGCGAAGTCACGATCCCTGTGCAGGCTCAGGGATCCCAGGGATCCCAAGGATTCCTAACCCTCCAGCAAAACCGACCTGGGGATCCACCAGCGATCCCGCGCTCAGAATCCCTGGGATCCCTGAGCCTGCTCAGGGATCGCGACGTCGGTGGTCAGCAAACCATATGATGTCTCAGGGATCCCAGGGATTCCAGGGATGCCAAGTCACGATCCCTGAGCAGGCTCAGGGATCCCAGGGATTCCAGGGATGCGAAGTCACGATCCCTGTGCAGGCTCAGGGATCCCAGGGATCCCAGGGATTCCTAACCCTCCAGCAAAACCGACCTGGGGATCCACCAGCGATCCCGCGCTCAGAATCCCTGGGATCCTTGAGCCCGCACAGGGATCGCGACGTCGGTTGTCAGCAAACCATATGACCTCAGGGATCCCAGGGATTCCAGGGATGCGAAGTCACGATCCCTGAGCAGGCTCAGGGATCCCAGGGATTCCAGGGATGCGACGTCACCATCCCTGTGCAGGCTCAGGGATCCCAGGGATCCCAGGGATTCCTGACCCTCCAGCAAAATCGGCCTGGCGACTTCGCAAAGATTTGGGGGGTTGGGAATCCCTGGGATCCCTGGGATCCCTGAGCCTGCACAGGGATCGTGACTTCGCATCCCTGGAATCCCTGGGATCCCTGAGCCTGCTCAGGGATCGTGACTTCGCATCCCTGGAATCCCTGGGATCCCTGAGAAATCATATGGTTTGCTGACAACCGACGTCGCGATCCCTGTGCGGGCTCAGGGGGATCCCAGGGATTCTGAGCGCGGGATCGCTGGTGGATCCCCAGGTCGGTTTTGCTGGAGGGTTAGGAATCCCTGGGATCCCTGAGCCTGCACAGGGATCGTGACTTCGCATCCCTGGAATCCCTGGGATCCCTGAGCCTGCTCAGGGATCGTGACTTGCATCCCTGGAATCCCTGGGATCCCTGAGACATCATATGGTTTGCTGACCACCGACGTCGCGATCCCTGAGCAGGCTCAGGGATCCCAGGGATTCTGAGCGCGGGATCGCTGGTGGATCCCCAGGTCGGTTTTGCTGGAGGATTAGGAATCCCTGGGATCCCTGGGATCCCTGAGCCTGCACAGGGATCGTGACTTCGCATCCCTGGAATCCCTGGGATCCCTGAGCCTGCTCAGGGATCGTGACTTGCCATCCTTGGAATCCCTGGGATCCCTGAGAAATCATATGGTTTGCTGACAACCGACGTCGCGATCCCTGAGCAGGCTCAGGATCCCAGGGATTCTGAGCGCGGGATCGCTGGTGGATCCCCAGGTCGGTTTTGCTGGAGGGTTAGGAATCCCTGGGATCCCTGGGATCCCTGAGCCTGCACAGGGATCGTGACTTCGCATCCCTGGAATCCCTGGGGTCCCTGAGCCTGCTCAGGGATCGTGACTTCGCATCCCTGGAATCCCTGGGATCCCTGAGCCTGCACAGCGATCGTCACTTAGCATCCCTGTGCATCCCTGGAATGCCTGAGAAATCATATGGTTCGCTTATCGCTCTTTTTAGCGCTGCCGCTGATATCTTATACCTGTTCTCCCAAAGGCGGGGGAAGCGGACGCTTGCATCTTCTGAGGTTGCGTTAGAAAAAGCATTCCGCTTGCAACACGTGACTCGGGAAGAGGAACGGAAAGGAGCAGGGATGATGAGAAGAGGATGCGTCTCCAGCTTCGTGGAAGAGGGAGAAGGCGTAGAGTGGGTGCTGGGGGGGGGGCTGTCCACATATATATATATATATAGAGAGAGAGAGAGAGAGAGAGAGAGAGAGATGTGTGTGTGTATATATATAGTCCCTTGTCTATATTTTAATAATTCCGGGGGTGCGGACCCCCCCCCCGAAACGGGACCCCCCGGATCCGTGCCACGGGGGCGGTCGAAAATCCTTTCCAAGGCGTGCACGCAGGCGGGCGGCAGTGCCAAATCGGTCGGCGCAAGCCCACAGAGACACCCAAGACAGTCCAGGATAGCACCCGGGTAGCCTTGAAGACCCTCCGCGAGAGCCCCAAGACCGCAAAATCATTGAATTTCCATTGGTTTTTCAATGTTTTTTAGCGTTCTCGCTTTTTCGGGTTTCCGACGCTCCCGGACCGCCCAAAGAAGCTCCCAAAACCGCTCCAGGACGGCCCAAGAAGCTCCCAGAGCGCGCTGAGAGCGCCCCAAGACGGTCCAAGACGCGCCCGAGATGGCCCACGAACGCTCCAAGACGGCCCAAAAGGGGCCCCAGGGCCCCAGGGGGAACCACGAACTGAAAATACGAGCCTCCCGCCCCGAGAAGGCCCAAGGAGGCCCCAAGAGAGCTCCACAGGGCCTCGGGAAGCCCCCTAAGTAGCTCCGGTGAGGCTCCAAAAACATTCCAAAGTGTTACTTTCCCATTGGTTTTTCAATGTGTTCAGCGTCCTCGTTTTCTCGGGTGTCCGACGCTCCAAGACCGCCCAAGAAGCTCCCCAAACCGCCCCACAACGGCCCAAGAGGCTCCCAGAGCGCTCAGAGAAAGCCCCAAGACGGTCCAAGACGCGTCCGAGATGGCCCACGAACGTTCCAAGACGGCCCAAAGAGGAGCCCTAGGGGGGACCACGATCTGAAAATACGAGCCCCCCGCCTCGAAAGAGCCCAAGGAAGCCCCAAGAGAGCTCCAAAGGGCCTCGGGAGGCTCCCTAAGACGTTTCGGTGAGGCTCCAAAAACATTCAAAAGGCTCCAAAAACATTCAAAAATGTTACTTTCCCATGAGTTTTTCCATGTTTTCAGCGCCCTCGTTTTTTCTGGTTTCCCACGCTCCAAAACCGCCCAAAAAACTCCCAAAACCGTTCCACAACGGCCCAAGGGGTTCCCAGAGCGTCCTGAAAAACCCCAAAACGGTCCAAGACGCGCCCCAAAATGGTCCAAGACGGCCCACGATCGCTCCGAGACGGCCCAAAGAAGGGCCCCAGGGAGGACCAGATAATTGAAAATACGAGCCTCCCGCCCCGAAAAGGCCCAAGGAGGCCCCAAGAAAACTCCAAAGAGCTTCGGGAGGCCCCCATGGGAAGCTCCGGCGAAACTCAAAAAGTTTCCAAATCGTTAATTCTCGGGTGGCTCAAGCGGAGGAGGAGGAGGAGAAGGAGGAGGAGGAGGAGAAGAAAGCAGACAAAAAAGGAGAACGAGGAGGAGGAAGAGGATGAGGAAGAGGAGGAAGAGGCGGGGCAAGCGAGCGCTGCTCAAGCGAATGCAGGAGGGCGCAACGGCCCCACAACAGCAACCGTCAGACCGCCCCACAAGGTTCCGGGAGAACCCCCGCGAACCCACTCGAAGGGTTTCAGCGCCCCAAGGCGGCCCAGCGGCCCTCAAAAGGGGGTCCCGACGGCTCATAAGAGCCAAGCAGACCAACACCCTGCCCGTCAAACCCGCCGCCCTCGAAGTCGCACCACTCCGCCGCCCCGCGCCCCCTTCATCTGATAGTCCCTGAAGAATAGCCGCATTCTGCTCGCAATCCCGGGTTCGCAACCAATTTTCCGGAAATTCGGTTGCGAACCCGGGATTCCAGCTGTTTCCCGCGCGGCCCCCACTCATATGCGCCATTACATGCGCCCGCGGCCTCCAACTCGCAGTTCTGGCCCGTCCCAGGTTGATTGCCCCCCTTTCTGCTCTTCCTGCGCTTCTCCGAAGTGCGAACCAGCGGACCGCGGCTAAAATGGAAAAAAGGATGGCACCACGGGCCAACCATTCCAAAACTTCAAGGAACAAGGTGCATGGCGCGAAGCGCCAATGCAGCCTTGTATATATATATATATATATATATATATATATATACATTTTCATTCCCGAGGTTGCTTGATGATGCTGGGCAGTTGCTTCAGAACGGCCTTCCGACGGCCCAAGACGATCCAAGAGGCCCAAAAGATTGCCCCAAGATCGCCCAGGCAGCCTCCAAGATGGCCCCAAGATGGCCCAAGACGCTCCCGAAACTGCCCCCAAAGGGCCCCAAAATGGCCCAAGAGGCCTCCGAAACGCCCCGCGAGGGTCCCAAGACGGCTTCCGACGGCATGAAACGGGCCAGGAACGCTGCGAGGCAGCCGAAGAGGCCCCCAAGAAGCCTCCAGAGGTCCCCCAGAGGACCAAGGAACTCCCCAAGAAGCTCCCCAAGGCCCCCCAGGAAGCTCCCAGGTGAGAACAAAACGTATACCCCTATACTGCGTAGTGGCCCCTGGGGGGGGGGGGGGCCTAGGGAGCCCTGGGCGGTGTTTGTGTAAGTAAACGCACCTCAAAGTATCCAGGTATCTCTTACTCATCCCGCATTCGTCTTCTCCCTGCTCCTACTAGCGCCCTCGCGCGTCCTCCTTATCCTCGCAAGTTTCAACTTCCAGGATGTAGTTTGCTCGTCCTCCTGCGTCCTCTCCGCTTTTTCCCAGCCCTGCTTTATCCTAGTCTCTCTCCTCCTCCGCTCCCTCTGCCACCTCTTCCCCCCTCGAATTTCGCCCATCGTCATGCGCTTGCTCAACGACCTTCCTCCTCTCCCCTTCCCCGCCCTTTCTCCCCTTTCCCTTTTCCATCCTTGAATTGCGGCGCGCGCACGGCGCGCGTCGAACGTGCGAGGCGCGGCGCCTCGAACGCAGCGGCCGCGGCCGCGGGGCGGCGCGGGGCGGCGCTGCCCGAAGCGGCGAGGAAATGGGCGCGGGCGCCGACGACGACGTCGACGTCGACGTCGACGTCGACGACGACGACGACGGTGACCCCCCTCCCCCGCCCCGCGCCTCTCTCCCCCCACCTCCCTCCTCCAAGTATTTCCTCGCCGCTTCGGGCCGCGCCGTGGGCGCGGCGCGGCCTCCTACTTCATTGGGGCGCTTCTTGGCCCCCACGTCGCTGTTGTTCCCCCGCGGCAGAGGGCGGCGGATGAAGGGGGGGGGGGCGAGGGGGGGAGGGGCGGGGCGCGGTGGGGGGGGGGGGAGGGGGGGGGCTGCGAGGGCGGCGGGGGAAAAAGGACAAGGAGAGAGGGGGGATAAGGAAAGCGGTCGGAAGGGCCCGCGGGGGAGAGGCCGAGGGGGGCGGGGGAGGGCGACGAGGAAACGAAGAGACGAAGGGGGCGAAAAGGAGGAACCGCGGTGGCGGGAGGCGACTAGGGGGGCGGCGAGACAGAAAGGGCGAAGGGCACACGTAAGAAGCGAACGGGGGAAACACGAAAAGGACACGGGGAGACGGACAAAGGGGAAGCGAAGGGGATTGAAAAGGGGGAGAAGGAGGACCTGGGCCTGCTCGCCACCCCCCGCCCCCGCCGGGGCCCCCCGAAGCGCCCAGGGCGTCGGAGATGGCGCCCGGGGCGGCCCAGGCAGATCGCCAGGGCCGCCAACGCGGGCCAAGAAGCGCACACGACGGCCCAAGATGACCATAAGACGACCCAAGATGGCTTCGACATGGCCCAAGACGCCGCCAAGACGGCCGAATGCGGCCCCCAGGGCGCCCCAGCAAGGCCCGACAAGGCCTAAAAAGGAGACCGAAACAATTCGACGTGCGCGAACGGGCGTTTGCGTTCCTGTATGTTGGGCTGCTGTGTGCTGGATGGTACCGCCGACGAGCTGCCGCCTCCTGTGGGCTGCCCCGCTGGCGCCTCATCCTTCCCTCCTCCGACAGCCTCGCCGTTGGTGGTGGTGCGACGTTTCTTGGCCAAGCGGTTGGAGATCTCCTCTTTGACCGTCGCGGCCTTCTCCAGCCAGCCCTGCACCTCTGTGCAGCGATGGCGGCCATCCGATGGTCCGTGACCGCACTCTGCTGCGGTGCCGCCGTCGAACGCCATGGCGCAGGAGAGGGTGACCGACCCCGCGATGACGATCGCCGATGGGAAGATGACTCGGACAAAGCGACCTTCTTGTGCCCCTTAGGGCGAAACAGCGAAACATACTCACCACACGAGCATGTGCACGATCGTGAAACAAGGATGTCATTCCACTCGCAAAACTGACAAAACCTGCACTTGCCCCAGAGCCGCCGAGTGGGAGCAGGCGACATCGACATGAACTCTAGCTTTGGCGATCGTTTCGAACAAGTGTAGTAGGGTAGGAAGCGATATGCCTCAAGCGCCCCGTGCAAGCACCAGAGACTGGCGTGACATACGGTGTCGGAAAAAGATGCCCTGGACAACCCGCCGGCCCGACCAGGGCCGTCAACTCAAGCCATTGTGGCTTGAGAGAAGGAGGAGGAGGAGGAGGAGGAGGAGGAGGAGGAGAAGGAGGAGGAGGAGGAGGAGGAGGAGGGGATGGAGGAGGAGGGGGAGGAGGCGGCGGAGAGGGGGAGAGGGAGGAGGAGGACGCGGGAAGGGCAGTGGAGAGGACGAGAAACGACGAGACAATGCAGTGCACGCCAGGGCGCGGCTCTATTGAGAGCGCAGCGGGGGGGCCGTGGCCCCTCAGGTGTCGGAGGGCGGAGGAGGAGGAGGAGGAGGAGGAGGAGGAGGAGAAGTTCGGCTACTCTGAGGAGGAGGAGGAGAAGGAAGAGAAGAGAAGAGAACGGCCACGGAGAGGAGGAAGAGGAGGAGGAAGGGAGGAGGAGGATGAGAAGGAAGGCTGACACTTCTCGACGCGATGAGCACATCGGCTGAGCGCTTGAGGCGAACCTGCCGACGCCCACCATGCTGCTCTGCTGATGCTGCCCCTGCCGCCGCGGCCATTGCTGCTGCTGCTGATGCTGCTGCTCCTCCTCCTCCTCCACCACCTCCTCCTCCTCCTCACCGTCATGATCCACTTCCGCGTCCACTTCCACTTCCAATTCCTTCCCTTCCTCCCACTTCTGCTCTTCCTCCTCCTCATCCTGCTTATGCTGCTCCTGAAATGATAGACATGGAATTCGTTCCGGCGTTGCCATCCTCCGCTTATTCTTCTTCCTCCTCCATCCCCTCATTGTCCTCCTCCTCCTCATATTCTTCCACCTCCTCATCCTCCTCCTCCTCTTCCTCCAGCTCCTCCTCCTCGTTCTCTTTCCTCCTTCCTCCTTCCTACTTCTTCCTTCGTCCTTCTTCCTGCCTCCTCCTGCCTCCTCATTCCCCTTCCCTCCGTCTCTTCCTCCTCCACCTCCTCCTCCCTCCTCCTCCTCCTCATCCTCCTCCTCCTCCTCCTCCTCCTCTTCCTCCTCCTCCTCGTCCCACACTGTTTCACTCTTCTCCTCCTCCTCTTCTTCTTCTTCTGGCTTCTCCTCCTCCTCCTCCTTCTCCTCCTCCTCCTCCTCCTCTGCGTCCTCATCATCATCTTCCCCCGCCTCCTCATTCTCCTCCTCCTCCTCCTCGTCCGTTTCCTCATCAGCATCAGCAGCAGCATCAGCAGCGAAATGGGCATCAGCATCGACGTCGTCATGATCATCCTCAGCAGCAGCATAACCATCATCAGCATCATCAGCATCATCAGTATCAGCAGCAGCATCAGCATCATCAGCATCATAATCATAAACAGCATCCTCATTATCAGCATCATCAGCATCATCACCAGCATCATCGTCAGCATCATCAGCAGTAGCAGTATCATCATCAGCATCAACAGCTGCAGCACAAGCAGTAACATCAGCATTAGCATCATCATCACCAGCAGTAGCAATGGCAGCAGCATCAGCATCAGCATCACCATAACCACCATAAGAATGTTCAACATCATCACCCCCGTCAACATCATTAACGTCAACGGCAACATCATCATCAGCATCATCGACAGCAGCATCATCGACATCATCAGCATCATCAGCATAAAGATGAGCATCATTAGCATATATGCCATCATCGTCTGGACCAGCACCAACGTCATCATCATGATCATCAGCATCAGCATCATCATCATCACCACCATCAACAACAACAGCAACATCGTCAGTAGTGTCGTTATGGGCATCGGCATCATCGTCATCATCATATGCATCGGCATCATCACCACCACCAGCATCGTCATCATCAGCAGCATCGTTGTCGTCCTCACCGTCGTCAGCAAGAGCAGCATGAACATCATCATCAGCAGCACCGTCATCAGCAGCATCGTCATCAGTTTTGCTGGCATCATCATCATCGCCATCGTCACCATCAACACAGTCGTCGTCATCGTCATCATCATCATCACCATCATCGTCAGCATCATCATCATCATCAGTAGCATCAGTCGCATCATTGTCATCATCAGCATCATCATCATCATCAGCAGCAGCAGCAGCATCACCATCAGCATCGGTAGCATCATCGTCATCAGCTTCCTCGCCCTGGTCCTCCTCATCATCCCTCTGAACGTGCGTCCCCTTCCTCCTCCTCATCATCCGTACCACCACCAAGCTCCACTTTCTCACTCCTAGTTGCGCTGTTCCTGCTCCTCATCATCATCATTCTCATCCGCCGCTTCCTCATCCTATGCATCCTCCTTCCGTACGTCCGTTCGTCCTTCGCTCGTCCCTTACATCATCATCCTCAACAGCACCAGCAGACGAAGTAGTAGATTCACCTTCGTCATCATCCTCATCATCAACAGCATCGTCAGCATCAGCATCAGCATCGTCGTCATCGTCACCGTCATCAGCGTCAGCAGCATCATCCTGACGTCATCCTCATCCTCCTCGTCATCAGCATCATCAGCATACTCATCACCAGCGTCCTCGTCAGCATCATCACCACCACCATCAGGATCACCATCAGCATCGTCATCAGCAGCATCATAAGCATCATCAGCATCATCATCAGCATCATCATCATCATCACCATCATCATCATTATCATCACCATTATCACCATCATCACGATCATCACCATCAGCAGCATCATCAACGACCTCGCCATCAACATCAACATCATCACCAGCATCGGCATCGGCATCAACATCGGCAGCCGCAGCATCATCATGCCGATCCTCCTGTTCCTCATCATCCCCCCCTCCTCATCCACATCACTACCAGCAGCAGCAACAGCAGCATCAGCGCCACTACCATCGGCGGCATCACCATGTCCAGCAGCATAAGCAGCATTATCATCATCACCATCATCAGCATCATCATCAACAAATCCATCATCAACAATATCTTGTAGGGCGCCGCGTCTTAAAATAGGCGCCAGCATGGACGTGGTAGCCTACCCGCCGAGGAAGCGCCCTCGCTTACGACCCGTGGCCGCGGAGGCCCCGCCCGCCCGAGGCCCAGCGGCCTCTGGGGGGGGCAGCACGGCCGCTGAGCCGCCCCCGAATGAGATGCCTGCGCTGCCCCACCCGCCCTATGTAGTGGAGCCGCCGTTTGCACCAGGGGCTCCCAAGCTGCCTCCAAAAGGCCTGCGAGAGGACCCCCACGAGAAATCCATGAACATCCGACAGGCCTCATACCCACAGCCCTGGCACGGTGGCGGGATGGGCCGAGGGCCATTAGCCACGAAACCCCCGAGTGCAGGCAGCAATTCAGGTCCAACTGCAGCTCTCCTGGCAGGTCCTACAACAACGCCTTCTACACATTCAAAGACAGGTCCTACTGCAAATCCGACTACAAGAGCCAGTACGGCTTCCAATACAATTCCCACCACAGCGCCTAGGACGGTGATACTTAAACCTCCTAGCACATCTCCGAACGCAGTTCGTAGTGCAATTGCCTTTACACCGAGAACTACAGCTCCCACCGCAGCTCCTACTGCAGAGTTCGCAGCGCATATATCAGCCAGCGTTGATTCAACATAGATTAGACGACTCAAATCAAGGAATCAGAGGAATCAAGCATGCTTGGAATCCGAAACTCAGCAAGCAAACAAGCGTGCAGGCAAGTAAGCGTGCAAGCAAGCAAGCAATCAAGCAAACAAGCGTGCAAGCGCAAGCAAGCAAGCAAGCAAGCAAGCAAGCAAGCAGGCAGGGACAGGCATAGGCATAGGCATAGGAGTTAGGGGGGGGCATCGGCATAGGCATAGTCATAGCCATAGGAATTAGGGGATGGGCACAGGAAAATCAACCAGCGTTGACTCCAAATAGATTTGACGACTCAAATCAAGGAATCCGAGGAATCAAGCATGCTTGGAATCCGCAACTCAGCAAGCAAACACGCGTGCAAGCAAGCGCGCAAGCAAGCAAGCAAGCAAACAAGCAAGCGTGCAAGCGCGCAAGCCAGCAAGCAAGCAAGCAAGCAAGCAGGCATATGCATGGGCATAGGCGTAGGCATGGGCGTTAGGGGGGAGGCATCGGCATAGGCATAGGCATAGCCATAGGAATGGGGGGATATAAGAATTAGGGGGGTAACGGACCACGTAGTAGGGCTTGAGTTAGGACTCCTAAAGGGCAAGCCTATTTGGAGAATTAGGGGGGCAACGGACCCATTAGTAGGGTCTGAGCTAGGACTCAGACAGGGCAAGTCTATTTGGAGAATTACTACAGTTCGTACTGCAGTGCCCTTACACAACCAATCGCCCAGCACGAGTTACCATACTAGAACAAGTAACACGGTTCACGTGATAGCTCTTACTAGAAACTCCCTGCTTCAGTTCTATTTCACCTCCAGTCACAGTCAGTAGCACAACGCACCCACAATCCCACTAAACGTCTTACAGCAGCTCTTGCGAAAGCGCACACTACGAATCTGGCTACCGATGGTTGTACAGCTTTCAATACAGAGCAGGCCAGGGCCAAAACTGACGTCCATGTGCCAGCCAGTAGCACAGCCCCCGCAGCTCTCACCCTAGCCCATTTCACAGATCTCATTACAGTTCCTACTGCAGCTTCTGATACAGCATCACTACAGATCGCACGTCAACTCTCAGTGCAGTTTGTGCTGCAGCCAAGAAAACATCCCCCGCTAGAGCTCCCAAGACAACTCTGGCGACAGCACCCTCTTGAACTGCTGCTACGGCTCTTACCGAAACTCCGACTTCAGCTTCTAGGAGAGGTCAAACTACAGCCACTACTACAATTTTCACTCAAGCTCCTGCTAGAGCTCCGACTACAGCTTATGCTACACACCCGACTGCGTATCCCAGTGCAGTTGTTGCTGCAGTTGCCACAACCAGTATTGATCCTGCGCAACTGTCCAGCCACTTATGCTCCAAAAGATCCACTTACATGTGAAAGTACAACCAATAAAACAAATCCCACTAGAAATCAGAACGCACCTCTAACTTCAGCTCCTCATGCACTCCCTGGTGAAGATAATACAACAGCTCGTATCAGACGTCCTACTACAACGCACGCGGAATCTATTGATGCAGCTCGTACTGAAAACCCATGGCACAACCACTTGTAGAGCCCCCGGTGCAGCCCCTATTCCAGCCAATAACGCAGTTCCCACTACAGCTCTTACGACTGCCTCCCTTTACAGCTCCTGCAGAAAGCCGCCGATTACTATTACGATAGCCAGAAACAGCTGCTCCTTCCACAGCTCTCACTACAGCTCCGCCTGCAGTCCCTACAGCACCTCCTGTGCACACTTCCCACCCCACCCCCAACCTCAGCTCCTTGACACAGCCACCAACACACTACAACTCGTGTTACAGCTGCTGCTACAAGTCCAAGTTCAGCCCGAATAGCAATCTACACAACAGCCAGCAGCACAGATGCCAGTGCTGTTTCCGCGAACGCGCACAGCAAACTCGAACTTGCAACGAGTAGTGCAGATCCCAATGCAGCTGCCAATGCCTTTCCCACTGGAGCTGCCAATGCATCTCCCACTGCAGCTCCTACGGCTGTTAGTCGTGCAACCAGCAGTACATATTGCATTGCAGTTCTTACTACAATGCCCAGTGCATACCACCAGGCAGTTCCGACAACAGTTCCCTGAGACAACCATCAAGACAGCTCCCAGTGCAGACCCGATTAGATTCGGTAGCACAGCTCTCGCACAAAAGCTTACGCCGGCTTCAATTACAGGTCCTGCAATTAGTCGTACCACAGTTCTTATTGCAGCCAGAGCTACATCCCCCATCAGAGCTCTTACTGCTGGTCGCAACACTGCTCTTACTTAGAGAAAAGTAGATTGGGAGAGTGAGGGGGAAGGGAGAGACCGCGAGAGCGAAAGCGACAGCGAGAGCGAGCGAGGGAGGAAAATGGAGAGAGGAGGGGCAGCGGGAAGGGGAAGAGGGAAGGGGGCGAGAGGGAGAGGAGGTGGTGTGGGGGGGGGGCAGGGGGGGGCGAAGAGGAGACGAGAGGGAGCAGAGGGGGGAGGATGAGGAGGAGGAGGAGGAGGAGGAGGAGGAGGAGGCAAAGCGTAACCAGGGGGATCGTCGTCATGCCGCACTACTCTCTACCACCAGCCTGCCAGTCCTCCCTCGCGCTGTGTCCCTCAGCCACTTGGCCATGGGCGCTGCGGCGCGGCAAGGCGACGTTTACAGAGGAGGACGGAGGCCTATGGTGCACATAACACACAGTATTTGACATCCTGTTCAGATTAATAACTTGCACATCTGACTGATGCAGAGTCGGATCGCCATTGTGCGGGGGCGCACTTGGCAGCACATATGTGTGGGAGGAGTGGTTCACAACAGTCGGGGAGGAAGGGCGGACAGAGGAAAAGCCAGAAGGAGAGAACATGGCATATAATACCTCTGGCCCACTGGCTGGGACAACCATGCGAACGGCAGATAAATCTCGGGGCATATCATAGTCAACCCATTGGAACGTTGTGGGCTGATCAGCTGAGTTCGACAACACATCAGAAGATGAGATTGGGCCAGAACAGGAAAACTGGTCATCACGATCAAAGAGCCTACGCACAACTCTGACATTATTTTCCGCACAGTGCGCCACATCAGAGGGTCTCGAAGGAGAAGTGGGACTCGTTCCCGGTGCCGATCCTAGTGCACAACATGGCCTCGATTTCCTCAGAGTCGGACTAGACGAGGCAGCTTCACCATCATCAATCGCCGTGGCTGCCACACCAATGCTCTCGGAAGAGGAGGGAGAGCTACTATCGTCAGACTGGTCACCTGCGGAACATGACGAGCTTTGGGGCGAGGAAGATGCCGAACGTGTCTGATCTGCCACTTGGCGTGATCGGAGGACGTGCTGGTGGAGAGCTGCCCTCGCGATCCACTTCAGCTGCTTGCCACGCGGCGGGAGACGTGCTGCGAGTCTAGTGGCTTCCACAAGTTATGCAGCCTCTGGGCATGATGGTGGAGAGCTGAACTTGTGGGAGACCAGGCGCTAATGATGGTACATCGCGATCAGGAATGCTAGCGACCCATCATGTAGAAGCCCCAGCCGTCCTTGCACTGAGCATGGAAGGTCAGAGCGCAGAGCTAGCGCTGCAAAATGGCGCAGCCGGGGGCAATCGCAAATGTAGTGCGAGATGCGGTCAGAGGCCCCGCTGCATCCGTAGATGCACCCCGCCTCACGTTGCATGCGAGTATTAGTGATCCATGCTCCTGTCCACGATTTGAGAGCAACAGCGATCCATGCTGTTGGTGCACCCTTTACGATATCCGCAAAGATGTTCCCGTCATCGACGTAGAAGCCAAAATGCCTCTTCACTCGCTGCTTAATAAGGTCCAAGAGGGATGGTGGGAAGGTGGACCGTTGGATGATGGCCGTGAACACAGCCTGCCACTTAATCTTCGTGGGAGAGCGACCATGCGTAGTAGCTTCGAGCTGGCGTGGGATGGCACGCAGGGGAGTGGGAAGAGCCGCTTCACCAAATAGTCGTATGATAGAGTGGGGGATCTGCCCCGTAGTTGCCACCCAGGTTTCAACTGCCAACCGCCCACCATTTTGAAGATGCGGATCTCCTGGGAAGCCACGAAGCGCATCCTCCAGAAATGCCACAAACGGTGGGGCCTGCCAGAATGGCGGAGCCTTTTGGGGTAAGTTCCACCACGCTGCGAATCCTTGTGTGATCAGCGTATCCACTAGGTCAGCTGGGACTGTCTGCCACGATGGGCAAGTCAGAACTGCGGTCCGTAGCCTGGCTGCAGCTGCAGACGCATAAGTAGACGGGAATCGTGGACCACCGAGCATGTGAAGATTGAAGCAGTCTGCCGTTCGAAGCATAGAGCTTGGGGCTCGCAGGATACGGGCGATACAGCGGCGTTGACATTGTCCATTCTTCCAAGTCAGGGGGACGAGCTGCGCTACATAACTGAGCACAGGGACTGCACGTTCGCGACAGAGGGGGACCACCACAGACACAGGGGCGCCAGACAAGCTGACGTCAACTGCCCTCGCGTGGTGCTTGGCCAAAGGTTCATGCCATTGGTCTGCCACACTCGCACCAGGACCGATGCGAAAACCGAGATATGTGCATACATTCACTATGGCAAAGGCCTTCCACGCAGGGTTAGCGCCAGTCAGCGCAGAGCGGAGTGCCATCGTAGTGTCTTCATTAAGCTGATTGGCGAGAGGGATGGCAGCACACTTCCGATGCTTCAAGAAGAGGTTCGCTAGCTCCCCCGCCAGGCGAAAGATTCGAGCCAATCTGCGGCACGCACGATTCCGAAAGATAACCACACCCAGGTCGTCGGCACACGCACGAGGGACCCCCAATGTCGGAGAAGGGCGTGACAAGCTGGCCTCCATGTCGAGCAGAAATGGGTTCGCTGCCACAACATAGAGCGTGCCAGTTAGCGGACACCCTTGCAAGACCCCCGAACGCATACAATACATATAGTGCAGCTTAGCACATGGTGTGAGAATAGAAGCTCTCAAGCGCACTCTTCAACGGTTGTGGGAGACGAAGCCGAGCGATGCATTGAAATAACCAGGGCTGGCTGATACTGGGGAAGGCTTGCGCGAAGTCGAACGTGAGCAGAGCAGGGCACTCTGTGGTGTGAAGATGAGCAAGAATGCTCGCCTTCCTCGCTTCTGCGTCCAACATGAGTACATTGTTGAGGAAGTAGCGGCCTTTGATGAAGCCGTTCTGGCATTTTGCGCCCACAGACGTAGCCACAGGATGAACGCAGCGATTGAGAACACCGCATATCACTTTGTTGCATGTGTGTTTGAGGCCTAAAGGGCGGGTCTCGCTAGGGCCACGTCGAACCCCACCACATGCAGGCTCATCTCGGAGGGCAATGGGATCCTTGAGGGGCTTCGGAAGGAACACAGAGAGCAGCGCCGTGAAGTCGCTGCCCATGTAGTGGCCCTGCCGGAGCCAGTTGAGGACCTCAGTCAGCACCAAGGGGCCTGCTCCAATGCTCCACGGAAAGTAGTGTAGAGGAGGAGGAGTAGGAGGAGGAGGAGGAGGAGGAGGAGGAGGAGGAGGAGGAGGGGGTTGACGATCATCAACCAGCAAGAATAATCCGACTCTGCCTCGCTCTACCCATCAAAAAGCGATGGCAGGCGGCCGCGCATTCGCACGAGGGAGGCCCCGCCTCTACCCCCCTGCTCCCGCCGCTGCCGCTGCTGCCTCCCATTGCGCTACACTGCTGGCGGGCTGCCATCCAGGGGGGCCCAAAACAATGCTCTTCCCCGTCTCAATCCGTGGATGCTGCCCCTTCAACATCCAGCTCCAGCGGTACTGCTGGACATCCGACGAGAAACCTCCATGGCAACTCCTAGCCAAGCAACGCAAACGTCTCGAAGTGTGGGCCCCGCATCTCGAACATCCGAGGTAGAAGGCCTCCTCATCAGCTAAGAAAGGAAACGTTCAAAGCGCCCTCCTAGTCTCTTGAACAAAAAACATGACAGTGGACTGTTGTGGCCTGGGCAGGCGAGCCTCAGAGGCGCACTTGCCCCACTATTACTTTAAACGAGTTGTGGGTGACAAAAAAACGATGTCCGCCTGGGCCCCCGTCGGAGGAGCGAAAATGCGAGCGCAATGGCGCGGGCGGTCGCGCGCGACCCGCAACTGGTAATAACGTGAATGCGCGGGCGTCGCGGCGACGACAACGGCGACGGCGACGACGACGGCGGCGTCTGCGCCGACGGTGACGTCGACAGCGGCAATGGCGACGGCGGGGACGACGAACATCGCAGCGACGGCGGCGACGGGGCCCGGGCCCGCTAGCGAACTTGCGCCCCGCCCTCGTTCCTGGAGTCCCGCGCCAAATTGTTGCGAGTTTACCCCAGCCGTCTCTCCGCTTTGATAAAGTGCTCTATTTGCTTTGAATAAACGTGGCTGTTTCGGAATGTGTTGAGCGGCGCGCCTTTACTAAAGCCGCTTCCTCGCTTTCGTACAGCCGCTTCCTCGTTGGAGTATAACCGCTCCCTCGCTTTAGTAAAGCCGATTCCTCGCCTTAGTAAAGTCCGCGGTCTGCCTTTGTAAAGCCCTGGCGATGCGGTGGTGATGCGGATCTGGGGCCTGGTCGTGGGGCAGGGGGCCCCTGTCCTTCCTGCCAGCTCACCCCGCGATGCATTTACTCGAGTAGCCAGGGTCGCGTAACATCGGATCGCGGCGATCCTTGGACGTGTCTTCAGCGAGTTGTTGCTGTTCCCTGACAAGAGATTCAAGGCGCAAGCGCAGGACGTGGCTCGACAATTCGGACGCGCCGCCGCGGTTGTCGCGCAACAGAGCAGACGCACTTTACTAAACGGCTTTTCCTTTAGCCAATAGCTCCTTCAAAGCAATACCGCTGCCGAGAGCCTGCTCTTGAGAACCTTGGTGCTGTCCTTGCACGCCCACGCCAGAGGAGGACGAGGAGGAAGAGGATGAAAAGGACGACGAGCACGAGGACGAGGACAAGATAAGGGTGTGGGGTGGGCAAGGAGTGAGCCCAGAACCCCTCAGGCCGCTCGACGCCAGCCCCCAGGGGGGCCTGACTCTGCAGCTCCCCCATCCTCTGCCTCGACCGCCGCAGGTCCTCACTGGGCTGGCACGGGGAAAGAGAGAGGGGTCCTTCTACAATTACTCAATAGAAATACTACTCTCCTCTTTCCCTTGATGACGTCCGGAAGATATCCGCCCCCCCCCTCCGCGT
>CAUYUJ010019622.1:60000-175280 GCA_963575745.1 Prorocentrum cordatum
AATCAGCATCAGCATCATCATCGCCAGATCAGCACCATCATCAGCTTCAGCATCATCGTCAGCATCGTCTGTAAACAACATCACCACCATCAGCAACAACATCGCCACCATCATCACCAACAACAACATAAACGTCAGCAGCATCAGCATCATGATCGGAATCAGCATCATCAGCAGCATCAACATCATCATCAGCAACATCATCATCATCAGCATCAACATCGTCATCATCAGCATCATCATCGCCGTCAGCATCGTCAACATCATCATGATAATCATCATCAGCATCAGCAACATCATCATCAGCATCATCAGTACCAGCACAATCGTCAGCATCATCAGCATCAGCATCATCATCATCATTCTCAAACTCATCATCATCATCGACATCAGTATCAGCATCCGAGTCCCATCATAATCATCAGAATCAGCGCCAGCCGTATCACCATCAACATCATCATCAGCAGCAACATCAGCATCAGTATCCTCAGCATCGTCACCACCACCATCATCATATTCATCATCAGCATCGTCATCACCAGCAGCAGCAGGATCATCGTCATCACCAGCACGATCAGCAGCATCATCATCGTCACCATCACCAGCAGCAACAACATCAGCAGTAACACCATCATCGAACATCGTCGACGACATCGTCATCAAGATCGTCAGCGTCATCATCGACATCAACAGCAGCATCAGCTTCAGCATCATCAGCATCAGCTCCATCATCATCATCATCAGCAGCAGCAGCAGTTACACCATTGGCATCATCAGCCTATGCAACAGCAACATCAGACGGATCATCATCACAACCGTCAGCAGCAGCATCTTCACCAGTATCCTCATTAGAAGCCGTCGCCATGTGTAGTGGGGCGTCGCCTGGACCTGAGGGAGGACAGGAGGGCGAGGAGAGCGGAACGTGGGTGTGTGGGTGGGTGGGTGTGGGTGTGGGTGTAGGTGCGTGCGCGCGTGTGGGTGTGGGTGTGGGTGTGGGGGTGGGTGTGGGTGCGCGTGCGTGCGTGCGTGCGTGTGCGTGTGTGTATGTGAGGATGCGTGTGTGTGTGTATGTGTATGGTTGTATGTGTGTATGAGTATACATATACGCGTGTGCGTCAATGTAGGTGTGTATGCGTGTGTGTGGGTGTGTGTGTGCGTGTGGGTGTGTAGATGTGTGTCTGTGTGTGTGCCTGTGTGTACGTGTGTGTGTGCGTGTGTGTGTGAATGTGTGTGTGGGGGGTGTGGGTGTGCGTGTGCGTGGGTGGGTGGGTTGGTGTGTGGGGTGTGTGCGTATGTGTGTGTGTGTGGGTGTGTGTGTGTGGGAGTGCGTGTGTGTGAGTGTGTGTGTGTGGGTGCGTGTGTGTGTGTGTGTGTGGGTGGTTGTGTGTGTTTGTGCGTGCGTATGGTTGTGTGTGTGCGTGTGTGTGTGTGTGTGTGTGTGTGTGTTTGTGTGTGTGTGTGTGTGTGTGTGTGTGTGTGTGTGTGTGTGTGTGTGTGGGTGGGGGGGGGGTGCGTGGGTGCGTGTGTGCGTGCGTGCGTGAGTGCGTGTGTGCGTGCGTGCATCCGTGTTTGTGTGTGGGTGTGACTGGGTGTGTGTGTGTGTGTGTGTGCGTGGGTGTGGCTGTGTGTGTGGGTGTGTACGTGTGTATGGGTGCGTGTGTGTGTGCGCGTGTGTGCGTGGGTGCGCGCGTGCGTGCGAGCGTGAGTGTGTGCGTGCGTACGTTCGTGCGTGCGCGAGTGCGTGGGTGCGTGGGTGTGTGTGTGTGTGTGCGCGTGCGCGTGTGCGTGTACGTGAGTGTGTGTGTGTGTGTGTGCGTGTGCGTGTGCCTGTGCGTGTGCGTGGGTGCGTGAGTGCGTGGGTTCGTGGGTGCGTGTGCGTTTGCGTTTGCGTGTGCGTGTGCGCGTGTGCGTGTGTGTGTGCGTGTGCCTGTGTGCGTGGGTTCGTGGGTGTGTGGGTGTGTGGGTGGGTGTGCGGGTGTGTGTGGGTGTGTGTGGGTGTGTGTGTGACCCGCACGTGTGACATGTTTGTCAGTGCCGCTGGCGACCCCGTGGCAGCTCCGACAGGCGACAGACGCCTGCCAGGGGGAAGATGCAGCCGCACTTCTCAGGTTGGGCTCGCGGCGGCTGTGATGTAACCGTTTGCCAGTCGGCGTTCATGGCAGATACGGTGCAGCTTTCATGACAGGTGTCAGTTGCAGTCGGACATCGGCCAGAAGAAGCTCCCGCAAGAACATGAGATCCTCCGCCGCCCAAGTTCACCGAACCTCCAAGGGTATCCTCCCCAGAATGCACAAGAGCATCCAACCAACAACAAGAACACTAGGGTACCCTCACCCGAACCGACCTCGAACTTATACCCCGGTCTGACTGTAAAAGAATGCGTGCGCTTTCCGCGCATCCCGTTATCAAAGAGCGGTAGGAGCGGGAATGGAGGGAGGAGACGAGGTGGTCCTCGGTGAGCTGCACTATCTCGGAGTCCCTGCCCTCCAAGACCTTCGCGGGAGCGCCGCACGCCCAGCTCCAGTGCACCGTATCCTTCTCCGTCTCCTCCTCCCTCCTTCTCCTCCTCCTCCTCCACAACCATGAACAGGACCGCACTTGCCGTCGTTCGGGAAGGAAGGCACCGAGGTCATTACGCATGGATTCTCGTTGTTCCGGCTTGCTCCATTATACGACACAGGTTCATGGTGAGGCCAGTTCACGACCATCTTGCAATGAGGATGGCAGCATTTCTTCTTGTGCTCTTTATGCTCATCTGTCGTTTGTTCCATGGGAGTGGCTAGTCCTCCCGTCACTTTGGGTTGGTGTCAAGCCCGAAGAGAACAAACGAACCAAGCGAAAAGCACCAGAAGGACCGAGATATCCCTGTTTCGGGGTGGACGTCTGGTCCGCTGTATCTCGAGAGTGTGTCAGTGGCTAAAGTGCCGCTGGGATGGAGCGCCCAAACGAGAATGTTTCAGCAGCCTTATAACAACCTCGGAGCAGAGGATTATAAGAATTGTGCATTCCCTTTAGGGCCCCTTTCAAGAAAGGCCCCTGTCGCAGATGGGAATGGCCTAGGAATAGTCCTCCTCCTTCCCCTCCTCCTCCTCCTCCTCCTCTTCCTCCTCCTCCTGTTCGCTGTTCGCTCTCTGCTTTGGGGTCGAGATAGACGCAGCCACCCCTCATCCTTCTCATCATGATTCTCACCCTCACCCTCACTCTCACCTTCAACCCATTATCCTCCTCCACCTCGTCATCCTCCTCCTCACACGCATCCTCCTCCCTACACCTTCCTCCTCCTCCTCCTGACGAGCCCTCGTATCGACTCTGTTGTCTTCCCTCTCGCCGCCCCTCGTCGAGAGATGCGCTGGCGCTTCGCCCACCAGTAGAGCCTTGTTAACCGACTAGCAAAGACAATCGGTCTACGCAACCGAGAACCCGATCCGTATCCCAAATCATGCTTATATGCCAGCATAGCAGGGAGACAAGTGTTTCTTCGAAGCGTGTGGCCCCTGAGCTTGAATGCTCCAACTATACGAATGGACGCGGTGTTCCAAGATCTGGTTATCGCCCGAAGCAGCCTCAAGATCCATAAAAATGGGGCATTGGATCTCAGTCAGCTGTACGGACAGAGGGTGCGTGGATGCGGCCTATTGCTCGAGACCTCCTCACGACTTCTGACCGACAAGTTGAAAATATCAGACACGGTTACACGGACTGGGGCCGGCGCATGGTCAAAACGCCCGAGACTCCCTCGAAGACGATGAACTCAAGGTTTGAGCTATTTGGGGGCGTGCCGTTTCAAAGGTAAGCCCTAGCTTCAAACCATCACGCGCTACAATGCTGATATGCATGGCTTCCAGCAATCGCACGGACGGGAAGAGTGGTGGCTCACTTTCAAAAACGTGTCCCGCTTGGACAAAACCCACACTTCTTTTAAGCTTCTGCAAGCTACGTGGACGGAGGACGATTCACTATGAGGATCCAGTCCAGAAGGCTCTGGCTCTTCCAGAATCCCTGGCTTCCTGACCCTTGGCGTGGCGACGTGGGATCTCTTCGGCTCGAGCCGCGAGGCATCGAAGCCAATCGCTCTTCTCCTGGGCGCCCTGGATCAAGGGCCCTGGACGACAGCGGGCGGGCGCAAGCGTGGAAAGAGAGAGAGTGAGAGAGAGAAACAGACCAAGGGAGGCTGACGAGAGGGGATGATGCGAGAAGATGTGGCAACAAACATTGTACGACGCGGAAGATTAACATGGCGGAGTCGCAAAGGACATCGCCACGCTGGCCCCCCCTAGGTACTGGACCCGAGGAAGACCTGTTGGACGCTCACCTTATCATCGGAAGCTCACTGCCGTGCCAGGGAATACCCACGAAAAGCGAACCTGCGCGGGAGAGTGCACCGAAGCATGCCAGACGTACCCCTTCTCATGACCAACCACCCTTCACCTCAGCCTCTTCGTCCTGCTCAACGTCCTCCCCCTCCTCCTCCTCCTGCTCTTCCGCCTTTTCCTGCTCTTCCTCCACCTCCTCCTCCTACTCCTCCTCCTTGTGCTTTTCCGCGTCCTCCTGGCGTTCCTGCCCCCCCCGTCCCAGGCAATATCAGTACTCCTCCTCGTCCTCCTCGTCCACCTGCTGCTCCTCCTCCTTCTCCTCCTCCTCCGCCTCTTCTGGATCATCATCATAATCAAACGAATCATCATAAGCAGAATCAGAATCCTAATCCTAATCATCATCATCCTAATCATCATCATCATCATCATCATCATCATCATCATCATCATCATCATCATCATCATCATCATCATCATCATCATCATTACCATCAGCATCATCATCATCATCATCATCATCATCATCGTCGTCGTCGTCGTCGTCATCATCATCAGCATCATTATCATCGCCATCGTCGTCATCATAATGATCATCGTGATCATTCCCATCCACACCATCATGAGCATCCTCATCGGCAGCATACTCAGCATCAGTACCATCCTCGCATCAAAGTGGTCGTCCTTATCATCATCTGCAGCATCATCAGAATCGCCATAGTCATCAGCACCAGTATCATCCTCATCACAGTTGCAGCATCACCAGCATCCTCAGCTTCATCGCCATCGTCACCATCTGCACTAGCATCAGCATCATAATCATCATCAGCATCATCATCATGATCATCGTCATCATCACCATCATCATCAACGTCATCATCATCATCACCATTAGCATCATCATCAGCATCCCCATCAGCATCACAACCATCCTCCTCCTCCTCCTCATCCTCCTCATCATCAGCATCACAATCATCGTCATCATCAGAATCGCCATCATAGTTTCCCATCCTCAGCACCCTCATTATCCGCATTAGCTGCAACCCCAATATCATCAGTATCATCGTGAGCATCATCATTCCCGTCAACGTCAGCATCCTCATTACCATCAGCAGCATCATCACCATCACCATCATCATAACCATCATTACCATCATCATCATCATCATCATCATCATCATCATCATCAGCAACATCAACATCACCATACTCATCAGTACCATCATCATGTGTACCATCCTCATCATCAACAGCAGGAGCACCAGCAGGAGCACCATCATCGTCATCGTTATCATCATCATCTTCAGCCTCGGCATAATCCTCATCCTCATCCTCCTCCTTCTACGCCTCCTCCTCATCATCATCACAGTCATCGTCAACATCAGTATCATCAGCATCAGCATCAGCATCGGCATCAGCATCACCATCATCAACATCATCGTGATCATGGTCAACATCAGCATCATCATCATCGTACGCATCAGCATAGGCAACAGCATCATTTTCATCATAATCATCACCATCATCATAGTCATCGTCGGCATAATCATTATCATCAGCATCAGCATTAGCTTCAGCATCAGCATCATCATCATCAACATCATCGTCAACATGATCATGAGCATCATAATCATCATCCTCACCATCATCGCCAACAGCATCGTCAGCATCATCATCGTAAGCATCAGCATAGGCAACATCATCATCAGCATCATCAGTATTATCAGTATCATCATCACCAGCATCATCATAATCATCACCATCATCGTCATTATGATCAGAATCATCATCACCATCACAATCACCATCATCAACAAAATCAGCATCATCATCAGCATCACCATCTTCCTGATCGTCCTCATCATCATCTTCATCATGCGCATCATCATTATCATCATCAGCAGTGTCCTCATTATCAGCATCATCATCATAGTTGTCATCGTCACCAGCAACATCAATATCCTCATCATCATCATAATCATCATCGTCATCAGCAACAGCATCATCATCATCCTTCTCGCCGTCATCACCATAACCGTCATTATCCTTAGCAGCATCAGCATCCTCATCATAATCATCGTCATCATCAGCAGCATCCTCATCTTCCTCATCATCTTCATCATTATCATCATCATCATCATCACCATCTTCCTCCTCCTCATCATCATCGTCGTCATCACCATGACCATGAGCGTCAACATTGTCACTATCGTGGTCATCGTCCGCGTCGCTCTCCCCGAGAACCTGCAGCAGCTCCTGCCGGTCGGCCTCGTGCTCCTGGATCCGCCGCTCGGCCGCGCGGATTTCGCCCTCGCAGCGGGGGAGACAAGAGGCAGGAGGATGGGGCAGGGGAGGGTGAGGGGGAGGGCGAAATGGTGATGGTTAGCAGTGGAGAGCGGTGGGGAGGGGCAGGGGAGAGGGGGGGGGAAAAAAGGTGATGTTGGTGAGGGTGACGACGATGATTATGAAGGTGAGGATCCAGAAGATGATCGGGGGTGCTGGTGGTGGTGATGATGGTTGTGATGTTGATGATGTGTTGATGTTGAAGTTGATGGTGATGATTATGATGATGGAGGTGGTGGTGGTGATGACGATGACGATGACGATGACGATGATGATTACATTGACAACGATGGTGATGATGATGGTGATGATGACGAGGACGGTGATGATAGTGATGATGATGTTGATGATGATGGTAATGATGCTGACGAGGATGGTGATGATGATGATGAGGATGATGATGACGATTATAATGATGCTGATGATGATGGTCATGGCCGTGATGATGGTGATGATGATGGTGATGATGATGGTGATGATGATGATGATGATGATGACGTTGAGCGTGCGGGCCAGAGGCGCGAACCCTTCCTTCTGCCTGTGTCTGATGCCGTTCTCCTCATCTGGCCTCGTCATCCGCATCATCATTAACACCACCATAATCAGAATCATAATCACAATCATCATCATCATCATCATCATCATCATCATCATCACCCTCCTCCTTGTCATCATTATCATTATCATCCCTCTGTGCATCATAATCATCATCCTCATCCTCCTCCGCATCATCAACAGCCTCAGCATCATCCACATCATCATTGTCAGCATAGACATCCCATTATCAACATCATCAGCAGCAGCACAACCAGCATCATCATCAGCATCAGCATCATCATCGTCATCGCCATCCTCACCGTCAGCATCATCAGCATCATCGTCAGCATCATCGTCATCGTCATCGTCATCACCATCACCGTCATCACCATCAGCAGCAGCAACACCATCGTCATCAGCAACATCATTGTCGCCGTCCTCGTCCGCATCCTCATCCTTACCCTCATCCTCATCATGCCCGGCGCTCTTTCCAAAAACTTGATCCCGGTGTGAAGGGCGAGAGGGGATGCTGGCCAACGGGCGGGCGGCCACCGGAACTCTGGGCGCAGATCAGCCTGCGAAAGCTGATCGCGAGCAAGAAGGGCACTGGGGCGAGAAAGCTGCAGAGGAAGTCGTCTCCCCCATCATTGAAGGGGAACGCCAGGGGGGTACTGGCTCAGGAAGGGAAACATCGAGCTGGAATCGGCGATACATCGCCGATAGATCGGCGATAGGCTCTCGATTGCGAAATCGCACGGGCCTGGGCGGGGTGGAGTACCAGACCCCTTCTCAGTGGTCAATGGGCCATCGGGGGTCGATGCATCCCCCCCTGAGCGTATCCGCCCTACCGTTGCCCCCAAGAAGTCCGTTTCTCAGTTGAGCTCGCCGAGCTGCCATGATGCACGACGTTCCTTTTTCGAACAGACCGCTCCAGTGCTGAGGGTTGCAAGTGGTAAGGCTTCGGGCTGCGCACAGACAGCCCCCCCAGGTAGTCCCGGCTGGCCTCCACAGGCCCCCCGAGTAGTCCAAGCTGGCCTCAACAGCCCCTCCGAGTAGTCCAGGGCGGACTCAACACTTCAAGCGGCGCCACGGTGTTCGGACTGCTCGGGGGAGCCTATTGAGGCCACAAGGGACTGCCTGGGGGGTCTGTCTGTGCACAACCCGGAGCCTTGCCAGTTGAGAGAAGGTCTGGCCAACGGGCGGCCATCAGAACTGTCTGGGCGCACGGCGGGACGCCGCGCAGCCTCAAGCGGAAGTAAAGATCTCGACCTACAACTGCTGGTCCGACCTCACCCGCACTGTCCTTTGCCGTGCGAGGCGCTCCAGCAAGGGCCTCGCCTTCGGCGCATCCTCGGCCTGGGCGGAAGCCGGCAAAAGGCTGGCGGAAGCCTGCTGAAGGGAAACGAACGTTTGGAGCGCTTGCTCGCCCTTCGTCGGGCTTCTGGTTTAGCAGAATGCCTATACCAGCGCCGTCCACACTGTAGTTTAGAGCCCCACACGAGACCTCCTGCGCCGAAGGAACATTGTGGGTAGTGCGCTTGAAGGCGCGCTTGGTGGTGAAGTGAAACGGCGGCGGATGAGCTGGCGGAAGGTCGGCGGAAGGCGGCGGAAGCAAAAGCGAGACGCCAACATGCTTGGATTCAGGGTTGCCGAAATCGCCAAATTGCCGATTCAGAAGTCGAAGGCTGACACTGCGAGGTGCGACAGCTGCGGCACCGAGCACGGCACGTGATGCAGAGCGTGCAGGAGAGCCGCCGCGCAGCCCCGATTACAGTGACGCTCTGGCTTGACACGCGCCTGGCGATTACTGCAGCGATGACGCCTCACCCTCCCGCACCCAGGATGACACAAAACCGAATCGGAAAACCGAACTGGCCTTAGGAATACATCGCATCGGCAGGAATTGGCAGGAAGATCGGAAGGCACCGGAATCGACGCCCGCCGGCGCAAGCCGAGGCATGCACGAAGAAATACAGACTGAAGCCAGAGTGCAGAGTCGAATCGAACCGAGACCAGAACCCTCGAAACCGAATCCGCTCGATGGGCAGAGTCGAAGTGGCTCCGGCGCCTCCCCCTCGCCTTCCACCACTCAGGGCTGCGCGTGTGCAGCACGCCGCCGTGCGCCACGGCCTGCGCCACAGCCGATGCCCAGCTCGGCACGCGCGCTCAGAACTCGAGGCGAGAGGCACGGCGGACAGGAGGGCCGCCCATTGGCCTCGAGGAGGCACCCTCTCTTGGCCCCGGAGGGCAGGGAGCTCCAGCCGGGGGACCCCAAAGCCGTGCGGTGACCCCGAATCCCCACCGACGCATCACGCGGTGTGGTCACCACGCCGTGTAGGGGGCCCCACCAGCTCAGCCAGAAACGATGCTGACAGACGTTTTTCGATCCAGTTTAACTGTCGACGTGGCCTTCGGTGCCCCAGCAGGGCATTGCGCCCGCGCGCGCAAAGGCGCCGCGGGGGCGCCCTGCCGCCGCCTCGGGCGGGACGCCCGTGAGGGTCCTCCTCCTCCTCCTCCTCCTCCTCGTCCTCCTCCTCCTCCTCCTCCTCATCCTTCTCCGTTTCCTTCTCCTCCTCGTCCTCCTCCTCTCCTCCACCTACTCCTCCTCCTGCTCCCTGGGACGCAACGCACCCAACGGGGCACGCCGTGACCCAACGCACCCAACGGGGCACGTCGTGACGCACCCTGCGAGGCCCTCGCGGGGCGGGGCGAGAGCTCGCCTCGCGCGGGGGCACACCACTGCGAGGACGCCGCGCGCCCGACGCGCAGCTGCCTCGGGCTGCGCCAGGCTGCAGTCAACGTCGCGATGCTGCCATCATGTTCTCTCTCCTCCTCCCTCCTCCTCCTCCTCCTCCTCCTCCTTCCTCCTCCTCTCCCCTCCTCCTCCTCCTCCTCCCCTCCATCCTCCTCCTTCTCCTCCCTCCTCCTCCTCCTCTCCTCCTCCTCCTCCTCCCTCCTCCTCCTCCTCCTCTCCTCCTCCTCCTCCTCTCTCTCCTCTCCTTCTCCCCCCCCCCTCCTCATCCTCCTCCTCCTCATCCTCCTCCCTCCTCTCCTCCTGCTGCTCCTCCCCCTCCCCTCCTCCTCCTCCTCCTCCTCCTCCCTCCCTCCTCCCTCCTCGTCCTCCCCCTCCTCCTCTCCTCCTCCTCCTCCTCCCTCCTCCTCTCCTCTTCCTCCTCCTCCTCACCCTCTCCTCCTCTCCTCCTCCTCCTCCGTTCTCCTCCTCCTCCTCCCTCTCCTCCCTCCTCCTCCTCCTCCCTCCTCCTCCTCCTCCTCCTCCTCCTCCCTCCTCCTCCTCCTCCTCCTCCTCCTCCTCCTCCTCCTCCTCCTCCTCCTCCTCTCCTCATTTCTCATCATCATCCTCCTCCTCCTTCTTCCCCCCCCCCCTCAAGGGCGCCGAGAGGCCGAGGGAGCTCTACAACGCTGGAGCCGTTCCCATCATCGTCCCCTATCATCCTCCCAGTCATACGGATCGGGAAGTCCTGACACCCGAGGACCCGAAAGTGGCTACCGCGTCGCGCCGAAACGTAATGTGCCAGAACTGGCGGCGCGACACGCTATCCAAAAGACCTGGACCGTTACCGTCACCATCCATCATCCCTCTCCCTCCCTCCCCGTCCCTCATCCCTCAGCCCTCCATCGCAATTGTCGCCATTGTAACAATCATCATCCTTCATTCGTATCACAATACATACTCAGCATCACCTCCACCACCACCATCATCATCACCACACTCCCTGAACATCCCTCATCATCAGCATCATCAGCATCTTCAGCATCATCATCATTCTCATCATCAGCATAAGCATGCACAGCATCATCGCCATCATCAGCAGCAGCAACATCTCCATTATTAGCAGCATCATCACCATCAACATCACCATCATCAGCAGGAGCATCATCATCAGCACCAGCAGTATCGTCCGCAGCAGCATCACCATCATTATCAGCAGCATCATCACCATCATGTTATTCTTCTTCAGCAGCAGCATCGTCGTCATCATCAGCATCAACATCAGCATCATCATCAGAAAGCATCATCAATCCTCCCCACCGTCATCATCATCATCATCATCAGCAGCATCAGCATCATCAGCATCATCAGCATCATCAGCATCATCATCGGTTTCTTCTTCTTCTTCTTCATCATCATCATCATCAGCATCTTCTTCTTCATCATCATCATCATCATCATCAGCATCATCATCATCATCATCATCATCATCATCATCATCATCATCATCATCATCATGATCACCCCTCATGGCCATCACCCCTCAACACCCCTCGTCATCCCTCACCCTCCCTCATCGTCCCTCGTCCCTCATCCCCCCTCCCGCCTCGCCCGGATCCTCTCCGACCCTGCGCCAGCGCTCCCGCCCTGCTGGAGCCCTGGGGGCCAAGCGCGCCTCCTGCTCGAGGTAGCTGTCGTGAATGGACTTGCGGGCGGCCATCGTGCGCAGGTAGAGGGTCTCCGTCTTCTGGAGCCGCTGCTCCTCGGAAGCTCGAGCGCGCGATCGGACGAGCAGGCAGGCACGCGGCCGCGCGCGCGCACTGCCCCAGGGCCCTCCTCCTCCAGGCCAGCCTTCCCCTCCGCCATCCCTGTTCCACCTGACTCCTCCCCGTCGCAACCCGAAGCGTGTCAGTAGGGCGGGCTGGGCGGTTCGCCTGAGACTCCCTCACCGCTCATGATCCTGAAGCTGGAAGTGCGATACCGTCTCCCAGATGAAAGATGAGCCGTTTGGAAAAGGCGTCCCTCGCCTAAGCCTCGCGCAAATTCGTTTTCACATGGTGCAAGAGCTTCACAGATGGAGGGCGAACCGCTTTCAAAAATGTGGCAATCGCCTTAGTGCCCCGCAGATTCGCCTTCGAATAATACAAGATCTTCACGGATAGAGGGTGGCCCCCTTTCAAAATGTGGCTCTCACATTCGCGCCGCGCACATTCATCATTCGTCTTCAACGTGAGCAAGAGATCACGGATAGAGGTCGGTTCATCTCAAAATGTGGCTCTCGTGTTAGCGCCGAGCACATTCGTCGTAAAAGTTCACAACAGCTTCAAGGATGATTATGGCTGACGTCCCAGGCTAAGAGCGATGTTCTGACCCGACTTCGAACTGTCAGGGCGCAACAGTCACATTGATTCGCGGAGCTGAAATTTCAGGAATGATGGTCTGTCACCAGTAACGTTGATTCGCGGCGTGGAAGTCCCAGGAACGGTGTTGTGGCACGGTCAAGGGCTCTCAGACACAACTGTCTGACAACAGGGCACTTCCCAGGGAAAGCAAATTCTTGCATGGCACTGTGAAGGAGGATGTAGACAGGAGTGTGTATTGCAAAATCGTCGGTGCAAGTCTTGGGTTTCCACTGGTCCAACTCCTCCTCCTCCTCCTCATCCTCCTCCTGCTCCTGCATTTCGTCGTCCTCCTCCTCATACTCATGTATATGGTCTCCCTCACCATGTCCAGCGAGTGCGTGGTCGCTATCTCCAGGACCCTCTCTGGCACTCTGGCAGTGCTCCAGGCAGCGCTTGCACCCTGGGCATGCCGTGGAGCTCAACACCAGCTGTGATCCTCCCAGCTCCTCGTAGTGCCGTTCTCGCGGTGGCACCAGGAGAACAGCGGCAAGAACGGAAGGCCACTTCCGTCCCCCGTCCCCTCGAGCCAGCACCGGAGGGATAAGAGGAGCGGAGCGGAAGCCCGGTCCGCGAGGCGACCACGCACGGCACTGAGAGCACGACAGGCCCCAAGAAGGCAACGAGATGGGTGAGAGTGACAAGAGAACTGAAGCAGAAGATCGTGGCAATGATGAAATTGATACAGTGTATAACGGACTTAGCGGCGCCGATACGCAACACGCAACACGTAGCGTATTGATACGGAGCTCAATTCGTAAACTGAACACGTAGGTATGGCGCGATACGGTCGCCAAAGAGTGGACTTGGACTAAGTAGCTGAGCCAACACGCAACGTATTGACACGGACGCTTTAAACACGGTAATTACGTGTTGCGTTTCAAGACGGGGATATCATGGCAGCTAAGATGACAGGGTATGGGGAACAGGGGGGGCGGACGAGCGGGGGAGGAGGGAGGAGAGAGAACGAGGAGGGCGAGGGGGCGAGGAGGGCGAGGGGGGAAGGGGGGAGGGGAGGAGAGCGAGGAGGGCGAAGGGGGGAGGGGGCGAGGAGGGCGAGGGGGGCGAGAATGAGGAAAGAGAACGGGATGGCGAGGGAGGCGAAGAGGTGAGCGGTGGGACTGGCCCGGCAGGGGCGGTCTCTCCTTGTGCTTGTTCTTCAGCTGCTCGCCAACCAGCTGTGAGGTCACCTTCTTGACCTCGGACTCGACTTCGCGGATCTCTTCCAAGATCTTCTTGTTTTCCTTCGCTCCTCCTCCTCCTCGTCCTTCTCCTCCTCTTCCTCCTCCGTTTCCTCCTGCTCCTCTTCCTCATCCTCCTCCTCCCTCTCCTCCTTTCTCCTCCTCCTCCTCCTCCTCCTCCTCTGAGACTGGGGCAACGGGTTGGATTCGCATCGGCGCTTGGAATGTATGGAATATCGCGGCCCCTCCTCTGAGAAGCGCCAAGGGAGCGGGAGGGAGCTGCGACAAAGGGGGAAGATAATGAGCAGGCCCCAGGGTAGCAGGGCGGAGGTCCCGCCCGGAGGAGGCAGAGGCCACGGAGATGGAGCAGAGAGTAGAGAGGGGGGAGGAGTAGGAAGGGAGGAGGAGGAGGAGGAGGAGGAGGACTTAAGGTACCCTGAAAGAGATGAGAAGAGGGCAAGCGGGCACGAGGCGAGACGAGGGCAAATAGTGACGTCCGCCGCGCCCGTCGCGAGCTCTCGCACCTATCGGAGGTGAACGGTTGAGATCGAAGTGGAACGGAGAGCCCCCCTACCGGAAAATCGGTTTCGGTTTCGTGTTCGTGCGTGCCGTGCGTGCGGGCGAGGCGAAGCTGCGTGGGCGGGCGAGAAGAAAGTCTCCTCCGGCTGAGGCGCGGCCGGACCAATTGTTTCCTGTCCGGGGGCCAGTGGCGCGCGGTGTCCCGTGTCCCGCCGGTGTCCCGCCTCCGGCTGAGGCGCGGCCGGACCACATATTTCCTGTCTGGGGGCCGGTGGCGCGCGGTGTCCCGCCGGTGTCCCGCCTCCGGCTGAGGCACGGCCGGACCAAATGTTTCCTGTCGGGGGGCCGGTGGCGCGCGGTGTCCCGCCAGTGCCCCGTTGGTGTCACGTCGGTGTCCTAATGATGATGATGATGATGATGATGATGATGATGATGATGATGATGATGATGATGATGACAATGATGATGATGATGATGTCGATAATGTTGATGATGATGCTGGTGTTGGTGGTGATGATGATGATGGTGTCCCGATGGTGATGATGACGATGATGATGATGATGATGATGATGATGATAATGTTGACGATGCCGCTGATGATGATGGTGATGGTTGTGATGTTGATGGTGTCCCGATGACGATGAGTATGGTAATGACAATAATAATGTTGCTGGTGATGATGGTGTCCCGATGATGATGATGTGGATGATCATGATGATGCCGATGAAGATAAGATGATGATGGGATGGCGATGATGAAGATGATGATGATGGTGCCCCGGTGGTGATGATGATGAGATGGTGATGCTGTTGATGATGACGGTGATGACGATGGCGTCCCGAAGATGATGACATTGATGGTGATGATGACGATGGTGGTGTCCCGATGATGATGATGTTGATGATGAGAAACATGATGAGGTGATGATGGTGATGTTGATGATGGTGGCCCGATGATGGTGATGATGACGATGATGATGCTGATGATGATGATGGTGTCCCGATGATGATGATGATGACGATGGTGATGATGATGGTGGCAATGATGATGGTGTCCCTACGATGATGCTGTTGTTGATGATGATGGTGTCCCGATGATGATGATGATGTTGATGATGCTGTTCATGATGACGATGGGATGATGATGATGATGGTGGTCTGATGATGATGACAATGGTGTCCCGATGATGATGTTTATGATGAGGATGGTGACGATGATGGTGTCCCGAAGATGATGATGATGGTGATGGTGCTGGTGATGTTGATGATGGTGGTGATGAAGAAAGGATGATGATAGTGTCACGATGATGTTGGCGATGATGGTGTCTATGACGTTGACGGCGATGATGTTGATGATGATGATGACGTTGATTGCGAGATCGATTGTGATATCGATCGTGAGACCGATAGTGCGACCGAGTGCGAGACCGATTGCGAAATCGATAGTGAGATCGGTAGTGATATCGATTGTGGGATCGATTGCGAAATCGGTTGTGCCATCGATCGGCTGAAATAGATCGAATGCTATCGATTGTAAGATCGATCGAGTGAGATCGATCGAGCGAGACCGATAGTGAGATCGATGGTGAGACCGATCGAGTGAGACGTTGGTTCCTCCCCCCCCACGAACCTCCTTATCACCCGAAGGGTGGTCGTATAGGTAGAGTAGTGCTTTGGCAGCTCGGCTCGCTGCGGACATCGCCGCAGGGCGTGAGCTCGGGTCAGCGTGGTGCACCATTGCGTTGTAGAGGTGAAGCGATAACGTGATGCGCTCGATTGTCGAGCACAACGGAAGCGGATTCTGATTCTGGGGCGGGTACGCAGCTGCAGGCCCAAGGCCCCAGGCAGCGAGCGTCGACCGGATGAGGGGGGGATCCGGGGGCCAGAGGAGGCTCGAGGCAGTGGGGAAATTAACCAGGTTCACTCCTGCACCCGAAAGCGCATAGTTTTGGGGCGAGCACGTGCGTTCGGCCAGTGGTAGTCCACCGCTGAAAGTCTTAAATATGGCCCAGCGCCAGCTGGGGCGCCCCGTTTTGAATGATTCAGTGAGTGCAGACCAGCGCTTCTGTAGCTCTCCTGGCGTCGACGGTGCCTGGAGGCCCGCCCCTGGCTAAGATGCGATTGAGCAAGGTGACTGTAAACGGCGAAGCGAAAGCTTGCTCTGCAAGCTTTCGCTTCGCCGTTTACAGTCATCCTCCCTGCCGACACACTCAGTTAGAAGTACTCGGCCATCAGACAAAGGCCGATGAGAAATACGCGTGGAACATGAAGCCAACCTGCTACTGAAAATCGTGATGATCCCACCTTCAGCAGCCGTCGCACACATCGTGGCACCGATGTCGCTCCACCGCAGCTGCTGTCTGAGGCCCTCCACATCCCCCTCGTGCCCGTGACACTCATGTATGCATAAGATGTCAGGTCTATCACATCGCCGTAAAATGTCCTGCACCTTTGCCTAGCAATGTCCCCTCCGGACTGCACAGAAGCAGAAAAAAAACGTGAACCTTCCATGCCACCATCGAGAAGGAGCGGGTGGGAGACAAAGGGGAGTGCATAATCATACTGCTGTCTTCCACGTCAGAGCTGCCCGAAGAACTGTCAGAGGAGGGGGGAGGCAGGAGGAGAAAAGCAACACGATTGCGTGTCACCCTCATACTTTTGCAAACGGTCAGGGCTGCTGCTGGACTGCTTGAAAGGGCCGACGCATCGCAATACTGGCGGCCTCTAGCAGCGCAGCCGCCTCTGCCCCGATGCCAAACTCATCGAGGGTGGTCTGCTGCAAATCGAGATTGACATCGCTACTGCCTTCTGGCACCGAGGGGTGAGCCACACGCACTGGGTCTTCTGCACTGCGAAATATGTACACGTCACCTCCGAGCCCGTTGGATCCCACTGGGAAGCGGCCCTGAAGAAGCGTGTCTAGCTTCTGGCGGACCTTCCCCATCGTAAGGAAAAATGTGCGACTTTTGACGTCCAAGTCGCGGCGTACCTTGAAGAAGAACAGCTTTCCGTTGCCCTTCGGGTCAGGGTATGTCATGTTTTCAGTAGTATGGAAATTCGAATGGAAAGACGACGCCTCCAGCGCCGAGCCGAGCTCGTATATGGCCTTGCGGTTCATGTCGGACACCTTGATCACCACACGCTGCTGCTGGTCCATCGGGACGCACTTGTCCCTCAACATCTCCGCGGCCTTCCGTATCGTAGCCCCCCATGAGAGGGCGAGAAAATCCCAGTAGAACGAGGCGAGCTGCACCTTCTTGAGCATCCGCACTCGTCGAAGCACGGGACGCGTGAGAGGAAATACCCGACCTCGTGGAGCCAGGGCTGAGCAAACGGCGACGACTCGATGGAGGTCCAGTACTACTGCAACACTGTTCTGGTCCGTCACCGTGATGAGCATGGTCTCAATCTTCCCAACGGACTCCTCAAGACGCTTGATGCGTACCTGCTGCTCGGCGTCCTTCGCGGTGTCCTCCATTGCGTCCGTGGAGTGCTGGTAGGACTCCATGCTGGCCTCGAGGATGTCCTTCCTCGCGGCCATCTGGGTGAAGCCCTTTTTTTCATTGTCGTGGTGGTGCCGCTGAGGGCCCCAAGGTTCTGCTGCAGCCCCGAGTCGAGGCCAATGACTGCCGCGATCAGGGCCTGCGCCCATGCCGGTGGAGCCTCGCCCGCTATGGCAAACTGCATGGAGCGAGACGTGAAACTCTGTGTGCGAGGTGCGATGAAACAAGAGATCTCACGCGGGGCCTGTCCCCTCCAAGCCGCAACCGCCTGAGCTACCCCGTCGGCTGCGAACAAGCTCAAACCGCCAGGGCGAACAGCTTGAACTTGAGCCAAAATGGCTTGAGCCAAAATGGCTACGGATCCGTGGATGATGGTGTTGGTGATGATCAAGATGCTGATGCTGCTGATGCTGTTGATGATGCTGATCATGATGATGATGAGTGGTGGTGATGACGAGTGCTGATGATGACGAGTGCTGGCAACGCGGTGTTGACAGTGACGATGCTGATGAGAATGAGTGAGTGATTGAGTGAGTGAGTGGGTGAGTGTCTGAGTGAGTGAGTGAGTATGAGTGAGTGGGCGAGTGGGTGTGGGTTCTTGTTCCTGCGCGGGGTGTCCAGAGAAAACAAGAACCCCACCTTAGATGTGGGGAACAACAACTCATGCCTGGCTGAGCGCCAGAGCGGAGTATGACTCACACGTGCTCGCCATGGCGAGTTATGCACGTGTCCAGCGCTTCCGCCAGCGCGTCTCTGAGCACCAAATAGGATGCTGCTGGCCCACCAGCCAGACGGTCATGCGCCCACCATCCGCCTGAGACGACATGCCTGCCAGGGACTCCGAGCGTCCCTGCCTCGCCTCCCGAGGGCGAGCCAAGAAAGGCTGGTCCGTCACACTGCAAAGCATCACCCAATGGCTTCACGACGCGAAACATAAGAATTGCAACTGGTCCGGCCGGGAATGCCACACGAGGCTGCGGCAACAGCACACACGTGAGAGGAAGGAACAGCAAAAAACAGGGAGAACAGCGGCCGGCGAGCAGGAGGTGGCGGAGAAGCACAAGAAGCACAGAGCGTGGACGTGTCGAGAAGGGGGTGTGGGCTCAAGCGCTCGACGACGTGAGTTTGTTCACAACATCCTCCTACTCCTACTCCTCCTCCTCCTCTTCCTCCTCCTCCTCCTCCTCCTCCTCCCCCTCCTCCTCCTCCTCCTGCTGCTCCTCTTCCTCCTCCTCCCCCTCCTCCTCCTGCTGTTGCTCCTCTTTCTCCTCCTCCTCCTCCCCTCCTTCGCCTCCTCCTCCTCCTCCTCATCCTCCTCCTCTTCCTCCTTCTCCTGCTGTGACTGTTTCACAACGTGGCTCCCCAGAGGTCTGGAGCTCTCCGTCAAGACTTGCTCTTCACCCTGGGCCGTTTTAGACGGTCCCGGGGCCGGCGAGGGCCTCCGAAAGCAGAAAACTGCTCAAAAACATCCGCCGTGTTTTTCCCAACCGACCTGTAATATTGAAGCGTTTCGACGAAACAGCGCCCTGCGTCTCCTTCCTCCCGGTTCCTCTTCCTCCCCTTACCCATGCCATCCCTGCCCCAGTCGTCCGCATGTCGTTTCCGGCGCACGTACACACATCACGCATCTCGTTGCCCCATAAGGAGCCCCACCGAAGGCCCAAGTCGCAGTGCCCGCACGGCATCACCCCGCCAATTTCGGCATACCCCTCGCACGCTTCGTGACATCACAGGGAGCTTCACCGAAGGCCCCAGTGGCAGCGCCCGCATGGCGTCACCCGCACAGTCCAGCACAACCTTCACACGTTTCGTGACCCCAAAGGGAGCCCCCACAGAAGGTCTCAGTGGCAGCGCCCGCATGGCGTCGCATCGCCCATTCCGATACACTCCTCACACGTGCCGTGACCCCACCTTCGTTCCACCTGCCTTGCCGTACTCACACTTGCACATGGTTGGGTCCGTCGCCAGGAGAATGTGTTGTTTCGTTGCGATTCCAGCACGTATGGGGAAGGGGGGCAGAGGCGTTATTTTTTGTCTGTATCAAATAAACGAACCGATGGCAATGCGGCTCAACAATCGATGCAAGCGTCGGTCAACTTTCTGCACCGCGCTGCTGCAAGAGCGTTAAACCAGCGAGGAGGAGGAGGAGGAAGAGGAAGAGGAGTAGGAGCAGGAGCAGGAGCAGGAGCAGGAGCAGGAGCAGGAGCAGGAGAAGCAGAAGAAGCAGGAGGGGGAGGACTGGGCAGCGCCGTGGCCGAGGACGGCTGGCACGCACCTTGGCTGCTCAAACCCTGGTCCATGTTTAAATAACAGGAAATGTGTCGAACCCTATCCCAGGCTTCGTGGGGTTTTCGACTGGGCCAGAGATTTGGGGCCAAACCCTGAGATATACGACGGGGGGCGCCTATCCTCGATAGGAGTGCGTCCGAATAGCCAGCCCCCCTGGGGCGCCTCCCAAGCTTTCCCTCCATGCTTCTGAGCGGCTCCACTTTTCGTCGAGAAGTCGGAGGGGTGGGGGAGAAAGATCGCCTGCGATAAATGAAACCGGCCCTGGGGAGGGGAGGGGGGCGGGGCGGCGCAGCGTCGGGGCGGCGGCGTCCTGGGTCTGCAGCTGGAACATGGCCTGGCGGGCGCCCGAGCCCCCGCGCCTCCGGGGGCCCCGCGCCTCCTCCGGGCGCGGGGCCCCCGGAAGGCGCGTCCGCGCGGCAGGGCTGCCCGGAGGGCACCACGGGCGGCGTGGCGCGCACGGGGAGTGCTCGAGCGATCGAGGGAAGCTCCTCGGAGCTGATGCTGGGCCACTCCCAATCTCCAGCGGCATGGCTTCAGTCGACCGGCGGCTTTTCTCTCAACGTCAGCCTCTGGGGCCCGTCATCGGCCCCAGCCAGCGGCTTTCCTCTCCACGTCGGCCTCTGGGGCCCGTCATCGGCCCCCGGGGCCATCACAAGTGAGCGGCGATCGAAAACGGGTCTTGCGCGAGATGGCACAGCGACCTTACGCGGTGGCGTGCGCGAGCCGCCGGCACGGCACGCTACTTTGGAGACCAGGGCGCTCACGCGCGACCTTACGCGCCGAGAGGGACCGAAGGGGCCACGGCACGCGCCAAGCACCAAGACGGCCCAGGCCGGGCCCCAGACGGCCAGAGACAGCCCCAAGACGTCCAAAAAGGGCTCCCAGAGGGGCTCAAGACGCACCAGCGGCATGTTGGGGCCTGATGGAATGCTTGTTGGAATGCTTGCCTGTCTGGTAGGGCTTCTGTATTGCGTCCAAGGCCGACCCCCCGACTCACCCTCCGAAAAGCGTACCCCCTTGTGATGTTCCTCCACGCCACTTCCAGTCTCCAGACGATTCCGAGACTGCCAAAAAAAACGCCGAAATATGGATGCAAGACCCCGAGACAGTCGAAAGACAGCTCCACGAGCCCCCAGTCTCCAAGATTATCCGAAGTGTCGCAAATAAGACCCAAGTGGAATTCAAGAGACGCTCAAAGAGGTCCAGCGAGACTCTAGGGAGCGAAAAATATTGGAACAAGTTGTAGAAACATCACTACGTGCTGATTACAGTAGTGATATGTTGTGCCTGCGAACGCCTCGGCGGAGCTTCAGAGAGCTTCAACAAGTTTCCAAGATGGCGCCCCAAGACGGCTCAAAACAGCCCAAAAGACCTCCAAGAGCTCCCCAAGAGTGCCCCAGGCCCCAGGAGGCCCCCAAGAACACCCAAGAGGGTTTCGAAAAGGTCCCAAGGGAACCCAAGACAGCGATTCGTTAGGGACCCAATACGCTCGCCCAGTCGTCACCACACCACTTCGGGTAATCAAAAGTCAACCGAAGTCGAGCGACGTTTGCATCCACGATCGGGCACTGGTGCCTTGCGTTTCCAAAAAGTGCAGGGGGGCGAGGGTGATTCGCCGTAGGCGTCTTCTGCAAAAACCAAGCTTCCTCACAAGAGAAAAAGTAATGAACACCCGTTCAGCCATACTGAAGACGCCCGCCCCAGAGCAATACTCGCATGCGTGCGCGTGGTGCCCCCGAGGGCGTCCCTTTTGCATTGAGCCCCCCGCGGCCGACAGCAGCTCCACGTCTGCGGAGAGCTCCTCTGCCGCCTCGCGGGACCGGCCCAGGACGCGCTTGAATTGCTCCAGGATGGGCACGCTCTCCTGAGCAGATGCTCGCCATCACTCGGACGCCCATCCCCCGTGCATGTTTCGACTTCGTGCGCGCACTTTAGCACAAGATGAGACGAGACGCTCCTCGATGGTCCTCGCCGGGAGAAAATGCCCACGTCCGAGCGATGCCAAGGATGCGACGGAAGACGGTTGCGCACGGGCCGCCTCCGCCTCCGCCTCCGCCTCCTCCTCCGCCTCCTCGGCAGGCGGGCAGGCGAAGCCGTGCCTGGGGAGGGGGCGGAGCGGGCAGGCCGCCAGAGGGCGGAGGGAGGGCCACGCCGAGGGAGGGCGCGAGGCAGAGACTGCCCAGAGGGCGGAAGTGCTGGGAAGGGAAAAAGGAAGATCAGCGACACGGAAGACGGGGGGAGATCGGCAGGGAAACGGGGAAGGAGAGGAGAGGAAAACATCAAGCACAGATGACCCGTCATGCCGTGGCGCTGCTTACTTTGCCTCTGCGCACCTGACCCCCCCATTGGGCCACTGCTGCAAGCGGCGGAGGATCGCAACGGCAACAACGGAGAGAACAGGAGCGGAAATGTCTCGTCGAGAGCGCCCGCAGCAAGGAGCATCGGTTAAGGAGCGGTAGGGCACCACAGGTCCGCAGCAGCGGAGGCGAAGGTCGCAGGTAGAGCGAGAACACGACGGCGAGGGCGACGGCGGCAGGGCCCTCCACCGCCACGACGACCACTGCCACCGCGGCGGCGGCGACAGACGCCACAAATCGCCAGGCCACGGGCCTCTTGACGTCTCTCCTACCGAGGGGAAGCGCCCAAAACCCATTCGCAACCAACAAGCGGCACCACCAGTGGGCTCACCCAGAAACAGTGGCGGCTGGGAAAAAGCATGCGACCCCATAAGAAAACTCCGTAGGTAAGCGTGGCGTGGGACGCATCATATGACCCAGATGCTGCAATGCTGTAGGAAACGATGCTGGGGAAGGATTGAAGGGCGACGACGACGACGACGATGACCAAGAGGAGGAATCAAGATACTATATTGTATGGGAAAACGTATCAAACAAAGAATCCTGGACAACTCCCGCGACAACCCCTCAGACAACCCCTCAGAGATGGAAACCACAATTGCCCTAGCATGTAGTATGGCCAACGCTTGAACGAGAGCACCGTTCCCTACCAGAGATGTGGCCAGCGCGCTGGAGAGAGCACCTTCTTCGATCAGGGATGTGGCTGGCGCTCGGGGCGTGCCTGGCGGCACCAAGGGGCGGCGAGACCTCATTTGTGCCTGCGCCTGCGTCTGCCAGGCCGCCCCCCGCCCCCCCCATAGGCGCAGCAAGACGGCGACAGGTGCACGCTCTGCAGCACCCAACGGACGACGAGGTCTCACCTGGGTATGCAGCGTATGCCGACACCTCGCTGGACCGCCCAGGGGCGCAGCAAACTGGCGCCACTTGCACGCCCAGCAGCACCCAAGGACGGCGAGGCCCCACTGAAATCTGTGTATGCCACGGCCCCGCTCGATCCCCAAGGGGCGCAGCAAAGTGGCGACAGGCGCACGCGTTGCAGCACAACGGAAGGTCGGGGCTTCGCCTGGGCCCGCGCTTGTCACCGCTCTGCTCGACCCGCCAAGGGCGCAGCAAAGTGGCAACGGGCGCACGCCTGGCAGCACCCAGGGAGGGCACAACGTGGAGAGCGACGAGAGAGAAGGCACGAGAGGTGGAGGGAAGAGGAATGAGATTTCGCCATCTCCCCGAAGCGCGGCACCAAGCCCCGCCATTCTGCCGCAGTTCGCACACACCGCACAGGCCGACATCAGTCTCGGGAGGTGGGGCGCGAGGCGGACCGAGCAAGTTCTCACCGGCCGCGCCGACCGAGACCGCCGATGCCTCCTTTCCTCTTGTTCAGAACTGACCTGAAGTCGCGGTTGCCGAGGCCGCCGGCTTTCCTCCCCACGCCGAGCTTGCCCCCATTCTTCAGGAACTGGTAGCCCAGGACGAGCACTATTGCCACCCCAATGACGGGCATCTTGAAGTCGCTGAAGGTGTCCCGGCTCGGAGGCGTGTGCACAACCATCAGCAACTCCTTGGCAGGAAGAAAGCACTGCATATACAGATAAATGTCCGAAGGTCCGCACGCTGCTTTTTGGATCGGCGCTGGACCCCTCCTCCATGGAGCGCGGAGCGCGCCAGGGGCGGCGCCCCAGGCGCCGACAGCTGGGTCCAGCGCAGATCAAAGAAATCCGCGCGGACATCCGAAAGATTAACCCATGTGTTTGCGATTTCGATGTTCTTCGAGCTCCATGATCTCGATCTCCGTGCCATCCTCAGAGAGGAAGGCGAGCAGGTCGCCCTGCTGCTGGCGCTTGTGCACGGACCTAGAACTATGTTTAATGTAATGATAACGTTGGGTCAAAATCGGGGATCTACTGACCCAGGTCAATCCAGAGCCGGGTCAGTCAGGCTTTGCAGGATCCTGCAGGATCCTGCAGGATCCTGCAGCCGCACCTGGGTCAACGCACCTCTGGCTCTGCAGGATCCTGCAAGATCTGGCGCTCTGATCAACCCCCGTTTGCATTGACCCCCGTCTCAAGGCTCCCGACAGGATACAGTAGCGGTCCGACCACAAGAAACCTTCCAAAAGAAACCCAACCATGAGACCCCAGGACGTCCATTGATCTTCGGTGCGGGAATTTCACGCTTTTCATGGCAAAACCATCGAAACCCAAGAAACCCAGGGCAACCTGGAGGCGAGCTGGGCGTTGCTTGGCACGGGCCCCCTCTGTATGTTCTGGGAATTCCAGAGTTTCGGGCGGCCCTCGGCCATCTACACTCGCCCATTCGTCTCTGGCCGCGCGGGGCGGCAAGAAAGAGTCCGACGGCGAAGCACTCCCCTCACACTTCTCGGCGCGCTAACAAACAAAACACACACACACACAACACGCACAACACACACAACACACACACACACACACACGCACCAGACGCACAGTTCAACACACTATAAGGGGACTTTGTCGGGGGAGTGCCGCAAGGCAGAAGAGCGGGACCCTCGTTGAGGCTACAATGAGACCGAGCCCTTGCCGCGCTTGCTTCCCATCGCGCTGGATCCACGGCGGGGGGACGCGCGTTCCATGGAGGTACCAAGCGCGCGCGGTGCCCCCCGCCCAGCCGTCAGTCCCCGATGCCCTGGCCCAACCCAGCCCAAGCCGGGGCAGGAGCGACTGGGAACCTTGGAGCACATCACCACCATGACTCCTTGCTCCCGTGAGGACCAGGCGCGAGCGGGTGGGCGGTCCTGGCTCCACACGACCGACTGGGTCGGCGGGCTGAGGTCGCCCGCCCGCTTACCGGCCTTGGGGCGACGAGACCTACAGACATCCACCGCCCCTGGCCTGGGCCCCGGAACGGGACATGCGCCCCCTGGCTTGGCCAGGGAGGAGACATCTCGACCCTTTCCCCAAAGCCGGTTTCTCATCCCGGGTCGCTTCTTAACGATCCCGGGGCCAAGCGAGGGCCCTCGGAGGCTGAAAACAACAAAGAACTGCTGCATTGTTTTTCAATACAATGGAAATCTGGGTAGACCGATCCTTGGCCCAGGATGCCCTGAGATGCGACGTCACGGGGGAAAAAAAAACACAATAAATCGCGACCGAACCCCTAGACACCGTCCTTGTGCTGCATTTGTCCGACCTGATCGATCTGCGAGGGTCCCAGGCCCGAAACAAGGCAAAACCGCACGTTGTGACAAACCATACGGCGCCAGGGGAAAACAAAAGGTACCGATACCCCTGTTCCGCGGACCACACCGGGGGTGCGTTCTCAAGAAGATTTCGAAGCGAATCCAGCCGTGGCGACGAGGGCCTCCGAGGAGGCCCAAGAGGGCGAAAACAAGGCAAGGGTAGCGGTATCGGTACCGCTCCCTCCCCTGCGCCAGGCTCTCAGGGTGGGCCTGGCCAGGGGAGGTGGATGTGCATAGATCTCGTCGCCCGAGGCCTGGCTCACGTTCAGGGCCGTCAACGACGCCCGCCCCTCGCCCTGGCGCAGCGCCAGGGCGAAGCCGCGCACGGAGGCGAGCTGCACAGACCCAGGGTGCCCGCCCGTCGCCGCCGCCTCGAAGCGGAGCTCCAGGGAGCAGTCCTTCGGCAGAACACTCACGGGCGGCGAGCACGTCCGTAGTCCGCGCCCCTCGCGGTCTGGACTCTGGGGCGCCATCCCGCGGATCCGCAAAAAGAAAGCCCCGTATCCGCGGGGTCGCAGCCCGGGGTCCCGGCCCGCGAGGCCGCGGATATTTTTCTCTTGCCCACGATCGGAAGGCCGAATACCCCTGGCCCCGCCATCACAGATCGTTCCAGCAGAAGAGTACCAGGGAAAGATGGGGTCTAGGGCTCCATATGGGAACGAACAATGACATAAAGATAATAACTCGGAGGTCTGCACGGATTTCTCGGATCGGCGCTGTGGCCCCCTGGCGGCGCCTCCGGCGCCGGCGCCGCCACTGGCGCGCTCCGCGCGCCAGGGACCAGCGCGGATCCAAGAAGTCCGCGCGGACCTTCAAGCTCTTATGCTTATGTAATGTTTCGCTACCCTGCTCCAGTCGTGATCCTTCGCGATGCCGCAATGCTTTGGCAACGTCGGATCTCACCGACGGTCGGTGAAACTGTTGCCCCGCACGTCGCAGCGGCAGCCGCCGCAGCACGCACCATCCCAGACATGCCCGCGCCGTCGGAAGATCTCGACGGGAGACTTTGGGCCGTTTTCGGCCTCCGAGGGGCCCTCGCCCGGGCCCAGGGGCCGCCGACGCCAGGAATCACGACGGGGAGCTCCTGGCCGCGTTCGGTCTCTGGGGGCCCGCGCCCAGCACCAGGCCCGTCAAAGCACGACTCGGGAGGAAGAACATGCCCCAGGGAAGAAGTCGGGACTTCAGGAGGCCCCGTGCCAAGACAGTCGAGACAGCGGATGTCTGGGATGCTGCCGGGAGCTCTTGCTCAGCGTGCCTCGCGAAGACGGCACCTGAGACACGCCGTGCCCTGCGAGCTGACAGCGCGTCGCTCCGCGCAGCGGGGCGGGAGGCTGGGAAAGGCTCAGAGGCTCAGCACGCTGACGCCTGGGCGCTGGAAAGTGCTGGCGTGTCGCGCCGAAACGTGGTGAACCAAAACCGGCGGCGCGTCACGCAAGGCCAACGCTCCAGGGCGCAACCACCCTCAGAATGAGCATCCCCACAACCCAGACTTCCTCGAGTAACGAACCAGACTTCTGGGGGTCGACGTCATGAAAAAATCATGACGTCGGGGGTCTGGGAACCGAGGCCCTTGGATGAAGGCACCCGAGGAAAGGAGTCGAGCAGGGCAGGGGGGGTTCAGTGAACGCCTGGGGCCGCTTAGCAGGAGCGCCGATCAAATGGTGTGGGTCGGAGTGGTGTTGCCCTCCCTCGAGTCTCCACGAGCGGCGAGCATGTCCGTATCCGCGCCCCTCGCGGTCTGAGGGGCGCCATCCCGCGGATGTGCGGTCCAACGGATACGTTCTGCGCGGGGCATCCGCAAAAAGAACGCCCCGTATCCGCAGGGTCGCGGCCCAGGGGCCCAGCCCGCCAGGCCGCGGACACGGATATGTTCTTCGCCCACGAAATCCTTCTTGTTCTTCACACTATAGATCGAGGTCACCCCCGTCTCGTCGACGACCATCGCCCGAGAGGCCATCTGGCTGTCGAGCACTGCCGCCACGACGCGGCCGTCGAGCTGCGGGCACGACACTGGCCGCGGTACCATCTTCTCCATGTCGATGTACCCCCACTGGCCCTCCGCCCGGAAGAGCACGCTGCTGAGCTGCGCGTGCAGGCTTAGAACACCAGCTCCGCCCGGATCACCAACGTCGATCTGAGCGCGGAGGGTCCCGTTCTTCGTGAAGACGCTCACCTGGCCAGCCGAGTCGCCTGCCATGAAGTACTTGGTGCCACCCTGGGAGGCCATCACTAGCGCGGTCATGGCCGGCACATTGCCCTCGCCGTCGGCCGGGAGCTGCATCTGCCTCTGAAGCTGGGCGGTCACGTTCACCTCGGCGTTCATGTACTGGGAGACCTTCTCATCCATGGAGGCACGGCGTGCCTTCTTCTGGTCCTTGGTGAGCCGCCTTGCCCGCACGGAGATCCTGTGAACCCGAATGCCTCCGCCCGCATCGCCGGTGACGACGAGATACTCGTCGTGCGAGAGAGAGGAGGCAAGCTGTGTGACCGGGTGGTCGTGGCCCGTGGCGAACTCGAGCACCATGTCGCCAGGCGGCGTGTAGAGCCTCACTATGCCGTCACTCTGAGCGGCAATGAGGAGCGCGGAGGGCATCTCGACGTGGTGCTTGGAGGAGGAAGAGCTGGAGGACGCCCTCGGGCTGCGCAGAGGCAGGAACTTCACGAGCCCCACGGGCTCGTCCTGGGGGAGCACGGCCTTCGACACCAAGAAGTCCTCTGGGATGGCCACCGGGGAGGCGTGCGGGTCCACGCGCACCTCCGACAGCAGCGGCAGCGGCTCCCGCAGCACCCCAGCCGGAACACCCGGGGAGTCTGCATTCCCCGACCTAGGGAAAGACAAAGTGGCAGAAACACGCGCGTGTCAAAGCTCCGCGCGGATTCCTTGGACCTGCACTGGGCCCCCCTCGCTGGCGCGCGGAGCGCGCCAGTGGCGGCGCCAGAGGCGCCACCGCAGATCCAATAAATCCGCGCGAAACTCCGAAAGTGTATGCTTCTGCCTCTGTGTCTTCATCTCGGCGGCGAGCTTGGGGGGAAGTGAGAAGAAGAAGAAGAAGAAGAAGGCCTTCTCAAAGGCTCGGAAATTCCCTGGCCCTCTGAGAAGTTTCCTGAGCCTTCCCCAAATTGCCACAGGGAACCTCTCGGAAGGCGCGAGGACTCCTGAGAAGCCCCGCAGCCTTCTAAGAATGCCTTCTCCTTTTCACTCCCCCCCTCACTCGCCGCCGACCATGGGGTTGGGAAACCCAAAGGTACCGATACCGCAATTCTCTCTGGACCTCTCCCGGGGTGCGCTGGCCAGAATTTCGAGGCGAATCCAGCCGTGGCAACGAGGGCCTCCCCGGAGGCCCCAGCAGGGGCAAACGAGGGACTGGGGTAGTGGTATCGGAATCTTCCTCTCACGTCCCTCCCTCGCTCGCCGCCGATCATCGGCGACCGCAGCGCGGCCCGCAGCTCCTTCAGGAGAGCGATGCGGCCCTCGCCCATGCGGATGAAGTCCTCCAGCTCCGCGAGCTCCTTATAAGAAAGCAGACAAGCCACCCCAATAACATAGGCGCCCCGACAAGCGAAGCCGTTTGGGAAAGGCGCCCAAGGAAGGAATCGAACAGGGCGGGGCTGTTTAGGACACGCCAAGGGCTGTTTAGTAAACGCCAAGTGTCGGGGTCTGGGTGATTTTCCTCCCCTTGCTCCTGAGCCAGCAAATCGGCCCCCTGCACCTCTGCCTCGACCTGCGCCTGCCGGCACGCGCGCGCGCCGGCACTCCAAGGGGGGGGGGGGCTCAGAGCCCATGGGGGGCCTCAGAGCGAAGGGGCCCGATGCCATACCCAAAACCGCCGGGGGGCGAGCGAGGGTCCTGGTCGTGGGTCTGGTATACAGAATTCCCTCCCTGGGACGTGGTTTTTGTATACTGAAAGTGGCCGCGGGCGGTGGAATCTGACTGGGGCGGGGAGGGTGTGGTACAGAAACAACTCTTGCGGAACAGTGCAAACTCAACCCTGAAGCCCTTTCCTACCCTTCGGGCCCCTCGGGGCCCCAATTATCACAGCCACGCCTGACCCAGATCCCCGACGTCACGATTTTCTAAAACGCCAGACCCAAACCCCGACGTCATGATGACCCATTCCCTGTGACCCGTTTTCCATCCCGAGTCGTTTTCTGACGGTCCCGAGGCCCAGTCAGGGCCCCCAGAGGCCGAAAAGAGCGAAACACTCTCCGCTGTGGTTGTTGGGGTCATGGCCCGAGGGGATCTGGGGACGTCCGCCGATCTGATTCTCACAAGAGATATGTCGACCCCTTATCCCAGGTTTCGTGAGGCTTTCGAGAAGGAGGAGGAGGAGGAGGAGGAGGAAAAGAAGGAGGAGGAGGAGGAGCAGGAGCAGGAGCAGGAGCAGGAGCAAGAGGAGGGGGAGGAGGGGGAGTGGGAGTGGGCAGCGCCGTGGCCGGGGACGGCCGGCACACACCTCGACTGCCCAAACCCTGGCCCGTGCTTACATAACAGGGGATATGTCGACCCCTATCCCAGGTTTCGTGGGGCTTTCGGATGGACCAAACATTCGGGGCCCAAAGCTTGGGATGTAGGATGCGGGGGGCGCGTCCATACTCGCTAGGGGTGCGTCCGAATAGCACCCTTTGGGTGTATCCCAGAGTTCCCCCCCCCCTTCTTCTGAGCGGCCAAACGTTCCGGGGGAGAAAAATCGCCTGCGAGACCCGTTCTCTCTGCGGCCCGAGGGGCCCCGACCCCTTCTTTTCCTGGGGGGGCAGCTGCTCGCCCCCGAGGGCCCAGAGAAACGGCCCCCGAGGGCAGAGAAGTCGAGGGGAAGACACCGCCGGCTGGATAGAAATCAAATCGTCTCGGAGCAGGGCGGGTCGAGACAGAACGGCAGCTCGAGTTCGACTCCTGGACCCCATCCTCCTCCTCCTGCTGTTCCGCCGCCTCCTCCGCCACCTCGTCCCGCTCCTCCTCCTCCCCCTCCTCCTCCTCCTCCTACTCCTCCTCATCGTCGTCGTCTTCGTCGTCGTCGTCGTCCTCGTCCTCGTCGTCGTCGTCCTCGTCCTCGTCGTCGTCGTCGTCGTCGTCGTCGTCGTCGTCGTCGCCCTCGTCGTCGTCGTCCTCGTCGTCGTCGTTTCAGGGTCGGCGGCACCGGCCGCAAGGCCTTCACAACCTGGCAGTCTCGGAGCAGGGCGGGCCGAGACCACGGCAGCTCAAGATCGGCTCCTGGGCCCCTCCTCTCGGCTGCGCGCAAGAGTGGCCCTGGACCTTCGGCGCGCAGCTTCTGGGTGGCCGCGAGAGGGCCAAACACAAGCGCACAAGTTGCTACTCTCTCGCGTTCGGCGATCGGAGGACCCCATTGGGCCCGCACCACAGGTCACTCCGGCGAAGGGCCACTATTACATGTATTAGTCGAACCCCTCCCTGGGCCCAGACGCACCGGTTCTCCGAGCTGCGTACCGCAGCGGCGACGAGGGGGGCCCCCGAAGGCCCACGAGACCGTGGTCCCGGTGCGTCCTCCTCTGATCGTCGGAGAGCCCCCCTCTCCGAGCCAGCGCGTGCGCCCCTGCCTCGGCCGCGGCGCCGTCGCCTCCGGGCCTGCACGAGGCCGAGGCGGCGCCCGCCGGGCACAGCTCCTGGCACAGCAGGCGCCGCGGCGCGGTGGCCAGGAGCGCCAGCGCGGCCCACCACGGCCTCTGCATGGTGGGCGCTCCCCCTCTGCGGGCGCCTCCCTGGCCGAGTGGGCGGCACGCTGCGGCTCCCTCCCGCGCAGTAGGGGGGGGGGGCGGGGGACGAACCCCTGTGCGCGGCAGCCTGCGATCCGGCCTGGGCCAAGGAGGCTAGGCGGACGGGCGGACGGAGGGAGGACGGGCGGAGGAGAGGAGGGAGACGGGAGGAGGGAGGAGGGAGGAGGAAGGAGAAGGACGAGGAAGAGGAGGAGGGAGGAGGAGGAGGAGGAGGAGGAGGAGCGACAGATGCTCTGCTCAGAGCGAGGGCCCGAATTCCCCGAGCAGTGCTTGCGCTGAGGGGCTTGATACCTCTCTTGAGATCATTTGCCGATCAGGCGTTTGTTAACCGAGACACATGTCTTTTACGCGCAGTGTGCCTACAGCGCTGTTCGCAAGTCCTGTTCTCCACGCAGCTCTAAATCATGTCAGCACTCTGACTTTAGAATCCTGGACCTATCAGGCCTTCCCGACACAAGACCTAAACATCTCTCCAACGTGACGGCATGGACACAACAAGAAATACATCTTCAAAACTCTACACCCGCAGCTTGCGCTGGACGGCCCCACGGATGCAGGGGGTGATCCATCATGCCGCTGTACCCACACACGCGAAGCCCGGCGTCCAGCTTGTCAATGCCTGCCATCTCGGCCTCGCTCAAGACGAAGTCGAAGATCGCCGCGTTCTCGAGCAGACGAGCGGGACTCTTGGTCTTGGGGATCACGATCACACCGCGCTGCACGTTCCACCGCAGGACCACCTGGGCGGCCGTCCGGCCGTGTGCTGCAGCAGCCTCGAGGACCACGGCTTCCTCCATGACTGATCTGTCGCGCCATCCGCCCTCGCAGCCAAACATGCGCATCCCCTCAGGCGCCGCAGGGTTCGCGAGCGGGCAATAAGCTGTGAACGCGATGCCTTCCGCTTGGCAGAAACTCAGCAGGCGCTTCTGTGCCAGGTACGGATGGCACTCCACCTGCAACACGGCAGGCCTGACCTTCAGACCAGGGAGTGCCAGGATCTCGCGCACCTGTGACGAGTTAAAGTTGGAAAGACCGATTGAACGCACCAGTCCTTCTTCGACCAGCGCCTCCATTGAGCGCCACGTTTCTGTGAAATGCACCTCCTCCATACCCTCCTCCCGCTCGATCCCGTGGTCGTAGGTCACGAAGGGCCAGTGGATGAGATACAGGTCGAGATACTTCAGCTGCAGGTCCTGAAGCGTGCGCATGCATGCAGGACGCACCCGATCAGGAGCGTGCTCGGTGTTCCACAGCTTGCTCGTCACGAACAGCTCCTCCCTGAGAAGCGGGCCCGACGGCTGCAATTTTGCCGCCAGCACACCCCCCCGATGGCCGCCTCGTTGCCGTAGATGGCCGCACAGTCCAGGTGCCGCGTGCCCTGGTCGAGCGCGGCCGCCACGGCGGTCTCCACCTCACCTGGCGGCGCGCGCCAGCACCCCAGCCCGCTCTGCGGCATCCCGGCGCCAGAGCTCAGCGAGACGCGCGGCACGGGGTCGGCTGCCTGCGCGGCCATGCTGGGGAAGTCCGGCGTGCCCGTGGGGCCGTCGCCGCGGGCCGTGCCAAAAGCCGGATCAGGACGCCACGGAGCAGCCACGGCAGCAGTGGGAGAGCCCGCGGGCGGGTGCAAACCGAGAGCCTCTGAGAGCTGGGGAGATCAGAGAATGGTGCTTTCTGGCTCGCTGTCTCTCAGGGATCGCGCTCGTGCGAACTCTGACTTCCGCTTCCCCTCATCTCTCATCAATCTCCTTGCCCCTCCCTTTTCCCTCCGACAGCTCCCCACTTGCCCTTTCCACCACCCCTCGCTTGGGGCCTGGTGATCCTGACAGGCAACAAAAAATACAAAAAATACTCCGACCCCCTTCTCCTCCTCCTCCTCCTCCTCCTCTTCCTCCTCCTCCCCCTCCTCCTTGTCATCCGCCTCATCACCATCGTCAGCAGCACCATCACAGCCAATACAACAACAGCAGCAGCAGCAGCAACAACAACAACAACAACAACAACAGCAGCAGCAACAGCAACAACAACAACAACAACAACAACAACAACAACAACAACACCAACAACAACAACAACAACAACATCAGCAACAACAACAACAGCAACACCAACAACAACAACCACAACAACAACAACAGCAACAGCAACAGCAACAGCAACAGCAACAGCAACAACAACAACAACAACAACACCAACACCAACACCAACACCAACACCACCACCACCAACAACAACAAAAACAACAACCAAAAAACAACAACAAAAACAACAGCAGCAGCAGCAGCAACAACAACAGCAACAACAACACCAACAACACCAACAACAACAACAGCAACAGCAGCAACAACAACAACAACACCAACATCAACACCAACAACAACAACAAACCCTCGATACCCGCCCTCTTCGTCTTCGATCGAACCCCTTTTGGGGTGTATACCTTTCTTCCCTGCAGGCCGGGGCCCGGCAAGCGGCGGGGCGGCCGCGGACCGTCGGCCTGGCCATCGGCAGCGCTAATCGGCGGGGCGGCCGCGGACCGTCGACCCGAACCCAAGAGGGACGGACAGGGGACCGACGACGACGACGACGTCGACGACGACGGCGACGGCGACGACGACGACAGCGACGACGACGACGAGGAGCGAAAACGAGAGCGAAAGAGAACGACAGCAGGGCCACAAGGACACGAAGTAGGCCACGAAGGGCGACAGCGGGGACACGAAGGGCATGCACATGGGGCCACGAAGGGCGCGAACGAGCGGGGGCCACGAAGGACATACGTATACTGGGCCGCGGAGGGCAAGGACGGAGCCACTGAGGACAGCAACGGGGCCACGAAGGGCAGCGAGGGGGCCACGAAGGGCGACAGCGGGGCCACGAAGGGCATGCATATGGGGCCACCACGGGCGCGAAAGACGGAGGGCCACGAAGGGCATACATATATGGGACCAGGAAAGCAGCGAGGGGCCCACGAAGGGATGCAACGGGGCCACGAAAAGAAGCGAGGGGGCCACGAAGGGCTGCAACGGGGCCACGAAGGGCTGCGGCGGGGACACGAGGGGCAGCGAGAAGGCCACGAATGACTGCAACGGGGCAACGAAACAAAGCGAGGGGGCCACGGAGGGCTGCAACGGGGCCACGAAGGGCAGCGAGGAGGCCATAAAGGGCTGCAGCGGGGCCACGAAAAGAAGCGAGGGGGCCACGAAGGGCTGCAACGGGGCCACGAAACAAAGCGAGGGGGCCACGAATGACTACAACGGGGCCACAAAGGGCAGCGAGACCCCGATTCCTAGGTAATCTGTGAAATGAAATGAGAGGAAGTCTCGGGCGGGAGCGGGGTCCTGGCTAAATTGCAGGGAAGTGTAAGGCGGGAGCCGTTGTTGTTGTTGTTGCTGTTGTTGAATATTATTACTTCTAAAGAATAATTATTGTTGGGCCCCCTGGTGCACGCCCCCCCCGCCGCGCCTAGGCCGCAGCCACGTTTTCATCATTTTCGTGAGGAAGCCTCAGGTAAAACGATGTGATCCAGATCCGGTTGTTTTGTTGTAATCCGTTTTCCCTTGCAAAAAACACTATAAAATGACATTTCTTGTTCTAATATAATCAAATTTCAAGAATCCCTTGCAAAAAATAAGGTAAAGTGGACATTCGCGCGCGCAAGACGAAATCCTTCCAAAAGCTTAGTGTTCGGAGCGATTTTAACATAAAAACATCAAAAAACCAATGGTTTTTCAACAAAAAAATGTCAAAATCTCATCCCGCGCGCTCTTGCGGATTCGTAGGAAACCCAACACTTTTTAAACATTTCTGTCAAACGGGCTTTTGCGAGCAACTTTTTCGAACTTCTGCGACAACGGTTGCGCACCTGCCAGGGCCATCATCCCTGTCAAATAATACCATGCGGGACACATTCGTTTTTTCTTCGCGCGCGCACGCCGTCGTCGTCGGCCGCGGGGCCCTGAATAGTAGCCACGGTCGTCCGCATGCCACGAAGTGAAGTGTCCGAACGTCATAGGGCGGGAAGCTGGGTGTGGGTGGTGGCGAAGAGTCGTTTGGAAATTTGGTAGAGCTTGAACCGGCCCCCCCACAAAGTGGGGGTATTGCCCGCCTCCTATGAAAACCCTGGCACTGGTGAGAACGGAGTGTCCCCAGTCTTAAATGATTGTTGTTGTTGTTGTTGGTGTTGTTGTAATTCGGGGGCCAGGGGCCCAGTTTGAGCCTCAAAACTTCCCCTGCCAAAAAACAGAGTGCGAGCGTCGAGGGGCGCACTTTGATTCAGAAAAAAGTACGCACCGGTGGGGGGTCAACAACAATTATTCTTCATAGATGAGAAGCCAACATCAAAAACAACAGCAACAACAACAACAATCATTTTACCCTCATGCGCCATGCTTCCACATGACACATGCATCCATCTGGATAACACACCCCATCATGGGGGATTTTTCTGGCATGCGGGATCCGATATTCCCTCACCCAGATATCCCGCCCAAGAAGGTTTGGCCACCACCTCTTCCGAGGAACTTCAACATCCATAGCTCGGACGGCACATCGCCTTCGCAATCGCCTTGCGCATGCCCCGCATCTCAGAGGGAGAGGAGAGGAAGAGGAGGGGGAGATGAGAGAGATAGGGAGGGGGGGAGGAGAAGGGAGGGGGAGGAGGGGGAGGAAGGATGAGTAGTTGTAGTAGCAGCAGTTGATGATATTGTTGTTGCGGCTGTAGCACTAGTAGTAGCGGTAACGGTAGTAGTAGTCCAAGTAAGTAGAACTGGCTTGTAGCAGCCAAGCGTTCATAGCGACGTTGCTTTCTGATCCTCCTTTAATGTCTTTTCTCCCTATCCTTGAGACGCAGAAGTCTCAAAAAGTTGGATGGTTAGCACATCCAGGAAACCTATCGCTGGACCGGCCCAGATATGGTTCCAGAAGCGGCTCGGGAAGCTGCGCAGGCGCCAGAAGCAGAAAAGCACCACGCACGGGCGCCGGCTCGGGCGTCCGGCCCAAAGCCGCTCCAGAATCGGCCCAGGACGGCTTCCCGGGCGCCGCAAGCAGAAATTCAGCATTTTCGAAAAAAAATGTGTATTGGAATGGCCTCTTTTCGGCGCGATCGGAACTGCCCGGGCGTCCGGCCCGGGAGCCGGGCCGGGTGCCGGCCGGGCCGGGTGCCGGCCCGAGCTCCGGAATCGGCCCGGACGGCCTCCCGGGCGCCGGAAGCAGAAATTCAGCATTTTCGAAAGAAAAATGTGTATTGGAATGGCCTTTTTTCGGCGCCGCCTCGGAACTCGATTTTCCGGCGCCCGGGCGCCGGCTCGGGCGCCGACCCGGGCGTCCGGCCCGGGAGCCGGGCCGGGTGCCGGCCCGAGCTCCGGAATCGGCCCGGACGGCTTCCCGGGCGCCGGAAGCAGAAATTCAGCATTTTCGAAAGAAAAATGTGTATTGGAATGGCGTTTTTTCGGCGCCGCCTCGGAACTCGATTTTCCGGCGCCCGGGCGCCGGCTCGGGCGCCGACCCGGGCGTCCGGCCCGGGAGCCGGGCCGGGTGCCGGCCCGAGCTCCGGAATCGGCCCGGACGGCTTCCCGGGCGCCGGAAGCAGAAATTCAGCATTTTCGAAAGAAAAATGTGTATTGGAATGGCCTTTTTTCGGCGCCGCCTCGGAATGTCCACTTTACCTTATTTTTTGCAAGGGATTATTGAAGTTTGGTTATGTTAGAACAAGAAATGTCCACTTTAGCTTATTTTTTGCAAGGGAAAACCGCCCGCAACAAAACAACCGGATCCGGACCAACCCGTTTTGCCTGAGACTTCGTTAAGAAAATGATGAAAACGTGGCTGCGGCCTAGGCGCGGCGGGGGGGCCATGCACCAGGGGCCCCAACAATAATTATTCTTTAGAAAAAATAAAGTTCAAGAACAACAACAACAATCATTATAAGACTGTTCGCTCTTATCTGCTCGAGTGTCCAATAACGCCTATTTCCCACACCCTCGATACCCGTCCTCTTCGTCTTCGATCGAACCCCTTTTGGGGGGTATACGTTTCTTCCCTGCAGGCCGGGGCCCGGCAAGCGGCGGGGCGGCCGCGGACCGTCGGCCTGGCCAGCGGCAGCGCTGATCGGCGGGGCGGCCGCGGACCGTCGACCCGATTCCAAGAAGACGGACAGGGGACCGACCACGACGACGACGACGTCGACGACGACGGCGACGACGACGACGACGGCGACGACGACGGCGAGCGAAAACGAGAGCGAAAGAGAACGACAGCAAGGGCCACAAGGACACGAAGTAGGCCACGAAGGGCGACAGCGGGGACACGAAGGGAATGCGTATGGGGCCACGAAGAGCGCGAAGGAGCGGGGGCCACGAAGGGCAGATAATGCGGGGCCACAGAAGGCAACGATAGGGGCCACTGAGGGTAGCAACTGGGTCGCGTAGGACGGTTGCATATGGGGCCACCATGGGCGCGAAGGAGCGGGGGCCACGAAGGGCATACATATATGGGGCCACGAAGGGCAGCGAAGGGGCCACGAAGGGCTGCAACGGGGCCACGAAGGGCAGCGAGGGGGCCACGAAGGGCTGCAACGGGGCCACGAAGGGCTGCGGCGGGGACACGAAGGGCAGCGAGGGGGCCACGAAGGGCTGCAACGGGGCAACGAAACAAAGCGAGGGGGCCACGGAGGGCTGCAACGGGGCCACGAAGGGCAGCGAGGAGGCCACAAAGGGCTGCAACGGGGCCACGAAACAAAGCGATGGGGGCCACGAAGGGCTGCAACGGGGCCACGAAACAAAGCGAGGGGGCCACGAAGGGCTGCAACGGGGCCACGAAGGGCAGCGAGATCCCGATTCCTAGGTAATCTGTGAGGAAGTCCTAAGAGTGAGCGCGACTCCTGGGTGCCTGGGTGTCGGGAATGCGGCGCTTGAGTAAATTGCAAGAAATTCCAACGCAAAGGCGCTATCTGTCGATTCCAGAGCGCCGGGAGAGCGATTCCTGAAGAAAATGGCAAGGGAGTCCCAAGCGAGAGCGCGATTCCGGAATAAATTGCGAGGAAGTCTCGGGCGGGAGCGGGGGTCCTGGCTAAATTGTCAGGAAATCTGAAGCGGGAGCCGCTGTACCCCGGGGGCCAGGGGCACAGTTTGAGCATCAAGACTTTGATTCAGAAAACAGCATGCACCGGTGAGGGGGCTCAACAACAATTATTCTTCAGGGGCGCACGTTCAATAATAACAACAACAACAACAACAACAACAACAACAACAACAACAACAATAACACCAACAACACCACAACAACAACAACAATGACGACGACAACAGCAACAGCAACAGTAACAACAACAACAACAACAACAACAACAACAACAATAACACCAACAACACCACAACAACAACAACAATGACGACGACAACAGCAACAGTAACAACAACAACAACAACAACAACAACAACAACAACAACACCATCGTCGTCATCAGCATCCGCATCGCCGCCACCATCATCATCAGCACCAGCATGACCATCAAATCACCAACCTCATCATCACCGTCATCATCAAAAGCATGACCACCATCATCGTGATCATCGCCACCATCATCACCAGCATTAACAGCACCATCGGCATCACAACCACCGTCTTCGTAAGCATGATCGATATGGTCCTCCTCGACCTCATCCCCCTTGTCGTCATGCTTTTTCCGCCTTGTCATCCTCCGATAAACCTCCCCCGGCTTCTCGAGATGTTTACCCGCTCCTGGTCTGCTCTGGAAAAGGGATGAATTGGCATGACCACCCACGCACTTCACACAAACAAATCCGAACCGTTGCCAGTTCCACAGCGAGAGCTGGCATCCAATCGCCAGCTCATACAAGACAGAACCCTGGCCGACAAGCTCATACGCTGTTCTCTCGGTCGCGGCCGGCAGGCGCAACCGCAAAAGCAATAGCTACGGGACGCCTTAGCTACGCATTGCGTTAGTCAAATATGCACACACGCACTTGTTTGGCGTCGCGGCCACGCGCACGGCGGCGCGGCGTAGCTCAAATCATGCGGTCGCGCGCGGGCCCCGCCAGCTCACGCAGCATGGAAAAGCTAAATCCACCCATAGGGGATCGACAGCACCACTCGCGAGGGGGGAAGTCGCGAGGGGAGAGAAGAGGGAGGAAATGCTACAAGAAGGGGAATAAGGGTGGAAACGGGGAAAGGGAAAGCAGTGTCATAGTGAGGGGCCGAGACATCCCTGGCGCACTCACACACACACACACACACACACACACACGCAGTCACACACACACACGCACACACGCGCACACACACATTCACATACGCACACACGCACGTTGTAGAGTTGCGGCCACAAGCGCGGCGGCGCGGCGTAGACACAGGCACATAATATATATATATATATATATATATATATATATATACATATATATATATATATATATATATTATATATATATATGTATATATATATACATGTAATATATATATATATATATAATATATATATATGTATACACACAACACACGCACGCACGCACGCACGCACGCACGCACGCACGCACGCACGCACGCACGCACGCACGCACGGCAGGCACAGGCAGGCAGGCAGGCAGGCAGGCAGGCAGGCAGGCAGGCAGCAGGCAGGCAGGCAGGCAGGCAGGCACACACACACACACACACACACACACACACACACACACACACACACACACACACACACACACACACACACACACACACACACACACACACACGCGTACACAACACACGCACACACATGTTTCCCATGCTTTTCCGTCGGCGGCTAGGCAGTACTACGCTGGCGATAATTTGGGCGTTAATAGGTCGTACGAAACGCGAAAGAAGCCACCATGCCGGAGGAGGAGGGGGGAGGCGCCCGGCGACGGCGGGAAGGAGGAAGCCGAACCCGCTCAGAGCAGGGCCAGGCGCGCGGCGGGGGCGGCGCCGGGGGGCGGGGACCAGCAGCGGCAGGGCGGCGGCTGGGGGACAGTGAAGCCGGCAAGGCAGGCGACCAGGCAGCAGGCCGTTGCAGGGGGGGACAGTGCCCAGCAGGGGCTGGTGACGAAGGTGTACACGAAGCTCCAAGGGCCGCCGGATGCCGATGTCACGCGTGACCTCCGTAAGCAACTGGGCCTGCGGCGACCAGTGCGAGACCACCTCAACGTGAGGGGTCGGCCTGAAAACCAGGCAAGGTTGAGGGTTGAGGCTGGGGCGGGGCGGGGCGCGGGCGACAGAACCAGCCCAGGCCCCCAGGGCGAGGCGGGGGCGCGGCTGGAGAGCCGAAAGGCGGTTCCGTCGCTAGGCGAAAGCCGCTGGGAAGGGGCACCGAACTGGTGCATTTTTTGGCGGGCGCAGGGCCCAAAGCGGAGGGCCAAGAGAAAAGGCAAAGAGGGGGAGACCCAGCGATGGTCGAAGTGCCGCCTGTGCCAGGAAGGGGTGGAGCAAGGTCGAGCGATGGTCGACCCAGCGATGGTCGAGGTGCCGCCGAGCCCCAGGAAAGGCAATTCAATTGAACAAGCACCATGTGCCCCAGAGGGGGATCAACAATAAGTTTCTATATATATATGTGTATATATATATATATGTATGTATATGTATATGTACACATAAATAGACGCAGCAACAACACCATCAACAACAGCTACAGCAACAGCAACAACAACAGCAGCAGTAACAACAACAGTCAATTTAAGACTGCTCGCTCTTATCTGCTCTGCGCGGCGTCTGAATAAATCGACAGGACGTCCCACGCGAGAGCGCGATCGCGATTTCTATTTAAGTTGTTAGTGAGTCCCGCGCGAAAGCGCGATTTGGGAATAGACTGTGAGGAAGTATCAGGCGGGAGCCGCTGTTGTTGTAAACGGGGGGCCAGGGGCCCAGTCTGGTGGCACCGCACTTCCCATTGGGAAAAAAAACAAAGAAGCACTTTGATTGAAAAATCCAACGGTTACCAGGCAGGGGAATCAACAATAATTATTCTTCAGAAGCGAGAATTCAACAGCAGCAGCAACAACAATCAATGTATGGCTGTTCGTTCCTAGCTGCTCGCGTGCCGTTCAACACGTATATCCCAAACCCTCGATACCAGCCGTCTTCGTCTTCGATCGTACCCCCTTGGGGGTGTATCTTTCTTACTTGCAACGTGTATTTCGTGGAGCCCCTAACGCAGGGGAGGAAAGGACGCATGGAAGGAAGGGACAAGGGGGCGGGAGGAGGATGGAGCACGAGAGAGGGTAGCAGGAAGGGAGCTAGGAGCAGAAAACACGTGGCAGAATGAGACGGGCAGATCGGGTGGGTAGACCCTAACAGGCGGGTCGGAAAGGCGGGCCCAGGCGGCCAGGTCGAGCAGGCGTGTTGCTGAAGCGTGCGTCCTGCATGAATGCGAGGAAGTCCCAAGCGACAGCGCGATTCCCAAATAAATTGTCAGGAAAACAGACCGTGATTCCTGAGTGTCGAGGGCGCGGCGTCCGAAATCATTGTGAGGAAGTCCCACGCGAGAGCGCGATTTAGGAATAACTTGTGAGGAAGTATCAGGCGGGAGCCGCTGTTGTCGTAAACCGAGAGCCGAAGACACAATTCTGAGACCCAAGACTTTCCCTGATGAAAAACAGGCGCGGGCCCCGGTAAGGGCACTTCAATTGAAAAACACAATGTGTCCCCGAGGGGGGTCAACATAAATGAATCGTCAGTAATGAGAATTCAACGACAACAACATCAATAACAATAACAATAACAATAACAATAACAATAACAATAACAATAACAATAACAATAACAACAACAACAACAACAACAATTACTAGCACGTGGGGACACACCGTTCTCACCAGTGCCAGGGTTTTCATAGGAGGCGGGCAATACCCCCACTTTGTGGGGGGGCCGGTTCAAGCTCTACCAAATTTCCAAACGACTCTTCGCCACCACCCACACCCAGCTTCCCGCCCTATGACGTTCGGACACTTCACTTCGTGGCATGCGGACGACCGTGGCTACTATTCAGGGCCCCGCGGCCGACGACGACGGCGTGCGCGCGCGAAGAAAAAACGAATGTGTCCCGCATGATATTATTTGACAGGGATGATGGCCCTGGCAGGTGCGCAACCGTTGTTGCAGAAGTTCGAAAAAAGTTGCTCGCAAAAGCCCGTTTGACAGAAATGATTGAAAAAGTGTTGGGTTTCCTACGAATCCGCAAGAGCGCGCGGGATGAAATGTTGACATTTTTTTTGAAAAAACATTGTTTTTTTTATGTTTTTATGCTAAAATCGCTACGAAAACTAAGGTTTTGGAAGGATTTCGTCTTGCGCGCGCGAATGTCCACTTTACCTTATTTTTTGCAAGGGATTCTTGAAGTTGGGTTATGTTAGAACAAGAAATGTCCACTTTAGCTTATTTCTGTGCAAGGGAAAACCGATCGTAACAACACAACCGGATCCGGACCAACCCGTTTTGCCTGAGACTTCCTAACGAAAATGATGAAAATGAGGCTGCGGCCTAGGCGCGGCGGGGGAGGGGCCCCAACAATAATTATTCTTTAGAAGTAATAATGTTCAAACAACAACGTAAGGCCGGGTTCCTGGTGCCCTGCCCCCCCAGGGCGCTAGGTTTCCGGCGTTCCCACTGCAGCAAGGCCGGGACCCGAGTGCCCCGCCCCCAGTTGCGAAGGGGGGGGAGGCGCAACCGCAACTCCGCAACGTCCGCTGCCATCATAAGGCTTTGTAAACGACTGGCAAAAAACACCCCGGTGATATTACGTGCGAAATTTCGATGTGCGCACCAGCCGAGCGAGCTGCTCCTCTGACATCTACAACCGACTTGGAAATGTATACGGGCTCTATAGGACCTACTGGGACATGTATACGGGGTTCTATAGGACCTACTGGGACATGTATGCGGGCTGTATGGGACCTAATGGGACATGTATATGGGCTCTGTAAGACCTACTGGGACATGTATACGGGCTCCATAAGACCTACTGGGACATGTAGACGGGCTCTATAGGACCTACTGGGACATGTATACGGGTTCTATGGGACCGACTGGGACATGTATACGGGCTCAACAGGACCTACTGGGACATGTATACGGGCTCTATTAGACCTACTGGGACATGCATACGGGCTCTACTGGACCTATTGGGACATGTATACGGGCTCACCGTCACCGTCACCGTCACCGTGTCCCTGAGCGCGGCCACGATGTGGCCCAGGGACGGCCGGTCGACCTTTAAAAAATCCTGATGGGGGGTGGGAGGAGAGGACGACGACGGAAGGCGAGGATAGGGCGCCGTCCGGAAAGCACCTGGGCTCGGAGGAAGAGGGGAGGGAGGGGGACGGAGAAGAGGGGCAGGGAGAGGGGAGAGAGAAAAGGGGGGAAGAAAGGGAGGGAGGGAGGGGGGGGGAAGAGGGGGAGGGGGGAGAAGGGAGAAGGGCAGAGGGGAAAAGGGCAGGGGGATCGGGGCGGAACCTGGACAGAGCCGGGAAGCCCAATGGTGATTGGAAGGGGGGTGCCCCTGCGGACTGGGTGGCAGAGCGGGGGGAGAGCAGTCGAGGGTCCAGCACCGCCCCTACTGGCCCAGAGGACCCTTCCAGAGGGCTCTCCCGTCCTCGCAATTGGGATGTGCACAGAATGGGACAACACCACCATTCCTCCGTCCTACCACCACCCACCCGCCCTTCCATGCCCATACTCACACGCACTCGCTCACACATAACAATAGGAGACTCCGCGCAGATCACACAAGGGTGGGCACAACAAGAACAAGAAGGCACGATCTGTCCCGCGAATTCCTGGCTTCATGCACGGCCCATGGCTCGACTACCCGCCCCCGTCGGGCACTGTATCCGGGGGCGGGCCTGTGGGGTGACCCCTTAGTCAGCCATCGCGTCGCCGGCGTTGCCGGCCGCGGCGGCCCCGCCGCCTGCTCCACCCGCCCCGCCCGCGCCCGCTCCGCCCGCTGCCCCGGGCGCTACGCCCGCCGCCGGGGCTGCGCCCGCCGCCGGGGCTGCCCCCCCAGGTGCCGCAGCTGCCTTGGCGGCCGCCCTGCCTTCCTTCCCCTTCTTGCCCTTGCCCTTGCCTTTGCCGCCGCCGCCGCCTCGGCCCTGAAGCACCCCCTGGGTTCCCTTGCCGCCCTTGCCGCCCTTTGCGCCTTTGGCCTGCCCCTGGGCCTGCCCCTTGCCGCCGCCCTTCCACTGGCGCTCTTCCTCGGTCCTCTCGTTGTAGAGGAGCCGCCTCGGCGGCTGGGCGGCCCCTTCCTGAAGCGCAGGCTGGCCGGCGACGGAGAGACCCGAAGCGCGGCGCAACGGGCGGTCTAAGCCGTCAATTATCTGTTCCATGCCCAGCGAGGAGGCACCGAACTTAACCCTCAGTTTGAACACGTACGGAATCCGCACCTTGGTGCCGCGGTCGTAGTCCCACCGATACTGCTCCATGACCTTCTGAAGCACCCCTGGCTTGCTCAATTCCTCGCAGAGGAAGCGAACCGCCTGCTGGGTGGACCCGGGCTGGTCCGACGCTCGGTCCGGCAAGGGCCAGCTCAGCCCCAGGTGAGCCCCCAGGTCCCGGCCAACAGCCTCCGGCGTCAGGTTGCGCAACTCACGGTACTCTCCCTGGTTCCCGTGCGCCTCCCACACCGAGTCCACCGAGGGGAATCCCTCTAGCACCACACTCGTGCTTTTCAGCACTCGGCTGACCTCGTTCCGAAGGCGGAAGATCTGCTCGGTGTGACGGCTCTGACCCTCCTCCAACGCCGCAATGCGGCGCTCCGTGGCTGCGCGGCGCTCAGCTGCCATTTCTCTGTCACACCCCTCACCGACACGCGATCAAGCAGGGAGAGAGGCTGCCGCCGGACGGGCACCCACCCCCGCCCGCGCCCGCCCCCGGCCGACCCCGCCGCCCAGACAACCACGACGACGACGACGACGACGACGACCACGACAACACCCACGACGACGACGACGACCACGACGACGACAACGACGACGACCACGGCAGCGCCGCCGAACCAGGGGCACCGCAGGAGGAGGGCGGTGATGACCCTTCCGGCGAGAGCCGGTTCCGCCGGGCGGGGGCCTGGAGCAGCTGGTCGGGGCGGCGAGCAACAATTCACGTGACTGCACACATCATGGCTCGAGCGGGGGCGGGGGGAGGGGAGGGGGGGGGGGGGCCTTCCCCCTGTTTGTTTTTCCTAGCTGCGCACAAGAAACAGTATACGTCACGTCAAAGGGAGTAAGAATAGAAAAAGGCAAGCAAACGCACGCCGGCAACAACGCGAGGGAGTCGAGGGGGGAAGAAACGCAGCCGAGCGACAGCAAGGGGGGGCAAGGCGAGGAGGCGGCCGGCGGCCATTGGACCTATACACCTGCCCCCCTGCAGTGGGGCCTGGGGGCGGCCGGAAGTGAGTTCGTGACTCACTTTAGCACAACAATGAACAGGGCAAGCCCTGTCCTGGCCGCCCCCGATGCATCGGGACGTGCCCGGCATCATCTCGTGACAGATCGCCTCGTGGGCGCTGCCGGCAGCTGCAGGTTGTGAAAGCCCAAATAGCAAGCACACTGTGGTAAGGTCCTATGACCGCCCGCCACCCCCCACCCGCCCTCCCACCCCCCTAGACCGCTATTTCCTACACGAAACAAGATCTGATTATCCGGCTCCCGCCGGGCGTCTCCGGGCAATACCAGCGAGACGAATCGCCGCCTTGGCCTGGGCGTTCGCCCCGCGCGCCTTACCTGCGACCCTGGCCGTAACAGCCTTGGCCGGGGCGGCCTTGACCGGCGGGCCCGCCTTTCCCTTGGCCCCCACGCGCGGTTTCGGTTTCGGCTTGGCTTTCGCCTTCGCTTTGGCTGCACCTGGCCCGGGGGGCGGGGGCGGCGCCGGCGCCGCCGCCGCCGCGACCGCGACGGCCTGGGCCTTTGCTTTCGCTGCAGCATCCCCACGACACCATTTCTCGCGGTTACCTAAAGGGCGACGCAGCATTCCTGGGGGAGGCGGTGGGTAGACTAAGCCACACTTCAAGCATGTCCGGTTCAGAATGTCACTCCCCCTGCATTTGGATTCGTGTGCCTTGCGACACCCCTCTTTTACATATGTGAGGCACTTGCGACATTTCGCCATTCCGGCCGGCATGACATAACCCGCTACCGTGCACCTCGTGATGTGCCCGTACAGATCCTTGCTAAGCACCTTTATGCCGCATTTCTTGCAATAATCCACCTCGTTCCATTGCAACTCGGCCACCTCAGGAGGGGTCGCCATCCACCGGGCCGATTGGCGAGAAGCATACCCGCGCCTACCTAGATCCGCCGCCCTGTCTGCCAGCTCGTTGTCATGGGCGCCTGTGTGCCCATACACATGTTCCCAAGTTAGACTGCGTCTCTCCAATGCCCGCGCTGTGAGCTCTTGTACGGCGTCCGCAAGCTCCTCGTTTGATTTCACCTCCCATAACCCCCGCGCTATGTTCGCTGCGTATTCCGAATCATACCGAATGTGCACGGGTACGTGGCCTCCGTCTGGTGCTTCATCCAAGAGCCACTTCATGAGTTCGCCAATAGCCGATAATTCCGCCGTATTATTAGTCTGGCTCCTAGCTCCAAACCATCGGTGATCCCACGCTCGACTCACAACAGGGGCATGAAGCACGTAGTCCGGGACCATACCTGGAAGGCTCGGATCCGTAACCCGCCAGATCACTACCCCCCAGCCCGCCTCCCCGTCCTTGCCCGACCCGTCGGTCGCTACCCACCAAGCAGCCGGCTCCGGTGCGTGCGGTCCCATGACAACTGGCATATATACCCCGTCCTGTGTCTGGAGGGCGTCCCGGAGCTCCAGCCTGGCCGGACAGGAAGGCTTGTGCCTCCGAACATCACATCCCAGGTATTCCTTGCAATCCGGACACTGGTGGGAGATGCTCGTGACCAGGTGGGAATCCCGCACCGAGTGTGCCTCATCGTAGTGGTACTGCAGCTGGTTGCCCTTGTCGAACACCCGTCGGCACACCGGGCAGCAGTACTCGTCGTCGTCCGCCAGAGGGGGAGAGGGAGGGGCCGGGGGAGGGGGAGGAAAAGGGGGAGGGGGAGGAGGAAGCGGAGGAGGGGCCCCGGGGGCCCCGACCCTGGCGGGCGGCGACGGGAGGGGCCGACCCGGCGCCCATCTGTTGAGGGCGCGGATGTGCTCATCGCTGGAGACACCCGCTGGAAAAGCTGCATCCACTTTGCGCTTCCAGCCCTTCCTATTTTGAGCCCGGCGGAACCAATCGATCTCGTGGATCTCAATCCTGCGAATGCCCTTCCGAAGGAAAACGGTCTGGGCGTGAGGGCTGCTGCGGTCCTCCCCGCCACGTCTGGCGTCCAACCAGCCAAATAATACCTGTTTCGGGACCCGCCGCACGGGCACGCGGGCAACATGTCCCAGCCACTGGAGAGATAAGCGGGTGATGGTGTCTTCCACCGTGCGCCATTGCGCGGCCTTGTACATGGCGGCATCCGAAATGTGGTGCTCCCGCATCGAAAGTATGTCCATTCCGAACGAGCGGCGGACACCATAATTGACCACTCTCTGTAGACGCGCGAAATCCTGGCGAGTCCATGTGCGAGAACGACACCCTGCAGTGATGGCCGCCACCATGCACGTTTGCATCACGTGCAACCTCGTCGTAATCGACACGCCGCTTCCGCGGCCGCGACCGTGGGACGTGCCCACCGCCCAGGCCTTCGCTATTGATCGCGCCAGTGTGTTGCCAACCTGCACTCTTTTGGTCGTGTCCGCCGCCCAACGGCCCGTCTCGTGGTGAATACCCCCCAAGTGGCGCAGGGACTGAACCTCGTGCTGCCGCCGCACATCATAAGGAGCCCTCCATTTGCCGCTCACCAAAAGCCTCTCCTTTTTTCCTGCATTGCTTTTCTCTTCCCAATCGGTCATTGTTTTTTCCAGTAACGGCTCTGCGGTCTGCATTTCCTCTAAGAACCCAGCCATAGTTTGGACCCGACTGACAGCAGGGTTATCCCGCGCCACGTATTCTTGTCTTTGCGATTGCCTTTGTTTTTCCACAGGGGGACGACAAGGCCCACTTGCCATTCTTCCGGCCACGTTGTGCCCTCCTCCCCAGGGTCTGCCTGGACTGCCCTAGTCCACATAGTGCGGACGATCTCAAAGACTCGGCTGCGCAACTCCGCGCCCCCGAATTTAAGTGCCTCCGCCACAAATCCGTCATCTCCTGGCTGGCGGCCAGTTTGCATTTTGCGCACGCATGCATCGAGTTCTACATCAGTGGGAGAGGAGTCAAGCCACTCCGCCGAGACGGGGACTGCCTGTACCGATCGCCATACGTGCTCTGCCACTAACCCCACATCCCCCGAAATAGCTTCAAAGTGCGCTCTCCAAAGCTCCCTCTCATGCTCCGCCCGCTCCGCTGTCCAGCGGCCAGAGCCCCCTCGGTCGCCTCGCCGGAGGCGCAAGTCACGGAAGAGCAGAAACAACTCACCCTGATCCCCGCTATGGGAGGCAGCGGAGGCCCGTTCGCCGACACCTTTCCAGTACGCCCGCTCCCACTGCCGGAGCTGCCTCCGACGGTCACGGTTCGCCTTGCGCTTGGCCACAAGTGTCCTTTCCCGCTCTCCTTCCGGTGCACTTCTCCATGCGGAAACCGCCTCAGACACCGCGGCGTCCAGCGCCTTCTTCTCCGACTCATGCCCCTGCAGCCAAGGGATTTGGTGTCGCCGCTCCCGTGGACCGAGGACCTCAAGCCCCACCTCCCTTGCGACCCGGCAGATTTCCTTCCAGTCAGCCTGCGTCTCTAAATTCCTCAATATCTGCGTCATCCTGGCTGCAAAATGGTCTCTTTTTGTCTGAGCACTTTCGGATGGCCCCAGCAGGCCCGCGTAGTTGGGGGTGGGGGGCCTAGTATTGGGGGCCCGGCGCGGGGCCGGCCAGCGCCCCTGCAGGCGCGCCCCCACCTCGACCGGGTCGTGGTCGGTGTACGACGCCCACGCGATGACCCCGTCCTCCCTGACTGTCGGTGCCGCGGCCCGGTTGCGCCGTCTGCGTCGTCTTCGCGATGGTCTTTGCTGCAGCGACGCGGTCCCCCCCTCAGCACCAAAGTGCAGGGACTTGCAATCCGCGAAGTGACGACGATCGCGCGGCCGGACCAGAACATGGTCAAGTTGGTGCCCCGTCCTGAAACGCGGGTGCCACCAAGTGGCTGGTTCTCGTTGCGCATACGCCGTGCTCAGCACAAAGAGCGGCGCCGACGAGCATAGGGAGAGCAGGTCGGAGCCGGTCGCACTCCGGCGGGCCGTGCCGCGGGACCCAATAACTTAAGACAAATCCTCCTCTTCCTCCTCCCCCCCTCCTCCCGGGCGCCCAACTTCAGCATTGAAGTCTCCTCCAACGATGAGTAAATTGTCGTGCGCTCGCACACGTGATTCCACGTGCCGCAATTCCTCGTTGAAGGCGTCTCTGGTTTCCTCATTGGCGGTGCCCGAGACGGGGGCGTAACAAGCAACCAAGGAAAGTCCACGACGTTGGCCCTCCCGGGGCAACACAACCCCCATGACCCGCACCCCCTTCCTATCCCACTTCCCCCTAACGACTACCCTCGATCCCCCCTCCCTCCATAATGCCGTAAGGCGTTGATTCAGCACCGCACACACTTTGCCCCGAATGACAAATGTCCATACCTCTGTCCCAACATCATACTCCCGGACGCCATTCTGATAAAAATTGACGTCCGTGAACATGCCAAACTCCCACCTACGAGCTTCCATCAGTTGCAACAAGCACTCAAACTTGAGTTGCGACGGCTCATACCCACGACTCGATCCTTGTTTGCGCGTGTTCCAAGTTCCTCCCCGGAGGAAGATCTCCTCCGAGCCTTTACGCACGCGTTTCGCTCGAGACTTCCTCAACAGAGACAAGCGATAGAAAGCACGACACCGTTTCGCTCGAGACTTCCTCGCCTTCTGAACCGTCTTCCATCTCCTGATGCGCACCAATCGTCTCTGACACCTGGTCGGCCGGTCCGTGTTCTGAGGGCCCTGTTGGGGCTCCATCCGACGACGCGTGTCCGAAGGCGCCCTGTGCGACTCGCCGGGGCCAGAGGCGCAGCCGCCTGCCCTCTCGGAGCGCGAGGCAGGGGAAAGGTCCGAGGACCCAACCGCCCCCGCCGTCGATTCGCCCCGGAGGGGTTGTGCACTCCCGCCCCCAATCCAAGCCGAGACCACGGAAGAAGACCCGTACGACGCCCACCCAGAGGCACCACGAAGCGCACCCACCAGATCTTCTCCCCCGGCAGCGCCAGTGGGGGCACCCCTAAAGGGGTTGGGGTTAGCCACGCCCATAGCTTTACAATGGAAGACCGTGGATAGAAACACTATGCACACTACCAGGGGGGACACACAACCACTACACACACCACTCCTACATCTACCCGCCCAGTCCCCGTTGAACGTGTTGTCCGAGGAGCGGCCACGTGGAGGCCTGTGCACCTGCTCCTCTGTATACGGGCTCTATAAGACCTACTGGGACATGTCTACGGGCTCTATATAGGACCTACTAAGGGGCTCTAGAGGACCTACTGGGACATGTATAAGGGGCTCTATATAGGACCTAGCGGGACAGGTATAAGGGGTTCTATAAGACCTACTGGGACATGTATACAGGGTTCGAGGGGACCTACTGGGACATGTATGAAGGGGCTCTAAAGGACCTACTGTGACATGTTCAAGGGGATCCATATCGGACCTACTGGGACATTATAAGGGGGGCTCTATATAGGACCGACTGGGACATGTATAAAGGTGCTCTGTCGGACCTACTGGGGCATGTCTAGAGGCTCTATAGGACCTACTGGGACATGTACACGGGCTCTATATATAGGATCTACTGGGACACGTATATAGAGCTCTATAGGACCTACTAGGGCATGTACAAGGGACTCTATATAGGACCTACTGGAACATGTATATGGGGGCTCTACAGGTCCTACAGGGCCATGTATGAAGGGGCTCTATGGGACCCACTACTACTACTACTACTACTACTACTACTACTACTACTACCACGAGTACTACTACTACTACTACTGCTACTACTACTACTACTGTTACAACTGCTACTACTACTACCACTACCACTACTACTACTACTACTACTACTACTACTACTACTAACCCGACTACTGCTACAATTGCGACTGCTACCACTATTACTACTACTACCACTACTACTACTGCTACAACTACTACTACTACTACGACTACGACTACGACTACGACTACGACTACGACTACGACTACGACTACGACCACGACCACGACTACGACGGCTACTCCGACTACGACTACTACTACTACTACTACTACTACTACTACGACTACTGCTGCAGCTGCTACTATTACCGCTACTACTACCACACTAACTACCACACCTCCTACCACACCTACTACCACACCTACAACCACACCTGCTACCACACCTACTGCCGCACCTACAATTACTACGAGTCCTACGACGATTACGGCGACGAGTGCCACTACTACTGGAACAAATACTGCTACTACTACTACGGCTATAATTACGACTACGAAACTACGGCTACACCTAGTACGATATCACTACTACGACCACTCCTACGACCACCACTTCTACCTCTACTGCTAGTACTGCTACATCTACCAAGATTCCTTAAACTCATGCTTCGAGTAGCACAGCTACTGCTACTACCATAGATTCCAAGTAGCCCAGCTACTGCTACTGCTGCTACTACAACCACTACTACTACTGCTACCAATATTTCTACCTCTACACTAGTACATCTACTCCGAAGCCTACTACCACAACAACTGTTGCCACAACAACAACAACTACCACTACTACTACTACTACTACTACTACGACTACTACTACTACTACCACCACTACTACTACTACTACTACTCCTACTACGACTACTACAACAACAACAACAACTACTACTACTACTACGACGACTACGACTACGACTTCGACTACGAATACGACTACGACGGCTACTCCGACTACGACTACTACAACTGATACGACTATAACGGGTACCACTACTACTACTACTACTACTACTACTACTACTACTCCTACTACTACTACTACTGCGACTAAGATATTGACTACACTACTACTACTACTACTACTACTACTACTACTACTTCTACTACTACTACTACTACTACTACTACAACGACTACGACGACTGCTACTACAACCTCTACTACCACCACTACTACTACTACTACTACTACTACTACTACTACGACAACTACTACTACTACGACTACTACTACTACTACTACTACTACTACTACTATTACTATTACTACTACGACTACTACGACTACTACGACTACGACTACTACGACTACTACTACTACTACTACTACTACTACTACTACTACTACTAGTAGTACTACTAGTAGTAGTACTACTACTACTACTACTACTACCACTACTACGACCTGGCTGGGCCACCAAGGGGCCAAACATCATGTTAAGGATCCGCAGCGCTAATATGATGCGAACTTGGCGTGATGCTGGTAATGATGATGATGACGGCGGCGCTGATGATGCCATTGATGTCGGTGGTTAGAATGACGATGGTCATGATGTCGGTGGTCATGATGACGGCGGTCATGACGACGATGGTCATGATGTCGGGGGTCATGGTGTCGCTGATTGCGCTGATGATGTCGGTGGTCATGATGGCGACTACGATGGTGGTGACGACGGCGACTAGTTTTTCCGCTCGCAAGCGTCGCGGCGCCAGCTGCCGCGACGCCGCCTTGGCCTCAGAAGGCGCGCCACAGGCAGCGCCACGGGCACGCCGGAGGCAGCGACTCGGCCACGCCAGAGGCAGTGTCTCGGGCAACCATCTCCTAGCGAAGGTCTTCCCAAGGGTTGCTCTTATTCCGCCCGCTTCCTGAGGGCGGCGAATTGTCGGGGCACGCCAGGGGCAATGCATTCTGGCCGCTTCCTGAGGCCGCTTCCTGAGGGCGGTCAGCTGGCGGGCGCCCTTCGGCCGCTTCAGGCCGCTTCCTGGGGCCACTTCGCGTTGGGGCGCGCTCGCCACGGCGGGGCGCCTCAGAGGCAGCGCCTGCGTCCACTTCGCCCATGGCGGGGTGCACCCATCGCGGGGCGCGCTCCTCCTGCCGCGCCCAGTTCGCCCATGCGATGAGCATGCCTTTGTTGTCGGCCTTCTCGCGCCAGGCGAATTCGTCGGAGCGTCTGTCGAGGAAGTCCTTCAGCCCCCCAGGCGCCAAAAGCTCGTTGAACGTCTCGAACGCGCGCTCGTCGCGCCACCACAACTTGTCGCGGGAAATCCGCGACGGATCGAACTCACCGCCGTGCGTTTTGAGAACGTCGCGGACTAGTTCCACCAAGCGCGCGTCAGCGTCAGGCGCTTTAGCCTCCGAGCCCGCGCCCTGGAGGCGCGCAGGGGTGCGCGCTGGCAGCGCGTGCCCGCCAGAGGCAGGGTCGGCGGCGGCGCCGGGCATATCGGCCACGAGCTCGTCTGGCGGCACCTTCCAGCGCTTAGGTCGGAGCGCATACTGGCCTGGATTTTCGCTGACGAGCGAAGCGACGGCTCGGAGGCAAGCAAGTTCCGACGCTTCCTCTTTCGTCGCGCTTCCCCCTATCGCAACGAGCCGACGGCCATCTCCTGGCGCAAAGCTGTTCGGCAAACTCAGGGTGCACCGCCAGCCCGCGCCAGAGGCAGCGCATTCCTTGCACTTGCTGACGGCCGGGGCCAAAGCGCCCCCGTGCACTTGAGGGCGCGTCGAGGCATGGTTATTCAGCACGGCGCGCCAAGTGATCTTCCTGTCGCTGACGCGTTGCTCCAGCAGGCACGCATCGACCGCTTCGACGCGCGCGGTCTCGAAGTTCGGCAATTGCGCCGCCGTGGAGGCCGCGCTGCGCGCGACGCGCCAGAGGCAGCGGCTTCGCGCGCGGCGGAATAAGGCGAAATGAGTGCGCTAGTGGCGAAGCGAGGAGCACTGAGTAGCAGCGGGCTCGAGCCGAAATGTGACCGAAAGCTGTGGCGAGGTCCTGATGGATTTTCGGAGCGACCTTGTTTCTCATGACTTCTCTTCAAGGCGGTTCGCCCCGATGCCGACGACGTCGACGCTTATGACGACGACGACAAAGAGAAAACTAAGCGCGACCCTGGTCGCGTGTAGTCCCCCCCTGGTCGCGTTTAGTTTTCCCCTGATCGCGTTTAGTTGTTCCCTGGTCGCGAGGAGAGGGGGGGGGGGGGGGGGGGGGGCGACGGCGCCGAAAGGGGCGACGTCGACGACGACGACGACGACGGCCCAGGTGGCGACGGAGCGGCGGCGCACTCCCCCCCCCCCCCCATCGCGACCAGGGAAAAACTAAACGCGATCAGGAGAAAACTACACACAACCAAAGGAAAACAAAACACGACCAAAGAAAAAGCAACGCGACCAAGGAAAAACTAAACGCGACCAGGGGAAACTAAACGCGACCGCAGAGAGAGAGAGAGAGAGAGAAAAAAACAAAAAAAAAAAAAAAAAAAAAAAAAAGAGAGAGAGAGAGAGAGAGAGAGAGAGAGAGAGAGAGAGAGAGAGAGAGAGAGAGAGAGAGAGAGAGAGAAAACAAAAAAAAAAAAAAAAGCGGCCAGAGGAAACTAAACGCGACCAGGGCAAACTAAACGCGACCACAGGGAAACTAAACACGACCAGGGGGGAACTAAACGCGACCAGGAGAAAACTAAACCCGACCAAAGAAAAAACTAAACCCAACCAAGGAAAAGCTAGACCCGACCACAGGAAACAAACTAGACCCGACCAAGGAAAAACTAAACCCGAGCATCGGACAAAACTAAACCCGACCAGGGAAAAACTAAACCCGACCAGGAAAACACTAAACCCCACCAAAGGAAAACTAAACCCTACCAGGGAAAAAACTAAACCCGACCATCGGAAAGGGGAAAAAAGAGGGGCGACCAAATAATATATATATATATATATATATATATATAGATGTATATATATATATGTGTGTATATATGATATATATACATATATATGTATATATATATATACACATATGTAAACAAAAAAAAAGACCTGACAGGGGAAAAACTAAACCCGACCAGGGGAAAACTAGACCCAACCAAAGGAAAACTAAAACCGGACAAAGGAAAAACTGAAACCGACCATGGGAAAACTAGACCCGACCAAAGGAAAAACTAAACCCGACCACTGGAAAACTAGCCCCGGCCAAAGAAAAAACTAAACCCGACCACAGGAAAACTAGACCCGACTAAAGGAGAAACTAGACCCGACCGGAGGAAAATTAACCCCGACCAAGGGAAAACTAGACCCGACCAGGGAAAAACTAAACCCGACCAAAAAAAAAAAACCCGACCAGAGGAAAAACTACACCCGACCAAAGGAGAACTAGCCCCGACCAAAGGAAAACTAAACCCGACCAAAGAAAAACTAAACCCGACCGAAGGAAAAACTAGACCCGACCAAGGGAAAACTGCACCCGACCATGGGAAAACTAAACCCGACCAGAGAAAAACCAAACCCGACCAAAGGAAAAACGAAACCCGACAATCGGGAAACTAAGCCCGACCAGGGAAAAACTACACCCAAACAAAAGAAAACTAAACCCGACCAATGGGAAAACTAGACCCGACCAAAGGAAAGCTAAGCCCGACCAGAGAAAACTAGACCCGACCAAGAAACCCGACCAAATGAAAACTAAACCCGGCCAGAGGAAAACTAAACCCGACCAAGGAAAAACTAAACCCGACCAAAGAAAAACTAAACCCGACCAGGGGAAAACCAAACCCGACCAGGGGAAAACTAGACCCGACCAAGGGAAAACTAAACCCGGCCACAGAGAAACTGGACCCGACCACGGGAAAACTAGACCCGACCAAAGAAAAACCAAACCCGACCAGCGAAACACTATACACTACCAAAAGAAAAACTAAGCCCGACCAAGGGGAACTAGACCCGACCAAGGACAACTAGACCCGACCCAAGAAAAAACAAAAGAAAAACTAGACCCGGCCAAGGGAGAACTAGACCCGACCAAAGAAAAACTAGACCCGACCAAAGAAAAACTAGACCCGACCAAAAGAAGAACCTAACCCGACCAAGGGGGAACTAGACCCGACCAAACGAAAAACTAAAACCGACCAAAGAAAAACTGACACGACCAAAGGAAAAACTAAACCCGACCATGGGAAAACTAAACCCGACCAGAGAAAAACTAAACACGACCAAAGGAAAAACTAAACTCGACCAGGGGAAAACTAGACCCGACCAGAGGACAAAAGAAAATCGAGACACGATCAACGGAAAAAAACTACAACCGACCAGGGAAAAACTAGACCCGACCAGAAAAACAAACGAACAAAAAACTAAACCCGACCATGGAAAAACTAGACCCGACCAAAAGGACAGACTAAATCCGACCACGGGAAAACTACACCCGACCAGGGAACGAGTAGACCCGACCAAAGAAAAACTAAACCCGACCAAAGGAAAAACTGCACCGGACCAGGGGAAAACTATATCCGACCAGGGAAAACTAAACCCGACCAATGAAAAACTACACCCCAACCAAATGAACAACTAAACCCGACCACGGGAAAACTAGACCCGACCAAGGAAAAAACTAAACCCGACCACAGAAAAACTAAACCCGACCAAAAGAAAAACTAAATCCGACCAAGGGAAAACTAGACCCGACCAGGGGAAACCTAGACCCGACCAAAAGAAAAACTAGACCCGACCAAAGGAAAAACTAAACCCGACCAGAGGAGTGCTAAACCCGACCAGGGAAAAACTAAACCCGACCAAAGGAAAAACTAAACCCGACCAGGTGAGAACTAGACCCGACCAAGGGAAAACTAAACCCGGCCACAGAGAAACTGGACCCGACCACGGGAAAACTAGACCCGACCAAGGGGCAACTAAACCCGACCAGGGGAAACTTAAACCCGACAAAAGAAAAACTTGACCCCACCAAAGGGAAAACTATACCCGACCAAAAGAAAACTAGACCCGACAAAGAAAAAACTATACCCGACCAACAAAAAAAACTACACCCGACCAACGGAAGAACTAGACCCGACCATGGAAAGACTCAACGCGACCAAGGAAAAACTGAACCCGAGCAAAAGAAAAACTAGACCCGACCAAAGGACAAACTAAACCCGACCAAGGGAAAACTAGACCCGACCAAGGGAAAACTAGACCCGACCAGAGCAAAATTAAACCGACCAAAGGGGAAACTAAACCCGACCAAGGGAAAACTAGACCCGACCAACGAAAAACTAAACCAGACCAAAGGAAAAACTATGCCCGACCAGAAGAAAACTAACCCCGACCAAAAGAAAACTAAACCCGACCAGGGGAAAACTAGACCCGACCAAAGGAAAAACTAAACCCGACCAAGGGAAAACTGAACCCGACCAAAACTAGACCCGACCTTGGAAAAAGCTAGACCCGAGCAAAGGACAAACTATACCCGACCATGGGGGCAACTAGACCCGACCAGAGGAGAAACTAGACCCGACCAAAGGAACAACTAAACCCGGCCAAAGGAACAACTAGACCCGACCAAAGGAAAACTAGACCCCACCAGGGAGAAAACTAGACCCGGCCAAAGAAAAACTAAACCCGGCCAAAGGAAAAACTAGACCCGACCAGGGGAAAACTAGACCCGACCAGGGAAAAACTGAAACCGACCAAAGAAAAACTAAACCCGACCAAAGGAAAAACTAAACCCGACCAGGGAAAAAGTAGACCCCGGTGGTAACTACACCACGAGAAAGATCCAACAATATCAAGAGAACAATAAGCAGGAAAACGAAAAGTACACAGAGAGATCAATGCACAGAGAGCACAATGATGCGGGTGCTGATGGCGACGACGAGGGCGATGTCGGCGATGACGACGGCGGCTTTTTCCTCTCGCCCGCGCGCAGGCAAGCGCGCTCGCACGCGGAAGCGCGGCCGACGGGCAGCCGCGAAAGCAGCGACGCGCTGCGCGCAAAAGTAGGCAAGCGCCAGAGGCAGCTCTTCAGAGGGCTCTGCAAGGAAAGAAGCGCCAGAGGCAACTACTCAGCAGTGCCACGCCCTCACCCTCGCCGCGATGGCAGGCCCCAGCGCCCTGTCTCCTGATAGCGCAGGCGCCGAGCATTCTTCTTGAGAATAGCCTCCTCCGTCTGCGACTCGCCGCGCCCCTTCCTCGTCGCGAATATCGGTTGTCGGAGGCGCAGCGCGCGCAGGAAGTGGCGCGAGCAAAGGCGGCGCCCGTAGCTGAACATCTCCGCAGGCGTCACGAGTTGCCCTGTCCTGATGCACCACGTCTCGCCAGAGGCAGAGTCGTCGTAGACGCGCTTCAGAAGCGCGGTCTCGCCACCGTCCGCGCCCAGGATCCACTTCATCTCCGCCAGAGGCAGGAAGTCCGCATCCCTGGTAGCGTTCTTCCAGGCCAGGTAATCACGCGCCTTTTCGCTCGCGACGCACTGGTGATGCCAGAACCTGACGTGGCAGGGATTGTCCACGAATTCAGAAGGCACACCCCTCCACCCGCGTTCCCCCCAGTGCCGCGCCTCGCCGCTGCGATTCTCGAGGATGTGCTTGACGTAGGAATCGTCGTCGGGAATCCCTGCTTTGCGCTTCGATGCCTCGAAGGCGTCTGGCGTCAGCGCCGCCCGCCCGTCGCCGAGCACGGCATTCGGGCATGCCTCGGCGAAGGGCGCGCCACGGGCAGCGTCAGCAGCCCACAGCTCCTCCCACAGCCGCCGCCTGTAGCGTTGCCTGTTGGAGGCCAGCGCGCGCGCGACGGGCCGCAGCCGCCCCGCGTCATCTGGGCCGTCGTTTCGGTGGGGGGCGCCCTCGAGAAACTGCCTCCATGTAGGGGTCGGCTCGCAGTGCCAGTCGAGCTTTCTCTGCATGCGGAGGGCGTTTCTGTCCTCGAGCTGCGGCATTTGCCAGTCTCGGACGCGAGTTTGGGCGTCGGTTTCCCAACGCTCCTTGTTGTCGACGAAGTGCTGCTGCCTGGCACACGTTCGGACGACGCTGCGAAGCTCGGCCTTGCGTTCGTCGGGCAATCGTCTGAGCTTCCTCTCAGAGAGACGAGTCGTCAGGCTCACTTCCTCTGTTGCGCCAGAGGCAGCGTACTCGGGCGCGCCAGAGGCAGCATCCTCCCGCTCGTCCTCTGATGAGCTAGAGGAAGCAACATCCTCCTCGGTCGGTCTCTGCATGCTTCTGGAACGCATCCTGCTCCGCCGCTCTTCGGAGGGCTCGAGTTGTCTCCCCCGTCGCATCGCGGCGGTCGACTCGCTTGCGTCGCCGTCGACGCCCTCGTCGAAAGACGAGCTGCCCAGCTCAGGAGCTGGAGGGGGCGGAGGCGCGCTCCCTGTTGCAGCGGGTGGAGGCGCCGCGATCGCACTGGCCAAGACAGGCGGAGGCGCCGCGATCGCACTGGCCAAGGCAGGCGGAGGCCAAGGCAGCGGGCCCAAGGCCGTCGCTGCCGAAGGCGCCGGATAGCCGCCAGAGGCAGGCAGGAGCGGCGCGGCGGCAGGGGCAGGCGCGGGAGTCAGGGGAAGCTGCCCTGGCGGCGGCGGCTCCGGCACGTCTCGGGAAGGATGGCGCGGCGGCGGCGGCGGCAACTGAGGCCGCGTCGTCGCCGAATCTGCTGGCCAGCTGGCGGCCGGCGGCGGCGGCGGCGAGCTGGCAGCCTTAGCGGCGCTCACCCACGCCTGCGAAACCAAATCAGCGGGTGGCATTTCTACGCGCGCGCCAGAGGCAGCGGTGCTGGTATTCTGCGGAGACGCCGCGGCAGGCGGCGGCGCCGTCTTCTGATGCAGCGGAAGCGGCGCCTTCTTCGCATGAACCTTTGGCGCCGCCCGCGGCGGCCACGCCGGCAGCGCGGGCCGCGGCGTGACTGGTGGAGCAGCGGCGCGGCCGCCGCCGCTCACGCTGGCTGGCGCAGGAGCTGGCGCAGAAACAGGCGGCGGGAGTGGCGCAGGAGCTGGTGCAGGAGCTGGCGCAGGAGCTGGCGCAGGAGCAGCAACCGCAGCAGCTGCCGCAGCAGGAGCGGCGGACACGCCAGAGGCAGCGGACGCGCCAGAGGCAGCGGACGCGCCAGAGGCAGCGGAGACGCCAGAGAGAGCGCTATACTCCGCGGCGCACGTTTCGGGCACGCGGTGGGCGGCTTCGACCAAGTCGAAAAAGACTGACCGCGCCACGTCCTCTTGCTCCCTCGAGAGCTTCTTTCTAGGAGCAGGTCTCCACCACAAGCCGAGCAGCCCAGAAGTGTGTCCAGACCCCCCTTTGGCGGCGTCGTTCACAGAGCACCCGATGAGCATCTCCACGCGAGCCGACCCCGACAGGATCAGGTCAAATGGGCTCTGGTGGCATTTGACCGCGCGACCGAACTGATCAAACTCAGCTGGGTCGCGTTCTTTCTCTGCTTTGTATTTTTGCGACGTAATGACCATGGGGTGGGTGGGCGCCAAAGCCCAGATCCCGTGGATGTTCGCGTAGTGCACGTGCGTCAATAGCCCCCCAGCCGCGCCAGAGGCAGCGGAGTACTTGGGCAACACCGCCTTGCCATTGATGCTTCCAAGCGCTCGGGGCACCTCTGCAGTAGGCGCGAGGAACGGCGGCAGCCACCATTCCTGGACAACCCTGTCAAAGTCGATATTGGCGCACGCGCGCCGCGGTCTCTGGCCGCCCCGCCCTGGCCGAGGAGCCAGCGCGAAAGTAACCCCGCCGCCAGCTCGGATGGGATGTCCGACCCGCCAGGTCCTCCAGGACTCGGTTGCCGACACCGCGTCGAAGTTCTTCTCAACAGGATCCGCGCCAGAGGCAGCGTTCTGCTGCTGGCCGCAGCGGCGACCCATTGCGGCAAACGCGCCGCGGTCGCGCCTTCCCGGCTCGAGCCTGCAAATGCGACGGACATGCGGGAGGAGCAGGAGGAGGAGGAGCAGCAGCAGCGCCAAAACGAGCAGCAGCAGCATCACAAGCAGCAGTAACATTGAGGAGCAGCCTCAGCAGGAGGAGGACGAGCAGCAGCAGCAGCAGCAGGAGAAAAAGCGGGAGAAGCAAGAGGAGGACAAGCAGCAGCAGCAGCACCACAAGCAGCAGCATTTGGGGGCAGCCTCAACAGAGGGAGGCTGAGGAGGAGGAGCAGCAACAGCAGCAGCAGCAGCGAGAGAGAGAAGCAGGAGGATGAGGAGGGGGAGGAGAAGCGGCAGCACTAACAGCAGCAGCAACAGCAACAGCAGCAGCAACATTGAGGAGCAGCCTCGGGAGGAGGAGTCGGAGGAGGAGTAGCAGCAGCACAAGCAGCAGCAGCAGGGGCAGCGGCTTGAAGGAGGAGGGGGAGCAGCAGCAACAGCAGCATCATCAGGAGAAGCTGGGGGAGGCGGATCAGCAGCAGTAGCAGCAGCTGGCAGCAGCAGCAGAGCATGAGCCTGCCTTTTTTTTCTTCCCGCGCGCGGCTGCGCACCAGCGGAGCAGTCCAGAGCACCCAGTGCGGGGCCCTAGTCGGGAGAACCGTGCGCCAAAGAAAGGAAGCGCCAGAGGCAGCCTGCAAGCCATTGCTGCGTGAAAGGATATCAGCGCCAGAGGCAGCCTGCAAACCACTGCTGTGTGAAAGGGTATCAACGCCAGAGGCAGCTGGAAGCGGTCACACTCCCGCTCACTCCTTCTTGATGTATTTCCAGGTCGCGGAGTCCCAAACGAACTTCGACTTGTGCTTCTGCTTGTGGACAAGGATCGGCATATCCATGTAAAGCCTGCACATGTCAAAAGCAGAGCAGAACCCTGCGCCCATGTAGAACAAGGGGGCGAGTCTGACGACTTGACCAACTCGGGTCTCCACATTGAAGTCATGTCTCCAAGGAGGCGTCGCCCCAGAGGCAACGGATCTCCAAGGAGGCGTGCGGGCACGACGGAGCAGCGTCGTCTGGCCACCATCTGTGTCCAAAACCCACGCAGCCTCTTCCACGTGAGCCAGCCCTCGGATCTCCGATGGTACAGCCACCTCCGCGTTTTCTCTGTCCTTGCGAACTGTGAATGCCAGATTCTCGGATGAAGAACCTCGAGAGGTTCCAGAAGCTTCCAGCCGAAGTCCTGGAGGACTCTGACCTCCCCGTCGTGCTCGTTGAACAAGTGCTTCAAGACGTCAGGAACGGTCTCGATGGACCAATCATCGCGAAGCAACTTCCACGCGGGCGAATCCCGCGGCAAGAACTGGACGAGCGGGCCACCGCCAGAGGCAGGTTTCAAGTGTGGCCAGGCGTGAGTAAGCCAACATTCCTCCGCGAGAGAAGCGTTTTTGAAGTCCTCCCTGAAACGGTTCAGATAATGCATCTTCTGCGGCCCGAAAGCCTTCAATGTCCCACCGCTCGTCCTGGCACTCGACCTCGTCGCTGAAGTGCTCTATGCCGTTGATGATATCTGAAGGGTTCGAAATGGGAAAGCATTGCTCGTGCACGAGGGCGATGAGGCTGGAGACGCGACGTCGCCCCCTCTTCGCGACGTTTCCACTGCACAGCCAAGCTACTGCTTCCTTTGGCCAACCTCGGAAACCCGTTAAATTAAGCCGTTTCAACTTAAGGTTCCGCGTTGCGCCAGAGGCAGCAGGAGAAACAGCGCCAAAGGCGGCAGCAGGCATTGCGCCAGAGGCAGCACCACGCACTGCGCCAGACGCAGCCCCACGCTCTGCGCCAGAGGCAATGTCTTCCCTGTCAGAGCCTGCGCGGTCCGTTGTGTTCGGAGTGGCTCTGCTCCGAAGAATCGGATCCTTGCTCGAATCCGTCGGATTCTGTCGCCAAGTCGACTGGATACTTAGGTCCAGTCTTCTTCCGCTCCGCCTCCGTGGGCCCCTCGCGGCCAGATCCCGCGAGCGCGCCAGAGGCAGCTTTGGGATCGCCGCTCGTCCACGACTCACCCTCGTTCAGGAGAAAGACGCTCTGCGCATCCAGCTCGCAGACGTCGAAGAACACCTGCCGCGCAGCCCTGGCGCGCGCGTCAGTCCAGCCTGGACCTTTCGGATGCCACCGAAGACCAAACATGTCCTTGTGGATGCCCTTCGTGGTAAGGCGCATGTAAAAGACCTGTCCACTCCCTGCCAAACTGACTGAAAGGCTGTAGGGGCCCTGGTCGCCATCGTTTGCGCGGCCTCGACTACCCCGCACACACTTGAACCCCTTCCCCTTGTGATGGGACAGGAGCGTCGCCGCGAGAGGATGCTCAATTGTCAACGCGGCCACGCGGTCAAAACTCATCGCGCGCTGCATCGTCGCGCCAAAGGTAGCGGCCAGAGGACCGGCATCATGCACATGCAACTTGGGCCCTTTGCCAACCGGCTCGACGAGCGGAGGAATTCGCCGAGACATGGGAATCAAGACCACGTCGCCCAGGAACATGCCGCCCCTCACCCGCGCGCAAGCCCCTCCTTCCACGCGCCAACTTAGCACCGCGGACGCAGCGCTAAGTTGGCGGAGCGGCCGCCCAACATCATCTCTTGCTGGGTGCTCACTCTTCCACCGCAGCGCGCGGCCCGTCAGGTCTTCCACCACCGCCCCATCGCAGCCGTCCTCGGCGCCAGAGGCAGCCGCTCGCGAGCTGCGTCCACGCCCCCCCACGATAACGCGCGCGATGCGCGCGATGGCGGCCGCCAAGAAAAGAGGCGCACTCGAGCCGAAAAGGCTGCGATAGACGACGACGATGGCGGCTGCGAGGGCGAGGGCGGGGCTGACAAAGAGCACGCAGTAGAGGGCGCAGGCAAGGGTGAGCGGCGCGAGGCGGGAGTGAAGCTGAGGACGAAGATAACCTCGGAGCAGGGGGCGACCATGTGAAAGCTGAGGGCGGGGGCGAAGCTGAGGATGGAGATGACCTCGGGGCAGTGCAAGGAGCTGGTCAGAGCACAGAAGGTCAGGCTGATGTCGGAAGCAGTGCGAGGATCAAACGGGAGCTCGCACGAGGATGGGGTGGAGCAGATGCACATTCACAGGAAGATCTTTTTTTATCATGAGCTAACGCATAAGAAAGGTCTCTACGCAATCTGCGAAAAGATCAAGGGGCGCCAGGGGCAGCCGCAGATTTGCGCCAGAGGCAGCAACTGTCAGCACGGCATGCGCATCACGAAGAAGCGCTCCACCGTGTCAACGCCAGGAAAGTGCAAACACCCCCTTTCGCGGAAGTGCTCGGCCAGAGCTTCGACGTGATCCTCGTTCGGCGCAAATTTGAACGCGTGCCGCGCGAGCGCCATGCACAGAAGTGGCATTTCTGCCGGAAAGGGCCGCGAAGAGAGGTAGTCGCACAAATCCATGGCGCCCCCGAGAGCGCGATGCACTGTACCCAGTCCCGCGCCAGATGCAGTGACTGCTGCATGAGGCACATCCGTGATGAACATAATCTGCAAGCGCATGCGAACGGCGCCCCAACATTCGGACCCCCACCCCCGCACGTGAGGCATGGTTTTGCGCAGCTCGAATCGTGGACTTCGAGCAAAGTGCGCCTGCGCAACAAACGACAAGAAGTCCATGGCCCTCGAAAGACTACTGTCCCAGACGACGTGCCAGTTGAGCAGTGGCCGCGCAACTCCAGCGCGCCAACGCGGGCGCTTACGACTAGGAGGAGTACAACCAGAAGAGGCGGCGCCAGAGGCAGCCGAATAATCCGCGGCAGCGGCGGGGCTCGAGAGTTCAGCCTGCTTTGCGCACAGCCTCTGGCGTGGAACCTCCGCACGCGCAGAAATGGTGCCCAAGTCACCCGCTACAGTAACAGTCACCCGCTACAGTAACAGTAAAGGCTTCACGCCCGATCACCTCCTTAGTGTTCTGAGAAAGACAGAGGAAGCACACCAGATCATCCAGATCGTACGTGGCGCCAGAGGCAGGCCAAACGTCCTCAGATATGAAATGGCAAACTTCGACGGCGTCCCGGTACCAGAGATCTCCGGCAGCCGCAACCTCCTTTTCCGCGACGGAGCCCACGCCAGCAAGCGCATCCCAATCCCTCTCGGATAAAGTCGGTCGAACATCCTCTGCCTTGAAAAGCCAGCGCAAAAGCGTTGTGCGCGCATAAATCGCATTCGCCCACAACCGTACACAACGCAGATGCACCTCGCAAGTGGCATACGATGCGCCGGAGGCAGCAGTTGCGCCAAAGGCAGCAGTGGATGCCGCCAGCTTCTCCATGCCATCCTCCAAACGGCCACCTCGCAATTCCTCCATGAGGATCTTGAACTCCTCCTCCGCTAGTCTCCTCGTGGTCGGATTCATCACGAGGTGGTGGGAAAAGATGCCAGCGGCGCCGCCGCCCAAAGCACGCACCTGACGTCGCGCCATGATGTCCACTGCTACTGGAGGGGGCCAGTCGCGCGCGTCCTCAACAATGTGCTGCGGCGCAAGGGCGAACTCCTGGCGGCCGACGCACATGGCCGAGCAGCCTTGTATGAACGTGCGCGGCGAGAGGCCATGGTGATTCTTCAGCCAGGTGAGTTCTCGGTCGTATGCAATGGCAACGAGGGCACAGGGGAACACGACGCAGATAATCTCCAAACGCAACGCGCCAGAGGCAGCGAAATGTTCTCGAAACACCATACCTGCCGCTATACCCATGCGAACGTCGCGCCTGTGACGCAGCGACGCGATGCAACCGCCCTGCGCGAAGTCACCGAAGCAGTTCGCGAAAGCCCCGATTAAGTTCCGCATCCGCTTCACCTTAGAGTGCGCCCCGCGGCGCACGGGGCGGAACTGATGGCAATCCTCAGTCTTGCACGACCCGTCGTCGCGAGCACGCTGCCCGCAGATGGGGCGCCCATGCGCCATCGGCGAGTAAAGCGCCAGAGGCAGCACAAAAACTTATGCGCCAGAGGCAGCAGGCGCGCCGGAGGCAGCACTTCAATTTATCTTTGCGCTCGCCTGCAGAACAACGGAACCTGCGGTCCATTCGCCCTAGGCGGGTGGCTGTGTCGCTGGCCTTGAGCCCAGGCTGCGCTCTGCCCTGCTGCTGCTGCTGCTGCTCCTGCTGCGGCTGCTGGTCCTGCTGCTGCTGCTGTTGCTTCTCCTTTTCCTGGTCCTCCTCCACCCCCCTCCTCTCCTGCTCCCCATCCCCCGCCTCCTCCTCAGCCCTCAGCCCCCTCACCAGGTGAAGGCGCGCAAACCAGATTTTTCATCGACTTTTACAAACAACCGAGAAGTGCATTCAAAATCTGCAAACAGCCCAAAGAATGGTAGCCGCCAGCGTGGCCAACAGCCGGGTTGCGAGTCTGAATTTTGCAAGCGCCCGAGCTGCTTTTGATTTGCCAATGTTGCAAACAGCCGAATCATGAATCTCAACGCGCGTTACAAACAATCGATCTACGAAATCCGATTGAGCAGACAGCCAGAAATTAAGAAGCCCAGTTTTGCAAATAGAAAAATTGCGAGACCCAATTTTGCAGACAGAAAAGCTGCGAGCGCCAATTCTGCTAACAGAGAAGTTGCGAGCGCCAATTTTGCAAACAGAAAAGCTGCGAGGCCAAATATTGCAAACAGACAAGATGCGAGCGCCAATTTTGAAGACAGAAAAGATGCGAGGCCAAATTCTGCAAAAAGAAAAATTGCGAGCGCAAATTTGCAAAACCGAAAAGTTGCGAGCGCCATTTTTGCAAACAGAAAAAACTGTGAGCGCTCATTTTGCTAACAAAAAACGGCGAGGCGACAACTCACACTCCCAACTTCTGCATTTTGTAAGTGAAAAGGACAGGGAATTCTGCAAACAGCCATCCCTGATTCTCCGACAACTCCAACATCGACATCTCTTCTCATCAACTTTGCAAACGGCCGACTTGTCGACAACTCGCATATTCAACTTATGGTTTCTGTAAGTGGCAAGGACAACGAATTTTGCAACCAGCCATCCTTAATTCCACCGCAACTACAAGAGCGGCGACATCGCTTCCGGCCAAGAGCCGACGACTCGGTTCCCCAACATGGAACACTGGAACCCGCTAGCCTTACAACATCAGAAAACCTTATGTTGGGCACTTGAGTTGTGGGCTAATAAAGGATTGCTAATTAAGCCGACAACTCGACTTCCCAACCTAAGGATTTCTCAGGTTATAAAACTAGCGAATTGTGGACAAAGCTAGCCTTAACAACATCTCCTGATTTTCCTCCTCCTCTTCTTCCTCCACAACGCCGCACTCGGCGGCATGTTCGCTGAGCGAGCATGCCGCCGATGGTGGAGTTGAGGGAAAATTAAGGATGGCTGGTTGCAGAATTTCTTGTCCTTGTAACTTACAAAAACCAGAAGTTGGGAGTGTGAGTTGTCGCCTCGCAGTTTTTCTGTTTGCAAAATTGGCGCTCGCAACTTCTCCGCTTGCAAAATTAGCGCTCGCAACTTTTCTGTTTGCAGAATTGTCGCCCGCAACTTTTCTGCTTGCAAGGTTTGGCCTCGCAACTTTTCTGTTTGCAAAACTGGCGCTCGCAATTTTTCGGTTTGCTGAATTTGGCCTCGCAGTTTTTCTGTTTGCAGAATTTGGCGCTCACAACTTGTCTGTTTGCAAAATTTGGCCTCGCAGCTTTTCTGTCTGCAAAATTGGCGCTCGCAGATCTTCTGTTTGCAGAATTGGCGCTCGCAGCTTTTCTGTCTGCAAAACTGGCGCTCGCAACTTTTCTGCTTGCAAATATTTGGCGTTCACCACTATCCTGCCCGCAAATCTTCTGATGCATGAGCTGTCAACAATGAAACAGGATAAGAATATATATATATATATATATATATATATATATATATATATATATATATATATACATACATACATACATAAAGCACCGCGAAGGAACGGCACATCACGAAGCGATTTTTTTACGGAACCGCGCGAAAACAAATTCAAATAGAGAACAAAAAATTACGCGAAACACAGAGCCATCGGAATAACTAAACACAATGACAACGAGGACTTAAACCGCGCCACGGAAAACCTGAGACACACGAACAGAAAATCTGCTGAAAACAAGAGAAAAGCAAACGTGACCATCGGAATACGACAGCTTGCGCCCCCCCCTCCTCCACCTCCTCCTCTCAGGGCCACGTCAAAATTAGAAGAAATGAATTGAAAAGCGATAGCTTGCGATGGCGACGGCGATGGAGAAAGGGAGGCCAAATCTCTTTGCCCCACATTCGCAAGCGCGCCCCGTCAACGCCGAGAACCTTCGGGCCCAGCTCATCCCAAACCTTCCGCACGGAGATCGCCCAGTTCACCACGTCCAAGAGCGCGCCAAAGGAAACGCCGCCAGAGGCAGGCTCACCGCCAGCTTCCACGACGATATTGCTTCCAGGCGCTTGGGCGATGCGCCGCAATGCGCTGCGCGCGGATGGGCGCACCACGTGCAGCCTCTCCTCAACGCGGAGTTTGGCCTTCTGCTCGCATACCCTAGAATGTCTGAGATATTGGCTGGGCAATAGACGACCTGGAGCGCAACTAGCAGCAGCCAGTTGAACGCTGGCGACGACGTCCAAACCAAGCGCCACGATGTACAGGAACGATACTGCCAGGTCCGCGTCAGCTGCAGGCGACGCAGAGTCGTGGAGAATTGCGAGGTCCCTGACAACAACCAAAGATGCCAGCGCGCATCTGTGCGCCCCCTTCACTTCTCTGGAGCCCCGCAGTCGCATCTCCCCAATCGCACCAGAGGCAGCGAGCACCGCCACCTGGCTGCGCGGCGAGGGGCCCTCGGGCGCCAAGCGAGCGCCCCGAGAGGCGGCGAGGTCAACGCCCGGAGGCTTGAGAAAAACGCCGCCGGGCGCCGCCCGAACCTGCGCGGCGCCAGTGATGTTGCGCACAGATCGGCGATGAAACTTCTGCAAGTCGTCACTCCAGCGGATGCTCCGATCCGTGCGTGCGCAAGGATGTAGCGCTGCACTGGCAACGCGCGCACGCCTGCACTGCGCGGCCAGGCGAGCAGCAGCGAGAACGCCAACAGCGGCGCGGCGCAGGACGCCTCTGGCAGCGGCCCTCTTCAGACTGGCCGCGCGCGTGGCCGCGGGGTTGCAATGGCCAGAGCGCGCGCCGTAGAGCTGCCGCCAGAGGCAGGCGCACTTTCTAGAAAAGGGCGCGAGCTTTTCCCTGGGCGACATAGCACCAGCCGAATCCTCGAACTCAGCGGCGGTTCGCGGACCGAGAAATTGCGCGATGAGGCAATCGTCGAGAAAGTCTAAGTTTGACGTGCGATGCTCCACCATCTCGTTCCGAAAGAACGCGAAATCGCGCTCGACTGCGCACTCGCCGCCCTCAATGGAAATATAAAACCGGATGAGCTTGCGGAGGGCGCGAGAACCACCGACCAAACGCTTCGGACACGCAGCGTGCCAGAAGGCGTCGCCCAGCAAACACGCCCGCGCTTCCTGGTTGGTTTTCTCCGATAGCGGCTTGCCTGCAGAGAACTGCTGCAGCATGAATGGGACGGCGTCCTGATACTGCTGCGCGGCCGCCACCTCGTCGCAACCGAGCGCCGCGGCTACCTGCCTCACGCCTCGGAGAATGGACTTGCGCGTCTTCAGACAAGGCAGATCCCCGAACCCTTTCCGAACGAGGCGGCGATCGAACATGGGCAATGCCGAGCGGAGATCATTTTGAGGAAAATCAGCAAGAAACCGATCTTTCGTCAAAATCGCAGCATTCTGCACCCTCTCGAGCAGCTCTCCCTTGCGCGCGTCACGAGGCTCACCCCAGTGCAACACTGGATCACCACCAGCCAAGAAAATATACTTGCTCCGAAGATTTGACATCACGGTGGTCGCGATGAAGCCGGGCGCCTCGCCGTGCGCACCCACGCATGGCAGCGGTTCGGCGCTCGCGGCGGCGGCGCCAGCGGCAGCCTGCATGGCGGCGGCGGCGCCAGGGGCAGCCAGCCTGATGCTCTGAAACACACGACCTTCCTTGAAGACAGCGTCAAGCGTCTCCACCATGCAATCGATCTGCAGACGCGATGCCGCGATGTCGTGGTTGGCAACATCGAATAAGCGCACAAACCACTTGCAAACAATGCCCCAATCCGCGGACACGCCGACAGCCATGCAAAACTTAGTGTCCAGCTTGTCCAGCAATGTCGCGGCTCGCTCACGCTGCTCGCTGTCGCGACGTCTGTCAGACGCGATGTAAGCAAGCAAAGTCGCCACTGGCAACAACATCAGCGCAATCTCCCCGACTGGCCCCGCCGTGGAATCGAACCATTGCTCGGCGAACGATATATTCCGCACAACAGCTTCCAAGGGCTTGCGACCAAGACCAGCTTCCGTCAGAGGCAGGATGTTGTCCTCTTGAATGGCCACGAATAGGTTGTGCCACTTGTCGCCGTTCCTTATGTCTGGCGCCAGGGCGTGTCGGTTATCGAACAGCTCGCGCCAGACCTCGCCAAACACGTCGTCGCAATGCAAGGATTGGCTCGCGAGACGCACGGCATGCGCAGGGCCTCGCATCACTATCAGGAGGTTTGGGAAGAGTTCCCGAGCAGCGAGAAACACTGCTCGCCGCTCCTTCGCGGCGCCATCTGCTGCAATGCTGGTGACGGTCTCCAGAACATGCGACTCGAGCGATTCGTCGCACGCCAGAGGCAGTGTTTTTCTTCGGCCGCGCCCCAGTGGCGTGCAGAACTTCGCGAGGAAACGGTCGAGCTGCTTCGCGGCCGTCGCGGCGTGGTCCCCCTCGAACACCGCTGCGCGGCTCTTTCTGCAATCGAGGGCGCCGAGCACGCCAGAATGGCAATAGCCTGGAGCTCTGACGCCGCCGCCAGGGGCAGGCACGTCAGCGCGATATCTACCAACCTTGCGGCACTTCGACTTGCCCAGGGATAAAGATACCGACGTGGCGTTACGAAGCGCCTCACGGGTTTCAACGCGGAGTACCTCCGCCATCACGCAGAGCTGCTTGCGCCTGCGTTTCCGAATTCTCTCCTGCGTCGGATCGCCCACGGAGAACTGATTCCGCCGCGCGCGAGTGCACTTGCGAAGAGAAGACGTCTCAGAGAGCATCGCCCACGCATCCTTCCATTCCGCTGCCGATGGCGCATTTCCACGCAGAAGCGCAGCGTCTCCCGCCGCCACTTCTCCCGTTGTTTCCGATGAAGAATCCCCGCGCGCCAGAGGCAGTGGCTTTGGCGAGAATTCTGCAACATCTCTTAACCTGCTTCTCTCCCGCTGCGCGCCGCTGCGCTGCTGACCTCTGATGCTGTTCCACTTGGAATCTGGCGCGGGAGCCTGTCAAAGGGCGCGCCTGGAATGAAGCAAATTTGGTGAACCTTCCGTCAGAGCTTGCGCGCCCCGCGGCCGGAACCTTCGCGCAGACTCGGCAACCCGGACCCCGCTGGCCGCGATGCTCACCTGCTGCCAGCCACGACGAACCATTTGGCAGGAGAGATAGCGCCGTGTACGTCTTGCGACGTCGGTGAAAATCGCACCTGATGCAGAACGCCTTCGTGCTAGGAGAATGCTTGGCGAAGTGCTCCGCATCGGAATGGGCCCCTGAGGGCGGGCGCGGGAAGTCCGCAGGCCGAAAGCCAAGCTCCGCCCAGAGTTTGCCGGCAGGAGCCCTTCCCCACTCTTTCTCGCCTCGGTCACAATCCGCGCGGCGCCCTCGCGGGACTGAACCGCCCTGCGCTTTCCCCGCCCCTTTCCACGACGCGCCAGAGGAAGCGACGCTGCTTTTCCTTGTCCATGATGCGCCAGAGGCAGCGCCACCCTCGCCAAGGGCAGAGATTTCTTCTCGGCTCAGGACGCCCCGCTGCGGGTTTGTCCGCCATGTCTCCGCGACTGCAGCGACTGCCCCACGCTCGCTGCTGCCGGCTTCTTCTTGAGACACTCCCCGAATCGAAAGTAAAATGTCGCGCGCGCCGCCCGGCGCCGCGCCCCCGATCGCGGCGCGCCCCGGATGCTTGTCACTTCGCTTGTACCAGAACGGCTGTGGAGCAACGGCGGGCTCGACAAGATGAAAACTAAACGCGGCCATGAAATAGCTAAATGAGACCGCGGAGCAACGGCGGGCTCGACATGATGAAAACTAAACGCGACCATGAAAAGAGCTAAATAGGACCACGAGAAAACTAAAAACGAGCAGAGAACAACTAAACATGACCACGAATTATCTAAACGCGACCAAGGAAAACGAAAACACGACAAAAGGAAAACTAAATCCCACCACGAGAAACTAAATAAACACGACCATGAGAAACAACTGGATCCGACGAGAAGAACACTAAACCCGAGCAGGGAAAACTAAACCCGACAAGGGAAACTGAATCCGACCATGAAAAATAAGTTTTTCTTTTTTATATAGGAACGACCACGCCAAAACTAAACCCTACCACGCAAAAGCTAAACCAGACAAAAAAAAACTAAACCCGACCAGGGGGGAAAAAAAAAAACTAAACCCGACCAGAAGAAAAACTAAACCCGACCAAGGAGGGAAAAACAAACAAACATATATATATATATAGCAAAAAAAAAAAAAACGGCCATGGGAAAACTAAACCCGACCAGGGCAAAAAAAACGACCAGAGGAAGAATAAGGAGAGAGAGAGAGAGAGAGAGAGAGAGAGAGAGAGAGAGAGAGAGAGAGAGAGAGAGAGAAAAAAAGAAAGAAAGAAAGAAAGAAAGACAGAAAAAACATTATACATATATATATATATATAAGTATATAAACGACCGAGGGACAACTATACCCGACAGAGGAAAAAGTAAACCCGACCAGGGGAAAACTGAACGCGACCACGGGAAAACCAAACCCGACCAAAAAACAATTAGACCCGACCAGGGGGAAACAAAACGCGACCATAGAAAAACTAAACTCGGGAAACACTAGACCCGCCCAAAGGAAAAACTATACCCGACCAAGGGATAGACCCGACCACGGAAAAACTAGACCCGACAAGAAAACAAAATAAACCCGACCAAAGGAAAAACTAGACCCGACCAAGGGGAAACTAGACCCGACCAGAGAAAAACTAAACCCGACAACCCGACCAACATAAAAACTAAACCCGACCAATGGAACATTAGACCCGACCAAGAAAAAACTAGACCCGGCCAGAGAAACAACTAAACCCGACCAAAGGGTAAACTAAACCCGACCAAGGGGAAACTAAACCAGAACGTGGAAAAACTAGACCCGACCCATGAAAACTAAACCCGACCAGGGAAAAACTAAACCCGACCAAAAGAAAACTAGACCCGTCCAGAGAAAAACTAAACCCGACCAAAGGAAAAACTAGACCCGACCAGAGGAAAACTAGACCCGACCAGGGTTTCACTAGACCCGACCAAAGAAAAACTAAACCCGACCAAAGGAAATAAACTAAACCCGATCAAAGGACAACTAGACCCGACCAGGGAAATACTAGACCCGACCAAAGAAAAATTAAACCCGACCAAAAGGAAAAACGAAACCCGACCACGGGAAAACCAAACCCGACCGAGGAAAGACTAGACCCGACCACAGGACAAACTAGACCCGACCAAAGGAAAAACTAAACCCGACCAGGGGGAAACTAGACCCGAAAAAAAAGAAGAAGAAGAAGAAGAAAGAAAGACAAAAAAAAAAAAAAAAAAAAAAAAAAAAAAAAAAAAAAAAAAAAAAAAAAAAAAAAAACTGACGCCACCAGAAAAGAACTAGATCCGACCAACGGAAAAACTAGACCCGACCAAGGGAAAACTACACCCGACCAGGGAACAACTAGACCCGACCAAAGAAAAACCAACCCCGACCGCAGGAAAAACTAGACCCGACCACGGGAAAACTAGACCCGACCAAAGGATGACGGTGGTCACGATGACGGCGGTCACGATGTCGGCGGTCGTGGCGTCGCTGATTGCGCCGATGATGTCGGTGGTCATGATGGCGACTGCGACGGCGGTGGTGACGGCGACTGGTTTTTTTCCGCTCGCAAGCGTCGCGGCGCCAGCTGCCGCGCCGCCGCCTTGGCCTCAGAAGGCGCGCCAGAGGCAGCGTCACGGGCACGCCGGAGGCAGCGACTCGGCCGCGCCAGAGGCAGTGTCTCGGGCAACCATTTCCTAGCGAAGGCCTTTCCAAGGGTTGCTCTTATTCTGCCCGCTTCCTGAGGGCGGTGAATTGTCGGGGCGCGCCAGAGGCAGTGCATGCTGGCCGCTTCCCGAGGCCGCTTCCTGAGGGCGGTCAGTTGGCGGGCGCCCCATCGGCCGCTTCAGGCCGCCCCCTGAGGCCACTTCGCGTTGGGGCGCGCTCGCCGCGGCGGGGCGCACCAGAGGCAGTGCCTGCGTCCACTTCGCCCATGGCGGGGGGCCCCTCGCCCTCGACCCTGGCGACCTTCCTCGGGGGCGAGGCTGAATCTGGTCTGGGTTGAAGACCTCTGGCGCCGAGGTCCGAGTCGCAATCGCCTGGGCCTTGGGCGCCAACTCGACCTTGGCGGCGATGGTCAGCCTTGGGTGCTACTCTCCTATATTTTTGCTCGTCCTCGACTCCGTCTTCCCTTCCTCCTCCTCCACCTCCCTCTCCTCCTCGCCCCCCGCTCCTCCCCCCCCCGCCTGCCCCCCCCCCCCCCCCCTCCTCCTCTTCCTCGCCGCGCCCGCCCCGTCGGCAGTCGGCGCCGTCGGCGCCCCCCTCTTCCCTCTGGCCCCACGTTCTCTCTTTTTGGGAACTTATGTTATGTTATGTTAAGTTATCATTTAAATGAGAGCATCGTTTTGTTTTTAACGACGAATGAATTAATGAAGCTGCGTTAGTTAATTCAGCTTGCGTGAGCCTCTTAAGCTGGTAGAGTTGTTCGCGGTCGCAAAGTTCACTCATGTTGTTGTTGCCGCGACGCAGTTTTAACCGCTTGCAACGCGACGAAGTCGCGCCATCTGGTTACGTTGGTTGCTACGGCGGCCGTCGCCGATCAATCATCAACGCCTCAGAACGGCGACGTGGCGTTCGCGCGGGTGCTTCATCAGAGTTGCACTGCCGTAAGCGATTGCCACCCAGTTCTTTTGGGTTATGTCCTTGGTCTGACTAGTGCGCGCCCCCTCCTTCCATCTTCCGTCTTGTTATCATAATGTCCTCCCTTATCCTCCTCCTCTTCCTGCTCCTCCGCATCATCTCCCTCCCTCCTCCTTCCCCTCCTCGCCATTATGCCCCCCATCTTCTCCCTCCAGCCTCTCCCCCCGCTCCTTCTCCCACCCCTTTTTGTTCCCCCCATGCCCCCCCAGTCGACCCCTTATCTACTAAACAATTTCTTCGTCTCTTCCACCCTCCGCGACCCCCCCCCCCCCTCCGCCCGCTCGCGTTCGCGCCCCCCCCCCCCCCCCTCCCCCCTCGACTAAGCAAGTGATCAAGCGGAACTGTCCTCGGGGGTGCCTCCGAGAGCGGGCGCTGGCAGTCGGCGCGGGTGGCGTCGTCGACGCCAGCTTTGGCGTCGGCGCCGTCGTCGGTCGTTGTCGTCGAATCTGTCTGCCGCCGTTCGTCGTCGTTGACGTCTGGGCATGGGGGCTCTCGCCGTCGTCGTCGCCGCCGCCGCCGCTCGCGTCGCCGCGCGTCGTCCGACGCCCCTCGTCGTCGTCAAGCTCATCGCCGTTCGCGTCGTCTTTCGTCGTCGTTGCCTCGAGGCAGCGCCGTCGTCGTCGTCGTCAACGCCGTCGCCGTCGCCCGACGCCCGACGTCCGTCCTCGCGGCCGTCTGTCGTCGTCGCTGTCGTCGTCTAAGCGCGTCCGCAAGCCGGGGCTGACATCCCCATCGAGGGCCGCCAGTGCGAGGGGCCACTGGCCAGGGCCCAACGTCGCCCCCCCCCCCCCCCCCCCTCGTAAAATTTCGCGCGCCCCTCGCGCTCGGGGCCCCGAGCCTTAGCTCACCCGAACAGGGAGAAGACTGGGGGGAAGAGCAGGCGCGAGGTAGGAGGCGCGAGGCGGAGGAGGGGGGGGAGAAAGAGGAGGCGGGGAAGATGAGGAGGAGGGGGAGGGGGGGGAGCGGGGGGAGGACGAGGTGGAGGAGGAACAGGGGGAGGAGGAGGAGGATAATGAGGAGGAAGAGGAGGATATGTATGCTATGCCATGCTATACTGCGCTATGCTATGATGCGCTATGCCATGCTATGATATACTAAGCTATGCGATGCTATGTCATGCTGCGCTGTGCTATGCTAAGCATTGCTATGATATGCCAAACTGCGCTATGATGTGCTGTGATATGATATGTTATGCTGCGCTATGCTATGATATGCTGGGCAGTGCTATGCTATGATGTGCTGCGCCGTGCTATGCTGCGCTATGTTATGCCAGGCTGTGATCTGCGATGCTAAAGCTCAGCGAAGCTATGATGAAGGTAAGGTAAGCTAAGCTAAACCTGAGCTCAGCTGGCGTTAAGCCAAGGTGATATGAAATAAGCTATGCTAAGATGAGATAAGCAACGCTAAGCTAAGGGAACGCAGCCGGGGGAACCGCGGTGCGGATACTGGGGGAACCGCCCAGGGCGGGCTACACTGCCTGGCCCATGTAAGCCCAGAGAGTAAGAACCCTTCTACGCAGAACCTAGGTAGGGAACGTGGGTTCTCGCGTTGTCCTCGTCTTACTCGTCCTGCATCCCCCCTTCCTCCTCCTCCTCCTCCCCCTCCTCCTCCTCGTCCTCATCCTCCTCCTTCCTTCTTCATCATCTTCCTGTTGGGCCCGGGAGGTCCTGCTCGAGCCACTCGCGCTGGGGGCTTATCCTGGGGGCTGTCTGGTCGGTCTGAATATGAATGGGTCTGATTTGGTTTGGACTCGGAGACCGTCGTCAACAGTTACTCTCGTTTTTTTTTTAGTTATTATTATTATTATTATTATCTTCCTGTTTTCTTGTGGGCCGAGGCGCGCGTTTGCAAGCGCGGTAGAAGGCCGACCAGAAATGACAGTGCATCGGAGCTTCGCTCCAGATTGCACCAGCGCCACCGAGCGCATGCTCGGCCGCTACAAGTCAGGCGCGCGCCGCGCTGCTAGCCAGCGGTCGAGGACAGAGACAGCGATGGAATATGTGGAAGCGAGTGCGAATAAGAACGAGGAGACTGAACGGACGAGGTGGAGGAGCAGGGAGGTAAGAACAGGAGGATGAGGAGAAAGAGGAGGGGATGGCATTGCGGAGGCGCAGGCGATGGAGGCGGCGGAGGGCACAGCCAAGGGGGGGGAGGAGGAGGAGGAGGAGGAGGAGGAAGAGGAGGAGGAGGAGGACGACGACGAGGAGGAGGAGGAGGAGGAGGAGGAGGAGGACAAGGAGGAGGAGGAGGAGAAAGAAGAGAAGGCAGGAGTACCCCTCATTCACTTCCCCCTGCTCCCTTCCCGTCCCTCGCCCCCTATCCCCCCGCCAAGCTGGCTCCAAAGTCTGCCAGCGACCGGCTCAAAATTGGCCAGTGATGGGCGCAAATTGGCAGCGGTCACACCGCAGCTCCTAATTGGCAACAGGCGTAGCTCGGAAAAGCAAACTCCACTGGTGGTCCTTGTCGCGTTCCACTGGCGTTCCTTGTCGTGTTCCTTGTCGTGTTCCACTGGTGTTCCACTGGTGTTCCACTGGTGTCCCACTGGAGTTCCACTGGAGTTCCACTGGTGTTCCACTGGTGTTCCACTGGTGTTCCACTGGAGTTCCACTGGTGTTCCAGATGCGGATTTTCTGGTGCGTGCCAGCGGCAACTGATGCCGGCGCTTTGCAGAAATCTAAGGGGTACACTTGCGATTGCTCAATGACGGCAGAGCTACTCTTCGTGGCCCAACCTGTCGCAGACCATCCTTTCTTAGACGGGAATTTGGCTTTCCTGCGACCGTTGAGCTTGGTCAGCCCCTGCCGAGAATCGTTCAAACGCCCCCGACTCTCACGCGCGCTCCGTTTGAGCAGATCGCGACGCGACGGCGGCGCAGCAGTGAACAACTCAAGCGGCTTGGGCGCCGCAGCCCCGAAACCGCCGAGCCAAGTAGGGATGCGGGCCGCGCTGCGTATCTTCAATGTGCGCTGCGCGCGCGTGCGCTTTTTTTATATATATATAGATAACTGTTCACTGGCTCCTCCACGATAACCCGCGCCCCCCTGGTCGAGGCGAAAAAGATCATCCATGACCTCGGAGGGGCGGCATCGCTGGGTAGACGTTAGTCCGCCGTCCGCTTCCACTTTAAAAATACATGGTACTCCTGCCCCCATGATCCTCATGATCCTCATCCTCCCCCCATCATCCCCCCCCCCCCCCTGCCCCCCCCCCCCCCCTCGCCCTCCCTCCGCCACTATCTCGCCTCCCCTCCCACCCCATCATCCAACGCTGCTCGTTGGCATCAGTGGGGAAACCCTTGGGAATTTGACTCCCCGAGCGACACCATCATGGCAATGTGGTTTGCCTCTAGTACGTCCCGCCGCCTGTCGTCGCCGAGCGGGCCCTGAGCTGAGCGCCTCGCGCGGCCAACGCGCATGCAAATCCAGGTCGAGCACTCTGGGCCGAAGTGGGCGCCGCCTCCAACGGCGACCGAAGCCGCCAAGAACAACGCGTATAACATCCCCTGCAGCGTCGTTGCATCCTGAAGCTTTGCGCGGCGCCTTTCAAACGAATGCGCTACTAGGTCATGATCCTTCCTGACACAACGCGTTGCACCGCGCTCGCGAGCAAACATCTCAACGAACGAAGTAGTGCGATCAACCACTGGGATGATATCCCACAGAGCATCGATGGCCGCTGTCATCGCGACGGCAGTATCCCCAGACGACTCAAGCAGCACGGGCGCGCCTAATGCAACCAGGCGCTTAGTGATCCTCAGCGACCACGCGTAGCCATCGTCATGGCGAGACGGTGGTCGCACTGCCGAACACGAGGCTACCAGCACACTGATCATTCCCAGCCTGTAATGAGAGACAAACATGACTGCTGTGAAGCGATCCACGGAGAAATATCGAGGCGTGCGTTGAGTTCGAAAAGCGAAAAACACCTGAAATCCATAGCGCTGCGGTGCGCGTAGCGGACAACATCCCGTAGCAAACTGTTGAGGCCCTCATCCACAAAGCAATTATACATTTTTGGTGAGCCGTAGAACCAGATCCTGAGGGGCGTCGAATCCAAGAAACTACGCGCGGATTTTTTTTTGCAATTTAGCAGAGACACTACCCCGACACTTTGATTTCTCAGGTGGTGGTTATGTTTTCTCCCCCTCTCCTTCTCTCCCCATCGCCGCCCATCCCTCCCGCCCCCCCCCTCCCGTTCTCTCCTTTTTGTTCTCCTCGCCCTTCCTTATCCTGTCCCTCCGCTCCGCCCTTTGCCTACTTCGCCCCTCCGTTCCACCCCTCAGTGCGCGCGCCGCCTCCCGGGGGTGCCATCGGGGCGCTCCTGCCGAAGAACGGCGGCGCCGAGGCCCAGGCTCACCGGGGCGGGCGGGCGGGGTGGAATCAGCGACGAGCGAAGGGGGCGGCGCGGGGGCGAGCGAGTGGGAAAGGGCGAGGGGACGGAAGAGAGAGAAAATGGAAGACTGCGGGCCAGACAGCAAAGCAGCATGGCATTTGAATGGCCCGAGCTCCTGTCTGCAAGATGGCACGCTGCGTGGTGCTTCGGCGCCGCGCCAATCATCGCAGCGCATGCGCGACGAACATGGAGTATCATCAGCTCTTTCATACGTTCTTGAACGGGGGGCGGCACGATAACTGGATGGGCCCCCATGTGGTCCCTGAACTCTTGGAGCGTTTGCCCCGCGGCCACCAAATGCACCCCGAATATGTCCCCCCCCCCCCCCCCCCATGTCTGCGCAGCATGTCCATTGCGAAGCTCGGGGAGGGGGGGGGGGGGGGGGCGTCTCAGCAGCCTTGAGGCCCATTCGACCGCCAGGGTGCACAGGGTTCCGCGGTGGTGGCGGGTGGGTGGGTGGGGGGGGGGGCGTGTTTATGTTCTCCAGGCTGCGCGTTGTTACCCCAGGAGCGCTCTGCGCGCGGGCGCCGAGGCGAGACCATTTTTTCGCGACGAGGCGCTGTTGATTACCAATGTTGCCTAAACCCGAAAGACGATACGAAACGATGGCTCCTGGAAGTCGTACCCACGCTGCTTGCCCGCCATCTTGGGCGTCAGGCTGTGCATGCGCCTAGGTCTAGCGATGTTGTTTGATTCTAGGCACCGTAGTAAATCATTCTGGAGGTTCCTGAAGCACGTGTCCAAGACGGCCGAATCTGACCCCACAACGCCCCATGCGTTCTCAAACGCCATTCGCCATAAGCACGCAGAAACGAATCTTTGCACAGCCCCCAAGTGCAGACAGTGCATAGCATCTATAGCAAGCGTTCGAACCGGTGATGTCCCCAATTCGAGATCAAATAATGGGCACCTATGTTGCACCGAATCGAGCAACGCATCATTCGACCCGACCCTGGGGCGCCCAAAGACGATGCGAACAGGCAGGCTGCAGCGCCCCAGTCGAGCAATGTCAAACAGTGTGTCCGAGGGCTCCAGGCGGTCGCCGACTTCCAAGTCAGCGCCGCCAATGCGCACACTTTTAAACGCACATCTGCTCCTCATGCTTTTCTTGCTGCTTTTAGCTTTGAACCACCTCAGTGAATTACATGATTCGGTAAGTTCCTTTCGGCTGTTCACATCGACTCGGACTTCGCATTTAGATACCAGCTCCTCGTAACTTTCGCGTCGTCCAAGTAACCAATGTGACATCACTAGGCCCTCGCCGAAAAGCTCGGAGTGTCCACTTTCACAAAACTGACAACACTTGGGATTATGGCTCCAAGGTGACAGTCCCAGGGTCCGCGCGTGTTCGCACCAATCCCCCTTCGCAAACATGAGGACAGCTGTGTACCCCGAATCAAGCTCGTCTGGCACATGGTCGCGTGGGAACGGCTCGCCCGCGTGCATGTGCGCGGGGCGCGATCCAGTGAACATGCAGTTCAGCTGCCACTGGATGCACTTCAAAACTGGGAACGTTGTGCACCACGCTCTACAGCCGCAACAGCGCCCATCGCTGCGGCGGATGGTACATAGCAAGAACCGCTTTGACGATGTGAGGTTAATCATCCAAAACCCGCATGCTGTATCTGACCTGCCCGCCGCTTGCTGGATATACGACGCCCCGTCGACGTAAATGCCGACTGGCACATGGCGGTGCGACTCCAGACCCCCGAGCTCTTTCAGCCGACGGATGCTGCGTGCAAGCTGGCAAGTCCAGGATGCGCTCTTTACGTTCAGCACGGGGGGGCCTGTATAGTCTGCATAATGGCGGGGTCTTCGAGGATCTCGTCTCGCAACGCCTCGTGTCCAAGTCGAATTGGCACGTTCCGAATCGCTCTGGTTATTGAGTGGTTCACGTTCATGGGGGCTGGGGCAAACTATAAGCGTTTCGGTTCAGGCAAAACCGCGTCAAGGTGTCTTTGATATTTGCCCGATTGAAGGCCCGCCCCCCTGGCGCACGATTGACATGAACCACCTGGAACCTTAGCCTTGGCGCGTAGATCGCAGGCCGCGCATAAATGCTGAGCAGCGATCCTGCACGCGCCGTAGAGCTGCAAGAGAAGCTCAAGCAAGTCCGCCCCAGCCTGGCGCTCCTCGCCCGAAGAGCCCCGCCAGGAGGGCGGTGCCATGACAGGTGCGAGGTTGCAGCCCAGACGCTAGACGCTAAACAGCTGAAGTACGTTCCCCGACGTCCGATGATTGAACGGCGCGCCAATCTTCAAAATCAACTACACCAGTGCGACCCTACCTAGACGTTGGAGCCCCTAGGAACGCAGCGCTAGTTACTATGCTATGCTATGCTATGCCATGTTATGCTGCGCTATGCTATGCTATGCTGCGCCATGCTATGCTGCGCTATGCTATGCTGCGCTATGCTATGCTATGCTATACCATGCCATGCCGTACCATGCTGCGCTGTGTAATGCTAAGCGTTGTTCTGCTATGGTATGCTAAACTGCGCTGTGGTATGCTATGATATGCTATGTTATGCTGCGGTATGATATGATATGCGGGGCCGTGCTATGATGTGATGCACTGCGCTATGTTATGCTACGCTATGCTATGTTGGGATGTGATCCGCTAGGCTACAGCTCAGCGAAGCTAAGATGCATGTAAGCTACGATGAAGTAAACCTGAGCTAAGATTAATTTAAGCGAAGCTAAAATGAAATACGCTGAGCTACGATGAGATACGCGACGCCAAGCTAAGGGAACGCAGCTGGGGGCAACGCGGGGCAGATACTGGGGGAACCGCCCAGGGTGGTTTACACTGCCTGGCCCTTTTAAGCACAGAGGGTAAGAACCCTTCTAGGCAGAGCCCAGGTAGGGAACATGGGTTCTCGCGTTGTCCTCGTCTTGCTCGTCCTTCATCCTCCCCCTCCTCCTCCTCCCCCTCCCCCTCCTCCTCCCCCTCCTCCCCCTCCCCTTCCTCCTCCTCCTCATCCTCACCCTCTTCCTCCTCATCCGCCGCCTCCTCCTCCTCCTCCCGCCTCGTCATCCTGCTCCTGCTCATTCTCAGCCCCGCCCCCTCGCATCCGTCCCATCCCCCGTTCCTCTTCAGCATGGTCCGGTTTCCCTGCCGCGCCCCTGACCACCCCTGTCCGTTGCTCTCATACGTACTTGCACGAGGGGTCGAGGGAACGGGGGGCCAGTGCCTTCGTTGGTTCGATCATCGCACGTGGTCGGGAGTCACCGCGCACGCTCGAAACTGCATGCCATCGTTCGACGGAGGTCGCCACACCAGTGCGCGAGCGCGAGCAGACCGACCTGCAAATCAACAGACGCGAGCACATTGCGAGGGGCACTAGCCCCGCGCGCACAAGCACAGAGCTGGACTGGGCAGCCACCCCCCAACGTATGTTTGGGCGTCCCTGGTTGTGGCCCGTCTGACTTCCGAGGCTACCCCCTTGTTATGCCTATTTCGCCCCCAATCTCTCGCGAGCTCTCCTTGTCTATATCTACCTGGCCCGTCTATCTCATCTGCGATCTCGGGTTGTCCCCCTATCCCTGTATTGCCGTTCCATCATTCCGTATGTCCTCTTCCCTCTCTCTCTCTCTCTCTCTCTCTCTCTCTCTCTCTCTCTCTCTCTCTCTCTCCCAGCGTGTCGCTCCTCTGCATTGCCGCACCCGCGGTGCACCTGCTATTGGACGCACGCCCCCCCCCCCCCCCCCCGCTGCCCGAGGCACGCGTGCTGGGCAGTGTCTTCGGCGAGTTGCATCGGCGACGGCCGATGCATCGGCGGGACAAGGAGCCGCGGGCGGGGGCAGGAATGTCAGGACGTCAGGAGGGCCAGGGACGCGATGAATACCTGAACGGAGAGAGCAAGGCAGCAGACTCAGCAGCAATGGGAGGAACGATGAGGCGTTGAGATGGGCTGGTAGAGCGAGAATGGGTGTTAGAATATCGGCATAGCAGGAGGTAGGGGTGAATGGGCGAAGAGGAAGAGAGCCACTTGGTTGAGTGAGCAGTGTGTGTGTGTGTTTGTTTTTGTGTGTGTGTGCGTGTGTGCGTGTGCGTGTGCGTGTGCGTGTGTGCGTGTGCGTGTGCGTGTGCGTGTGCGTGTGCGTGTGCGTGTGCGTGTGCGTGTGCGTGTGCGTGTGCGAGTGCGTGTGCGTGTGCGAGTGCGCGTGCGTGTGCGTGTGCGTGTGCGTGTGCGTGTGCGTGTGCGTGTGCGTGTGCGTGTGCGTGTGCGTGTGCGTGTGCGTGTGCGTGTGCGTGTGCGTGTGCGTGTGCGTGTGCGTGTGCGTGGGGGGGGGGGGAGGGGGTGGGGGGGGGAGGGGGGGTGGGGGGGGGAGGGGGGGGGGGGGGGGGGGGGGGGGGGGGGGGGGGGGGGGGGGGGGGGGGGGGGGGGGGGGGGGGGGGGGGGGGGGGGGGGGGGGGGGGGGGGGGGGGGGGGGGGGGGGGGGGGGGGGGGGGGGAGGGGGGGGGGGGGGGGGGGGGGGGGGGGGGGGAGGGGGTGGGGGGGGGGGGGGGGGGGGGGGGGGGGGGGGGGGGGGGGGGGGGGGGGGGGGGGGGGGGGGGCAGCAGCAGCAACATCATCGCGTCGAGGCGATGCTAGACTCAGGCTTACCCGTGCCATCTGCGCAACCTCGCAATGCGCGCAAACCCTACTACGACTCGGCGGATGGCCGCAGAGGCACTCACGTACCCTTGCACGCTGCAAGAGGAGAGATGTCGCTGTGCGCTTGCACAGCACACGCCACGCAATGTTGCAGCTAAGTAGCAACTGGGCTGCAACAGAAAACGCGCGCGATGGACTGCAAGCCCGCAGGCTGGCTCGCTGCTGAGGGGGGGCAGGCGCGTGAAACTCGGCACAGACGCTTCTCGGTGGAGAATGAGATGCTGAATGAGAGGGTAGCGAGTTATATCACATGAGGGGGGCGGCGAGGAAGGAAGAAGGAGATGGATGAGGCGAACGAGAAAGAGAGGTTAAACACGGCTCTCATGGGGGAATGAGAGGGTAGCGAATGCTATGAATGGGGTTGGGCATACATTGAGAAGGAGGAGGCTGGGTCACTAAAGGACGACCAGAGTTAGAAGAGGATGATGGGGGAACGGAACGATTACTATGCGATCCCTCGCGTGCTACGCGAGTTGAAAGAAGTGGGGCTGCCCCCATATGCCTGCCATGAGCTACCACGTGCAGGCGCGCCGTGCGTTGACACGAAAGTCACCCTGAGCGAGTCGGAACATGAAATTTGTAGCATATCTCCTATCCACAGACGCCCAGACAATCAAAATGAGAACATTACGGCACACCGCGCTGCACCGTTGCACCCATTTTAAACAAAAAACGCACAGTCGAACTCCGAGAGAGTTCATGTCGGCCAAATCTTGCTCAAAACTGGCCCCCAGGAAATTCATCGCATTTCCACCGGTGATCCACTGTTCTCAGGTTGAAATCCATCGGCACTTTCCTTGTTTTTTTCAGGTAAAGTTGCATGTTCTCATTTTGATGCCCACCGTGTTTCCACCGGTGTTCCACCGGTGTTCCACCGGCCTCCAGAGGCCGCAGGGGGTGGTCCTGAGGGGTTGGGAGGGCGCCCGAGGTGGTCTGAACGGCTTACAGGCGCTCGCGCGCCTTGTTTCCTGAGGTTTAGACGTCGGAGATAGGATCGGGTTCCACTCTGCTCAGCTCGAATTTTTCATCAGTGCCAGGCTCGCAATATACTCACCCCTGCGCTTCTTGCTGTTGCCCCGCTTGCTCGCAGACTGGCCAGACTGTTCATGCTTATCACTCTTGCGCTTGTTGTCCCGCTTTACTTTGTCGAAGCCCAGCAGAACCTCAGCCTCCTCCTCGACGCCTGCGATGCTCTCCGAGAGGCCCATCACCAGCGCCAGGCCACGCGAGAACTCCTGCTCACCGATCTGTTTCTTCAGCTCTGCGAGGTTCTTAGCCGACAGGATCTTCGAGACCACCACGTGCTGCTGCACCTCGTTGTCGAGGCGATCCCTGGCCCTCGTCAGCGCCTTCAGATGGGCGCTGTCACCCTCCTTCGCCCGCGCCCAGTCCTCGCCCAGGCTGGCGCTCATCATCGTCGACTGATGCTGCGCGACCACGCCCTGGTACGAGGCGATCACCTTCTTGGCGCTCACCAGCGCGATCTGCGCCTCGCTCTTCTTCCTCTTCGGGTTGGCGGTCTGATGCTTTTTTTAGAAGGGGCAGCAGGCGTATAGAGGAGACGAGTGGGATGAAGGAAGCGAGGATGCGAAGGCTGAGGCGGCCTAAGGCTCGCCCTCGGCGCGGTTCTCGCCGCCGCCCTCGCTGGCGCCACGCGCCCCGTGGCCCTCGGCGCGGCTCTGGCCTCTGCCACCCGCCGCGGGCGATGCCCCCTGAGGCGCCGCTGGCTGCGCTGGCCGCGCCCCCGCCTTCGCTGGCTGCGCGGGCGCTGCCGCCGCTGGCGCCGCCGCTGCACTGTCGGCGGCGGCGGCGCCCGAGGCGCTCGCCTCTGCCGCAGCCATCTGGCGTGGCGGGCCCTCCAGCGCCTTCGGCCCCCCCCCCCCCCCTGCTTTGATACTCTAGGACAGTAAGATGTGGAGGTGGAGGCAGCGAACCTTCCAACGCCAGACCATACACATGCATACGCATTGCACACACATACACAAACACACACACATACACACACGCACACACACACACACACACACACACACACACACACACACACACACACTACCTCCACATCCACATCTTACCGTCCTTGCTCCTCTGGGCAGGGGAAGCCCCGATGATGATCCCACCTGGGCGTCGCTCCGAGAGGCCCACTCCTCGCGTTTCCTTCATGTCGTCGTGAACTGCTCGGTGAGCCCACGGACGACAAACAGGCTGAAGATCGACTCGCACATGCCGTCGCGCATGATCCAGGGGGGGGGGGCCATGTTCATCGTCTTCCGCGCGTACTTGCTCGCCTGCGGAGGAGGGCGAATGAGAAACACGAGGGGGCACACAATGAGGAAAGCAATCAGAATAATGAGCAGGATTATGATAGTGGAGGCGACGACGACGACAATTGAGAGGGGTCGCCATCATCCAGCCAGCTTTCCCGCCTTGCCGATGGGCAGGTATATTTTTTGCCAGAGCGATCTCACCTCCTCTGTCTGCTTGACGTAGGTGGTCGTGCACTTCTCGTGCCTCTCTTTCGCCCAAGCTGATTTGAAATTCGCTTTGGCGTTCCGTCCGAGCGTCGCCTCATACTTCGCCTTCCGCTCGGGGTCCTCGAGGGCGCGCTGCCATCTGCTGGCGATGGGGCCCTTCTTCCCGTCCGTCTCCACTTTGAAGTTCTTCTTGGCGATCCGCTCCCAGAACTCATATTCGTCCTTGTCCTCTGGGTCTCGGTCGATCAAGCCGATGCCGTACTCCACCGGGTCCTGGGGCCACTCCTTGGCGTGCTTGAAATCCCACCCGCCCTTCTGGTGGAGCAGCTCTTTGAAGCACGGGGTCTCGAACGCCGCGACGAGCGCCTTCGTCAACTGAAGGGCGCGGTCGTCGTCGAGTGGGCCAGGCCTCGCCAGCTCGTCCTCTGGGTTGCATAGGTGTTTGAAAAAATCCTCATCCTTCTCCTGCTCTTCCTCACTCCTCTCCTCCTCCCCCTCTTCCTCCTCCCCCTCTGCCTCCTCCTCCTCCTCATCGCCTCCCCCTCCGTTTTTTCCTTTTCCCTCCAACCTCTCTTCAACCTCGCCCCCTCGGGACGCCGAGCTTGGGTAAGTGGCGGTGGTGCTCGGTGGGGCCGCGCATCCCAGACCCGCAGAATCCTGGTGCTAAAGACTTGGGTAGTGGCCCCAATGATGTTTTAGAGAAGGCTAGCGTTCTTGCACCCTGCAGTTTTGGCGATGGTCTTCGCTGAAGCCCACCCTGGGGCCACGAAAAGAACCCGCCATCGCCCTCGAAGTCCCTCTGCAATTTCCCCGTCTTCTGGGTCAGCTTGGGCGGCGTGAGGTCCTGAAGGTGCGATCCCTGCCTCTCTGCCTCGTCTTTCCACCTCTGCTCTCTCATCCATCATTCCCCCCCGCCCTTCCCCCCCCCCCGCCGCCCTCGACCCCCTCCTCAGTCGTAGCTTGGGGGGGAGGAGGAAGACGAAGTAGAACCTGCAGCAGGAGGAGAATCGCGAGGATGTGGATGGAGGAGTGGGCGAGGCTGAATCGTGAAGCGTGAGCGACGAAGGCAGCGAGAGCGACTGATTCGGGCCGCCTCCGCGAGGAGCGACGTTCGAGGGCGAGCTCAAGCAGGCGCCCTCACCGCCGCTCTCCCTGCCCTCGACTCACTCGCCTCGACAGTCGACGCCCTCGCATCCCCCCTTCACCCGAAGTGTCCTCCGTCTTCTCCTCCGTCTTCTCCCCCGTCTTCTCCTCCGTCTTCTCCTCGGCCTTCTCCAAGTCAATCTTCCCGCCCGCTCCTGCCCACATCGAGCCCAGGGGGTTGTTGGATCCCGTGCCTGGCACCTGACCAGGGGGCAATGGGCTTGGCGATCGATCGCGCCCGCGCCTCTGCGACAACGAGTTCTGCGTTGCCTGCCTCAGTTCCTCCTCCTCGCGCTTCCTGGCTGCCTCATCCTCGGCGGCGTCCTTCTCAGACTGGTGGATCGCCTCCTTCAGGCCATTCTCGTCCGAGGAGGAGTCGTGCACGTAAGTGTAGAGCTGGGAGCTCGGCGTGAAACCCGTCGGGCACGCGTCCTGCTTGTCGTGCCTGCAGATCTTCCTGAGCTTCCGAGCAGGGGGCGTGGTGGGTGCGCCACTTGGCGCGGTGCCGCTCGGGACGGGCTCCTCGCGCGGCCCATCCTCCTCTGGCGGCTGTCGGGGCGGCGTGGGCGCGATCATCGCGTCGAGTTCCTTCTGGAGACTGCTAGGCTCACTGGCCACCTGGCTGGCCTGCTCCGCTGGGATGTCCTCCTCTGGCTGCCGCGCTGGCCCCGCTGCAACCGACTCAACCAGCGTCTGCGTCATCGCATCCGCGGGCACCGGGGGCTGGCTTGCTGGTGCGGCGGCATCCGTGGCAGCATCTGCGGCGTCTGCCATCGCGCGGTCCATGCGTTGGTCGAGCTCAGCGGAGTCAAGTGACTGACCGTGTGAATCGACGAGGACGGGGCTGCCAACTGGAGACGACATGGTGGCACCTGCCGCGAAACTTGCGTAGATGGGAGTTGCTCGCCAGTCAGGCGGCACGATACTCCAGTTGATAGACATATCTTGAGCCACAATACTGTTACGGACTGGCGTGCCCCTTGGGACCTCTTCGGGCCCCTCTCGGCACCCCTTGGGCCCCCTTGATGCTCAGTTGTGCGCTGTTGATGGTGCCATGTCGAGTTCGAGGGCGAGTTGCATTGTATTCATGACCTTTCGAAACCCTCATCGCTATGATTTTGGACTTGATTTGGGCGCGTGGCCCCCAGGAATGACCGCCCCCCTCTTTGTATCACACTTTCTTTCTGAGCCTACTGTAACTGTACGTGGTGCGTTTGTGCGTTTATTCGTTTCCATGCTCGCGTTAACAAGCGAACATTGAGAACCATGAGGTCAACCTTGAAACGCCCGAGTCCCAGGCGCGTCGCTTGATCCGAGCCGAACGCGAACCCCCCCCCCCCCCGACGCCGATTGCTTGAACGTTTACCCGCTGGGAGGGGATCCTTGGATGCTTGACCCCCCTTCCCACATCCCCCGCTCGAAACATTGCCGCGCCCCAGCTCGGGTAGGTGCCGTGACGTCCCTGGCGTCGTTGGCGCCGCGGGTAGCGTCGACGCGGCTACCCCGATCCCCTGACAGAAGAGAGCGCGAGCATTTTGCTCGCCAGACCCCCCCCCGAGAAGCCCGGTGACGAAGTTTGGGGACGGGGAAGGCTGCGAAGGCCGAGAGGAGGGACGGTCGAGGAGAATGAGAGGGGCACGTGGTGATACGGACGAGACGTACAAAGAGGAGAGGGAGTAGGGAAGGATAATGAAAGGCGACCGATTTAGCAGAGATGGCTGCGCCATGTCTGCACTTCGACGCACAATCGGTGCCTCTTGTCGAGAGCCAGCTTGCATCACCAAAAGCTCTCCTGAGAGAGCCGCCAGAGCTGCCCTGAATCAAAAATTAGATACAGGATCTGAGTTCGACGAGACCCCTGCGTATGATCACAGCAGGCGAATGCATTCAGGACGAAAAGCAGACGTGGCAGGGCGAAGTCTCTGGCTGCCGAGCAGCATCGCCCCGTGCACTACCACGAAGTTGTGCCGCCAGAAATGTGCAGAGCTCTTCGTCGTGAGCCGTCGACGTGTTCGCAGTCGTGGTCGTCACTGGAGTGGCCCCCGCCGATGTGGCAAGTCGATCGTCGTCGCCGTGGGCGTCGTCGTCGTCGCCACGCGTCGTCTTATCGAACGTGCCTATGCGGTCGAGCTCCGCTCGGCGCCGTGCCAGGCCTGCGATCGACAACCTGGAGAACGCAGCGACATGCTGTTCGCCTGCTGGCTTCCTCCGCCCACCCTGTCTCTGACTCGCCCCTCCGCTCCCCCACGCTCCTCGCCCTCCCATCCCCCCCAAACTCCCCCCCCCCCCATCCTCCTTTCGTTTCCCTCCACCCCCGTTGACGCCGAGCAAACGAGAAACTTACAAGTCATCGAAAAGACCGACGGGGATGGCCTCGGTGGCCGCGGCCTCGAGGTCGAGCTTGCTCTTCTGGCGCTTCAGCGGGCCAGCCGCCGCGCTCGCCTATGGGCGCGGCACGAGACAATCAGGACGTCCTCAATCCTCCTGCCTTCCTGCCCTTGCCCCTTTCTCATATGTCTGTTCCTTCTGCTCGTCCGTTCTCCTGCGGAGCCCCCCCCCTCGTTTTCCTTTCTGTTCCCTCGTCTCATCCCTGCCCCATTACATGCCTCACATTCCTCTTTACCTTCGCCGTCCTCGCTCCCTCCCCCAACCCAATATCCCCCTCCCCCTTCGCACCCCTGCCAGTTACTGCGCTGAGTCATCTCCCCCTTTCACCCCCTTCCCCCCTCTGTCCCCCTGCGGTCGCCTGAGCCCTCGGCCTCTTCTGCGGCAGCGCGTCGTGCATCACCTCCTTCTCCGCAGCCTTCGGCAAGTGTTAGTCTCTCTCTCTCTCTCTCTCTCTGTTTCTCTCTCTTCTAGACATCTGTGTGCCTCCTGTCTGTAACTGCTTGCCAGCGCGCCTACCAGTCTGCGTGCCTGCGTGCGTGTGCGTGTGCCTGTCTGTTTGTCTGAATGTCTCTCTGTCCCTGTGTTTATTATTATTATTATTATTTCTCTCTCTCTCTCTCTCTCTCTCTCTCTCTATCCGCTCTCTCTTCTCTCTCTCTCTCTCTCTCTCTTCTCTCCTCTCTCTGTTCGTGTCGCTCTTCTTCACCCTCGACGTTTTTCCTTCTCATCTTTTCCTCCCTTCCTTGTTACCTCATTCCGCACTTCCCTCGTCCGTCCGCCCCCCCCCCCCCCCCCCATCGTCCATGCAAAATCCACACCACCCCCTTCCCATCCATGCCTCATCCCCGTCCGCTCGCGCCACCTCCCGTGCGCCTCCTCTCATCGTTCCTTCGCCCTCCTCTTCCCTCTTCACCCTCCGGCTCCCTCCTCTCCTCCCCCCCCCCCCCCTTCCCCCCCCCCCCCCACCCCCCCCCCCCCCCCCCCACCCCCTCCACCCCCCTCCCCCCCCTTTCTCCTCCCCCCCCCTTCCCTCTCTTCCTCCTCATCTTCTCCTCTCCTCCCCCTCCAGTTCCTCTTCCCTCCCCTCCTGCCCAAATCCTCCTCCTTCGCCCCGCCTCCTCCCTCCTCCTCCTCCCCTCCTCCTCCTCCTCCTCCTCCTCCTCCTCCTTCCTCCTCCCCTCCTCCTCCTCCTTCCCCCCCCCCACCCTCCTCCCCCCCCCCCCCCCCCCCCCTCATCCTCGCTTTCCTCCGTCGCGCCTCAAGCGCGCCACTGGTGCTGGCAGCGGCGCCCACGCGCGCCGCGTGAACCTCGATGGCGGATTTGTCCACCGCCGCCTGGGAGTCCACCTGGTCGGAGCTGGCCTGGGAGATCACTTTGTCGGAGACGGCCTGGGAGTTCACCTTGTCGGAGTTGGCCTGGGAGTTCACCGTGTCGGAGTTGGCCTCGGGCTTCGCCTCGTTGGACTTCTCGCGGCCAGCCTCGGTCTTCACGTCAAGTACCGTGGCATCGGTCTTCGCTGCCTTCATGGCTGGCTTGGAGGCCTTGGCGGGCTTCGTGTGCTTGGTGGCCTCGGGCTGCTGCTCTGCCGTTTTGTCGTACTGCTGCTCTGCAGCTTTGTCGTGCTGCTGCTCTGCCGCCTTGTCGGTCACGACCAACTCCGCGGGCTCCCCCTCGTGGCTGTCGGGCGCCTTGCCGTGCGTCTTGATGTTTTTTTCTTTTCCGCTCCTCAAGCACCGCCTGATCCGCCTCCTTGCTCACGAACGCTCTGAGGCAGTCCTTCATGAACTGAATTGCGAGGTCCTCGTTTGCGTACCTCTTGATCTGAATGACCTGGCGATTCTTCTTCGCCTTCGGGTCCGTCCTCCAGAGCGCCAACCACTGCTCGCTGCCTTTCTTCACCCGCTGGATGAATACCCGCAGATCGCCCTGCATGGCATCGTCGAGGATGTTCGGCGACCTCTCCTGGCCGCTGCTGGTTATGTCACCGAACACATCGCTGTACTTCCGCTCGGGCACCGTCCAGGTCATGCCGTCTGGCCAAGTTGCGAAGATAGTGTCGTTGTCGCCCTCCCTGGCCAGCGCGTGATCCACCTTGCCCTTGTCGCAGTTCTGCGTCCGCCAGGCCGCCTGTGCTTTTGGTTGTCTGATCCCCCCCCCCCCCCCCTCCTCCTCATCATCATTAACCTACTCCTCCTCCTCCTCTTCCTCCTCCTCATCCTCCTCCTCGTCATCTTCCTGCTCCTGCTCCGCATCTGCCTCCTTGTCCACCTCGTATTTTTTTCGTTTGCTTCCGCCTCCTCCCCCATCTCCTCCCTCAAGCTGACTCCCTCGTCGTTCCCTCATCCTCCACCCCCTCTCCCTCTCGTCTGCAGCTCTTGGAATTCCAGTGGCATCAACTGGAAACCCATTGGAAATCCACTGGACTCCCACTGGAGTTCCACTGGAATTCCATTGGAGTTCCACTGGAGTTCCACTGGAGTTCCACTGGTGATCCATCGCTCGCGCTTAGGGGTCGGCGGTTGCGCCCACGGTGGTGCCTGAAGTAGCTGGTCGAAGCCTACCTTCCAGATCCCCACCGTGGCATCTGGCACCAGCGCTGCCTGCTTGCTGCCAGGGGGCGATTGGCCATTCTCAGCTTCGGGGGCGTCTCATTGTCCTCGTCCTTGCCCTCGTCACTGGGCGCGTCGCCACCCTCGTCGGAGTCGGCGGGCTCCGACTGCTTGGCCGAGGCGCCGCCGTCCGACTCGTCGCCGCTCTGGCCATCGCCACCGCCGCCGTCGTGCTCTGGCGCGCCGTCTCCGCCCGGAGCGAGCTCCGCCGTCGCGCCCATCTTGAACGGCACCGCCCACTTCGGCGTCGCTTTCCTGAAGATTTTTTCAATTTCCCGTCGTGCCCTTCCGTCCTCCACCATCCACTCATCCACTCCAATCCTCTCATCCTTCTCCCGTTCCTCCCCCACCGATCGTTCAACATAATTGCAGCGCGGCTCCTCTGAACCGCCTTGTTGACCGTCATCAAGATGCTCCTGATGATGCGCGCTTTCTCCACCGCCCAGCCCTCGGCCGAGTCCGCCAGGTGCCGCGTCTTCTCGTGGTGCTGTGCGATCTTGAGGGTGGCAGCCTACGGGCAACGCTCATTTGCTAATACTCTCATGCTCATCACTGGTCTCCTCCGTCTCGTCCCCGTTCCCTCACATGCTGCCCCTCTTCACCTCGCCCCCTGACCCCCGCTCGACTCCCGAATGCGCCTCGCGCGCGCACTTGGTGGCCAGCACGGCCCCCGCCGCCCTCGTGGCGAGGGCGAATGCCCGCAGGTTCGCGACGTCGGCCTCGCCGATCTCACCGGCGTCGCACGCGGGGCCCCAGTCCACGGGCGATGCGTGCGGCCTCCATATCGAGAACAGCAAGTCGGAGTCCTTGCACGCGCCCGTCTTGGCCTTCGGAGGGCGCGACAGTTCGCTCATCCTCCCCCCCTCGTGTCCCCCCTCATCCTCTCCCCTCTCCTCCTTCCCTTCATTATCCTCTTCCTCCGTTTCCTCATCTTGCTCCTCCGTGCTGCTCCTCCTCCCCGTCATCCACTCCATCACCAGTCGCTGCCCTTCCTGCAACGTCTCCTCCTGCTCCGTCTGCAAAACCTCCCCTCCCATTCGCCCTCCTCCTCCTCCTCCTCCTCCTCCTCCGCCTCCTCCTCCTCTCCTCCCCCCTCCTCCTCCCTCCTCCTCCTCCTCCTCCTCCTCCTCCTCCTCCTTCCCCCCCCCCCCTCTCTTTCTCTTCCTGCCCATGTTCGTCCTGCTCCTGCTGTTGCTGCTGTGCTGCTGCTCCTTCTCCAGTTTCCCCATCCCCATCCCCCCCCCCCCCCCCCCCTTTTACCCGCCCCCCCCCCCCCCCGCCCCCCCGCATTCTCCGGCGGAGGAGGGGGGGGAGGGGGGGGCGAGGAGGAGGAGAGATGGGGGGGAGGAAATGAGGAAAAGGAATACGAGGAGGAGGAAGCGGGGAGCGAGGAGGAGGGATAATGCGGAGGAGGGCGAACATGGTGAGTTGGCGCATGGGGGGAGGAGGGCGTAGGAGAGGGAACTATTACGAGAGACAGAGACTGAAAGGGAGAGGGAAGAGAGAGAGAGAGAGAGAGAGAGAGAGAGAGAGAGAGAGAGAGAGAGAGAGAGAGAGAGAGAGAGAAGAGAGAGAGAGACAGAGAGAGAGAGAGAGAGAGAGAGAGAGAGAGACAGAGAGACAGAGAGAGAGAGGAGAGAGGAAGAGAGAGAGAGAGAGAGAGAGAGAGAGACTAGAGAGACAGAGAGACAGAGAGACAGAGAGAGAGAGAGAGATATACATAGTAGTATGATGTTGAGAGAGGCGCGCCCAATGGCTTTGGGCGGCATCGCGGCCGCGCCCGCAAGCCACCGCCCCCCCCCCCCCCCCCCAGCGGCCGCGGTCCTTTGGCCGCGCTCGGGCAGAAGAGGCTCGCCAGCGGGGCGGCGGGCGGCGCGGGGGCGGTGTAAAACGGGTGCGTTCACACCCTCTTCTTCCTCCTCCTCCTTCTCCTCCTCCTCCTCTCTTCCCCCCCCCTCCTCTTCCTCCTGCTTGAAATGGTTGTCATAGCCCCTTCCTCCTGTCCCTGATCCCCCTCCTCTGCCGCCCCCCTTCCTCTTGAGTCAGTATCCCTTTGATCATTTTTGCTGAATCCCTTTCCTCTCGGTTTTTGTTTCGGGCGATGTCAAGTTATGGGGTAAGAGAAGGAGGTTTTGTTTGAGCCACGCAAGTACTTCACTAGCATGATAACGTAAACCCAGCAAGCTGGATGAAGTTGAGCCATCACCATGGTAGACAATAAACGGTTCTCATTTCAATGAGAACAAATGAGAGCATAGAGTTGTTCTCTAAAAGAGGGAACATGGGACCAGAGAGCTGTGGTCGCGCGGGGGGCGGCACCTGTCGCGACCGCCGCCCGGGGCGGGGCGGGCGCGCCAGCGGCGGCCCCCGCCGAGACGGGCGACGCGGAGCCTGACGACGACGGCGTGGAGGAGCTCGTCGCGGCCGCCCGCGCTGACATCGAGCTGATCGAGATCGCGAGCTACACGCTGCAGCAGGCCCTGGACAGGTCCCTGACCACGCTGACTGGGGCGCCCCTGGCGCCCCCCGAGGCCGGCCCCCCCCCCGGCTGGCGCGGCCAGGGGCGCGCCCGCGGCGGCTCCGGCGGAGGCTGCGGAGGATGCGCGCGCCATGGCCCGCGACCTGGTCACGCGGCTGTCCAGCGCGGCGGCGGGCGTCAAACCGGCCATCCTGGGCTCGTCGGTGAGCTTCGACGCCCAGTTCAAGCTCGCCGTCCCGGACGCGAGAACGGCGGCGGCGAGGCGCCTGGGGGCGGACGCCGCATGCCCGGCCGCTTAGCGGCCGAGGCGGCCGCCCCGCCCACCAGCGCGTGGCGCCGCCGTCGCGGGGCCTTGGCTTGGGCCAGCCTCACGGCGCGGGGATGCGGCGCCACGGGGCCCGGCGCGCCCCTCCGGCCAGGTGGGCGCGGAGGTGGCGTGGGCCGTGGTGGCTTGTGTAACTCGAGTTCGTGCAGTGCAGCGCGCGCGTCGCCGCCGTCGGCCGGCGCGGGGCGTGCAAGCCGCCGGGGGAGCCGGGGCTTGGGCCAGGCTCATGGCGGCGCGGCGCGCCCGCTGGCCCGGCGGCGCGTCGCGCGGCGGGCGCTCTCTGCCTAGGCTTGGGCCGGGCTGACCGGGCGGCGCGGCGGTGACGGGGGGCGCCGGCGGGGCGACGCGGGCGCAGTGCGTGGACGCGGCACTCGGAGAAACGGTGACGATCCGCCTGCCCCACGCCTTGCCCCGCCGTCTCGCCCCTGCGGTCCCCCGCCCCGGCCTCCTCTGCTGCGCTCGTCGCCGGCGCCCTGGTCCGGGCTCTCCGGGTCGCTGCCGCCGGGAGAGGCTGGGGGGGGATCCTGGCGCGAGTACCCCACGCGGTCGCCCGTCGCGCCCTGGGACGTCGGCACTTCTTCCTGACCGCGCGTGGCACCACGCGCCAGGTAGCCCCCTGCCGCCCCCGTCGTCGCCGGGCGGGGCTCGGGCGGAGGGGGGGGGGGCGGCGGCCTGGCCCCCTCGCTGCCTGACGGGAGGTGCAGGACTTGACAGGCGAGGCCGCGCGGGCGCCGGCGAGGTGGGCGGTAACCCAAGTGCGGCGCTCCACGCCCCTTGTCGGAGCGGTGGGCGCATCGCGGGGGTCACGGCTGACCCCGGCGGCGCGTGGCCTGGCTGCCCCGCGTCCGGGGGCCGCTGGGGGGCCGGCGCGCTGGGGGGAGGGCGCCACCGCCCGCGCGGCGCGTGGCCGAGTTCCGGCCAAACTCGGCCACGTGAGGCGCGGACGGAGGCGTTGACGGGGCCGCGGGCCCTAGTGGCTTGTCGCCCTCTCCCCTCCTCCCCCCCTTGGTTCTTTTTGTGGGGGGCTCGGGGGGATGGCCGTTGGGGGTCCGGCGCGCTGGTGGGAGGGCGCCACCGCCCGCGCGGCGCGCGGCCGAGTTCCGGCCGAACTCGGCCACGCGGGGCGCGGACGGGAGCGCTGACAAGGCAGCGGGCCCCAGAGGAGGGCCGCCCACCCCCCACCTCCCCTTCCTTCTCCTCTTCTCGTAGGGGGCTCGGGGGGGGGGCGCTGGGGTGCCGGCGCGCGGGGGGGAGGGCGCCGTCGCCCGCCCGGCGCGTGGCCGAGTTCCGGCCGAAGTCGGCCACGCAGGGCGCGGGCGGTAACGCCCCGACGGTGCCGCAGAGGATGGTCGCCTCCCCCCTTCCGCCCCTCCCCTCCGCGCTTTTCTTCGCATGGGCAGCCCAGGGTGGGAGATGGTGCTGTGGGAGGGGGCCGCCCCCCTCGCGGCCACACGGGCCCGCGGCTGAGGCGTTGTGGGGGGGCCGGACGCGCCCGTCCCACACCCCTTGGCGGACGGGGGGCCGCGCTCCCCCGTGAAAGGTACCCCCTGGGGCAGCGGCGCCCCCGGCTCCCCAAGGCGCGGGAGCCGAAGGCCCAGGGGGCGGATGTTTTCCCGCGCCGGGGAGTCGCCCGGCCCCTCGGAACCCCCCCGGGGGCCGTCCGGAATAACATAGTCCGAAACATAGTCCTGCTGTTGTTTTTTTCTCCCTCTGGTACTCCATGCTTATCCCTGCTCTTTTTCCCTTCCTTCCATCTGTCCTTCCGTCCCCTGTTTTAGGGGGGCACCAGATTCATGTGACAGGTCAAGAAGATATCGGTATCGGCGGGCCGTTTTCGAGGCCCGAGGCCGTCAGAAACGAATCCAGGACCGAACTTTGTCCCCTGGGAGGGGTCGAGAGCTCTGGGGGTCTGGCGGGGGAGTCCGGCCTTTGAGAAGACGCCCCGCCTCTCAGAAGCCCTCCTGACTTGCATGATGAATTAGAACGATGAGAGAACGTGTGGGGCCCTTGCTAAAATGCCCCTGTCTGCTCAGGCGGCGCTCTAAAGGTCGCTATGAGGTAAAAGGGGTCTGGCGAAAGGATTTTTGAGTTGCTTCGCCAGTCTTCGGCCTCTTCGGGGCCCCTCCCCAGGCCCTGGGGCCGACAATTATCGACTCAGGGTTGAGAGCTGGCCCCAGGAAAAGCCCCAGGGTCCAGGACCCTTTTCCTTCAGGACCCCTTTTGCCTCGTAACAAGAAGGTGTCCCGACACATGCTGCGTTTGTGTTCGGCCGCCGAGCTTTAAGCAGAACGATTTTTCGGAATCGTCGAGGTCCCGCAAGTGTGGATGGACCTTCCGCGCGTGCGCTGTAAAAGCTCTCCTGCCTGCGAAGATGGAAGCCTCCTGGAGGGGGGGGGGGGGGCACGCCCCCTCCGAGGAAAAGGGCACACCGGTCCTTCGCAGAAGGCCCCCCTCGCTCCGCCCCCTTGGCGCGTGCCGCGGACATAGCGCGGGCAGGCTGGGAGCTGGGCGCGCACGCTTTGACGCCGTTTGACCCGGGGGTCGGCTTCTGAGCGAGACCTCAGCCGGGGAAGTTGTCGCGGGCGCTCTTTGGAGGACGCCCCAAGGCTGAAAGCCGCAGAAAGCTGTGCCAGGGACGGCTTCAGAGAAAGAGGAGGAGCAGGAGGAGGCGGGGAAGAGGATGACATGGAGGGCGAGGACGAGGAGGAGAGGAACGATGACGAGACGACACCCATCAGATTCGCCACCGTAGCTGCCGCCGTCTTCGCCGTGATGGGTTTTTGTCGTCGCTGTCACCGTCAGCGGAGGAGGGGGGAGGAGGAGGAGGAGGAGGAGGAGGAGGAGGAGGAGGAGGAGGAGGAGGAGGAGGAGGAGGAGGCGGAGGCGGAGGCGGAGGCGGAGGCGGAGCAGGAGCAGGAGCAGGAGCAGGAGCAGGAGGAGAAGGAGGAAAAGGACGACGACGAGCGACGACGAGGACGGCTGCGACAACACCCTTGGACTTGGCCGATGTTGCTGCCGCCATCGACGCGGCCGCCGCCGCCGCTGCCGCCGTCGCCGTGATGTGCGCCCTGCTGTCATCGCAAACGGCTGGCGGCAGCGGAGGAGCGGTCGCCGCCGTGAGCGTGAACGTGGCCGCTGCCGCCCGTGTCCAGAAGGCAGAAAGCATCACCAATGTCGCGCTAGTCGGAGGACCCCGCCAGCGTGTGTGCGAGTGTGCAAGAGCGACCAGGCTTTGGGCACAACAGGCGCATGACCACAACGCTCGCAGTTTGAAGGGCCGCGCGCGCAGTTCTCCCTCCCCGGCTGTCGCCGCCGTCGGGCGCTCGCACCGCCAGGCGCCGCCGCTGGGCTGGGGCCGGCGAGAGCCTCGGCCGCTTCGGCGGCAGCCGCCCGCGGCGCGCCGTCGTCGCGGCTGCAGCTGGTACGGCTGCGCCAGGCGCGGCCTCCTGCGGCCTCTCCGGGGACGGCGTGTCCACGTTTCGGTCGGTTCGGCCGCGTCGAAGTCGGTTGCGCTCGCTCGGCTTGGTTCGGTCGGCAGGGGCGCCGTTGCCGCGTCGTTACCTCCTTCTCGGCTGCCGTCGGTCGATTCGGTTTTGGTCGGTCCTGGTGTCGCTGACGGTTTGGTCGGTCTCGATTGCGCTGGCGCCCTGGACGGCGTTAATTTCGTATCCAGTTTTCGGGGCGTCGCGAAAAGATGCGGCCAGCGTTTTTGTTCACGGTTTCGGCGTCCAGGGAGGGATTTCGGGCCTCGTGGTCATGAACCAAATACTCAAAGCGCCGCAACACGGGGGCGTGGGATGGGGTCGAGAGCGCCTGGGCCCACGTCGTAAAAGCATCACGGCGTCAGTGGTCTGGGGGAGTCAATGTGTCCGCCGCAACCAGGCCTCCATGGGGTCGATCTGGGCCCAGACCTCGGTGGGCGTCGCCGCAAGGCCCCGTATCCTTTGCCAGCGGTTCCATGTCCGTCTGGACCCTTGCCAGCGATTCCTTGAACTGGCGTGCCTCCTTCTCAGCCCTCTCATTCCCTTCGTCGCCTCCGTCTGTCACTTCTCTCCCTCCCCGCCCTGCCCCCTCCTCGCTGCCCCACTGCTTCACCTCTCCTCCTGGCCCTATCCCCTCGGCCCACACGGCCCGGGAGCGTTCCAGGACGACCCAAGATAGCTTCAAGACAGCCCCAGGGGCCTCCAAGACGACGGGGCACAAGCCATTGCTTTACCTTTTCAGTGTAGTTTGCTTGTACGCATCATTGTTTTTTCGGCCCACGGAGTTGCCGAGACGATCCAAGAGTCCCCAAACGCTTCCTTAAAGACTGTCCAGAGACCCTCCAGAGACCCCCGAGACAACCCAAGAAGGACCCAAAGGCGGCCCAGGAGGCTCTCCAAGAGGGCTCAAGGAAGGCTCCAGGAAGGCCCCAAGAAGAGCCGAAGAGCAACCCCAGCACCAAGAGCGCTCCCAGACAGCCAAAGAGGCCACCAGGACGAGCCCAAGAGGGCCCCAGGAGGGTTCCGAGAGAGGCCTACTACGAGGAACTTGAGATGATTTGTTCCAGGCCCTTCACCCCAAGATGGCCCCAACAGCCCCCCAAAGACCCCCGATGCGCCCCCAAGAGGCTCCAAGAGAGCCCCGAGAGGCCAAGAGGCCACGAAGATAACACAAGAGGCCCCCGAGAAGCCCCTGAGACCCTTCCAAGATGCCCCCAAGGAGCTTCCAAAGATATCCCAATATGCGCCCAGCAAGCCTCTGGCCGTCAACCCAAGCACGAGACCCCGTCTTCAGCAGCAGGCTTTTCGCCGCGAGCCGATTCTTGGAGGTCCCGTGGTCCACATTCGAGTCAGGACGCCGAAGAGCGGAGGACCGGGCCCCCCTCCTCCCTCGTCCGCGAGTCAGCAGCGCGCAGAAGGCGGTGGTTCAAGGCGGTCGCTTGCTAAGAAGGCAGGGGCTTCTCGGACCATGTCCTGTTTCCGAAGAAGTCCGCCGGGAAGCCTCCGATTCTTCGCCCCCCCCGTTGCCTTCCTAGAACGTTCACCCCCTCGCCGTCGGCGGGCGACGTGCAGGCACCCGGGGGGCCTAGCCGTTATGCCTCGGCGCGTCTGCGGGGCCGCAGCTCTCGAGACCCCTCCGCGGGCCCGTGCCGCCGCCCCCCCTCGGCGATCGAAGCGCTGTCCCTGCCCTCGCTGAGGCCTGAAGGTGCCAGTGCCGCCGGTGCCGCTGCCCGTCCTTCGTCCCTCGGAGTGGCCGGATGCATGCACCACATCGATTGGTCGGCCAAGGAACCGATAAACTCGACGACGCAGTTCGGTGCATAGGCGCTCCAGTATTCCGCGGGTTGGGAAGCTGGGGCTCCTTGGTCGCCCAGACGACTTGGCTTGGCGTACATCTCGAGCCCCTCCCAAACGCCACGGCTAGGTTCGCCCCGAAGATTGCCCAAGGCCGCTCCAAGAGGGCCCACGATGGTTTCAGGACGGCCAAAGCGGCCCTCAAGACGCTCCAAGAGGCCCCCCAGAGAAGCTCCAACAGGCAAAAGTAGTTTCATTTCATTGGGGAAAGGTAAATGTGTAGCATATTCGCTTCTTCGGTCTTCACAGCGTCCAAGACGGCCCAAGAGGCTCCGAAGACCGCCCCAAGACGGCCCAAGAGGTACTCAAGACGGCCCCAAGACGTCCCAAGTGGGCTCCACGACGGCCCAAGAGAGCCCCAAGACGGCCCAAGAGAGGCCCTTGAGGGCCCCAACAGGTTCGCAAGAGTCGGGCCGGGCGAAAGGGGGGGATTGGGAAACGGGGGGTTACGAAATTTGCTGCATGCAGCTGGTTTCGGCTTCACCGAGGAGCCCATTCCTCGATACATGGGCGCCTCCCGGCGCCGGGAGGCGCCGCGAAAATCAGCTACGCGAGCTGATTCTCAAACCCCCCCTTTGCTATCCCCCCCTTTCGCCCGACCCGAAAGAGAGCCCCAAGAGGGCCGCAGGAGGTCCCCAAGAGCGTCCCGAAGGGCCCCGAGAGGGGCCCCAAGACGGTCCTAGCTCCCCAAGTCGGCCCAAGAGGGCCCCAGGACGGCCCAAAGAGGGCCCCAAGACGGCCCAAAAGAGCCCCAAAAGGACCCCCAGGCAGGCCCGGACTGTTCCCAAGTCTGTCTGCTCGATTTTGGCATGTCGCACCAAAACCTTACCAACACAGTAAGTCCCAGAAATGCCATGTTCATGTCGGGCGTAGCCCGACTTTGTTTCTCGCGAGGTAAACTGACTGAACTGAACTGGGCTGAACTGAATTGAACTGAACAGACTGGTCGCAACCGTTACGCGACGGTTTTATTCTCGGCCGCCAAGGACGCAACCTATGGCGCAACCGATAGGAGACGGTTTTATTCTCGGCCGCCGAGGGCACAACCTATGGCGCAACCGATAGGAGACGGTTTTATTCTCGGCCGCCGATTCCGTTGCCATTTTGGCTCAAACCATTTTGGCTCAACCTGCCTCGCCCGCGCGCGCTCGCGCCGAACCCGTGCGTTGATGGCTACGGGGGGCCGCCCGTCTTCGTGGAGGCCCACTTCGACACGCGCGTCGGACACCGCTGCTTTCGGCGCATCTGCGGCGAGGCGCCTCTCCCGCCGCAGACGCCGCGATGCCTGTGAGGCCTGGCTGCGGTCGCACGCAGGGGCCGCCGCGCCTGGCTCCTGGCAGGACAGGGAGCAGGCCGCGCGGCCCGCGCTGGTCGCAGCAATCGCCCAGCGGCGCGTCCCTGGCAAGGCGCGCCGGCGGCGCAACGCTGCTCCCCACGCGCGGCGCGTGCCTCCTCGCGGGTTCTGCCGCGCCTCGGAGGCCGAGCTGGCGTGGACGGCAGCCTCGGACAGCAGGACCGCGGGTCCGATCTCGCTGTCCCGAGGCCGCCACCGCTGTTGCATTTGGATGCCCCGCCCGTTCATGTGCAAGGGACGCCTTGGATTTGTACTTGCGGTGCCGCGGTCTTCCCGCCCTTCGTGCAGCCCCAGGCCGCGGAGTCCCAGAATCCCTCGCCCGAGGAGTCGCCGCGCGCGCCTCCGACCCTGTCTCCGCTCTCTCCGCCACCGTCGCCTTCGTTGGTGGGTGGTGAGGAGGTCTTGGAATGCGAGGTGGAAGACATTCCTGGCCCGCCTGCCTCCACCCTGGACCAGCGGTTCTGAGAGATGGGGGTAGGCGCGGAAGAGGCGTTGGCGGGCCTCGACGATGAGCAGCGGCGCATCTGGCTAGACGGAGTTGACGGCCTTGCAGGTGGCCCGCCCGAGGCCACCCTCGCCGTTCTCCCTCACGGTGCTCTCCTGAGCGTGCAGGCGCGCCTTCTGGTGCGCGAGGAGGGCATGACCCCCGACGACGCCCTGAGCCTCGTACGCGACGCTTTCGGAGACATCAAGCGCAGGCATCACGTTCTCACCCTGATCGTTGGGGCGAATAGCAACTTAACCGTATGAGTGGTGGCAGTGAGTTGTCTTTGTACGAGCAGGTTCGAGGCGAGATCGAGTTCTGACGTCGGCATCTTGAGATTTGCCGCTCGCTTCCTCCACTGGCTTCGTCGCTTGTGCATTGTCATTGCCACGCCATGCCATATTGTGTTGGACGTGTCCTGTGCAATACTGTGCTGCCGCCTCGGCTCATATTGTCGGCGCCCACGCGTTGGCGTGAGGGCTTGGGGACGTTCCCCAGTGATCGGCCCGCGCAGCACCTCACCTTGTCCTGGCTGCCTGCGCGGGCGCCTGCGCTCTCGGCCTCTCGCCTGGCGTACGGGCGCCCGGGGGGCTCGAGCTGCAGGATGCGGATCGTGGCGCGCTGCGCGCAATGCAGCTGGAGGGGAAAATTCTCGGCCGCCGAGGGCACAACCTATGGTGCAACCGATAGGGGGCGGTGTCATGTTCGCCCGCCGACGGCGCAACCTATGGCGCAACCGATAGGAGACGGTTTTGTTCTCGTCCGCCGAGGGCACAACCTATGGCGCAACCGATAGGATACGGTTTGATTCTCAGCCGCAGCGGGCGCAACTTATGGCGCAACCGATAGGAAACCGAGCTGGAGCAGGAGGAAGACGAGGAAGAGGAGGATGAGGAGGAAGACGAAGAGGATGAGGAGGACGACGACGATCAGGATGGGGTGGAGGACGGGGAGGAAGACGAGTAGCACGAGGACGACGTGCGGGCATTCGAACGCGCGCGGGGCCACGCCCGATTCATGCTCGTCGTTTGAGGTGGCGGCGGGGCCCAAGCGGCGAGCGGTCTTGTGATTTATTATGCCCGGGCGCTCTGAAAGCCAATGCGATGTGCGCCCCCGCGCTAACCAGGTAACGGAAAGAGCGAGGTACGAGTGATGACGTCTTTATGGGGCGAATCTTTCTGGGGAGGGGTTCCAGGGGAGGGGCGAAGCCCGCGTGGCCAGGGTTGATGGCCAGCTTCCCTCGTAGTTTTTCCCGTGAGGCGGCTCCCGGGCGGCCCCCATGGCCCGTGTCCTCATATTTCCCCAGCGTCCTAAGTGGGGTTCCTGCTTTCTCTGAGCACCCCGCGCAGGAAAAGGAACAGGAACCCATCATCATCATCATCATCATCATCATCATCATCATCATCATCATCATCAGCACCATCATCATCATCATCATCATCATCTTCACAGCATCATCATCAGCATCATCATCATCACTATCGCCATCATCATCAAAGTCAGAACCTACACCATCATCATATTCAGCATCATCACCATCATCCCTACCATCACCACCATCCACATCATCATACTCCACACCATCATCATCATCATCAGCATCATCAGCATCATTCTTCATCATCACCACCATCACTATCATTAACATCACCATCATCACCACCCGCCGTCTCTTAGTCACACGTACTCACACACTCACACAGTCACACTCATCAACACCCGCATCTTCATCATCACCCACTCCCTCACCCACTCACTCACCCACTAATCATCATCACCATCATCGTCGACATCACTCCCACACTCATTCACACTCACACATACAAGCAGATTCAAGTATTCACGCAGTCACACGCTCATGCACTTATTTTCAGGAAGTCTGAGGCGAGAGCCTCGTCTGTGAGTGAATTTCGGGGAAGTCGCACGCAGGGGCCCCCATCTGTATGGGGCCCACAGATCGTGTTAGCGATCCGAGCGGGTCATCGGAAGCCTTAGCAGTCGTCGATTTGGGGCTCGCGAGGCTTGAGCATGGAGGAAGTATCAGGCGGGAGCCCGTGTGAGTGAATCGCGAGGACGTCTCAGGCGGGGCCCCCTTCCCTATGGGGCCCGCACTTCATGTTGGCAATCCGAATGGGTCATCCACATTTTGTAACTGTCGTCATTTTTGGGCCCCTCACGTTCGAATGGTGAAGTAGCTTCAAGCGGGAGCCTCGTTTGCTGGTGAATTGCGAGGAAGTCTCAGGCGGGAGTGGCCTCCCTATGGGGCCCGCGCTTCTCATCCAATTCTTGTGGCTGTCGTCATTCTTGGGTCCCTCACGCTTGCATATTGGAAAAATTTTAGGCGGGAACCCCATCTAAGATTGCATTGCGAAGAAGTCTCAGGCGGGAACCCCTTCCCTATGGGGCCCGCGCTGCACATTGGCAATCCGAGCGGGTCATGCGAAACCTAGACCAGTCGCCAATTTGGAGTTCCCTAACCATGCTGGGATGTTGAGGAAATCTCAGGCGGGAGCCTCTTCTGTGAGTCAGTCGCGGGGAAGTCTCGAACGGGAGCCCCCTCGCTATGGTGCCTGCAGCTTCATGTTCGAATCCGAGCGAGTCCTCGGGATTTCGTATCTGTCGTCGCTGTTGGGCTCCTCAGGAACGAATGGTGATGCGAGCCCTCGCGGGCCTTTCCGAGCGGGGTCACTGTTGTGTTCTGAAGAGGGCCACTCGCTCGACCCATCAGACGAGGAGGAAGAGCAGGAACAGGAATTGAGGAGGACGACTGCGGTCGGGCGCAGCTGGAAACCCTGTGTCCGGGCCGGGGGTGGTAACCCATCCTCGGCCGAATCGGGCGCAATGGGAAACCTTTGCGTCCAGGCTGGGTGTGGTGACCCATTCTCAGCCGAATCGGGGGCAGGGGTAAACCCTTGTCTCTGAGCTGGCGGTGGCGACCCATTGTCAGCCGAATCGGGCGCATGGGGACGCCCTTGCGCATGGGCCGGGGGTGGTAACCCATCCTCGGCCGAATCGGGGACGGGACAGCCCGTGTTTGTGGGCTTGCGGTGGCAACCCATCGTCAGCCGAATCGGGCGCTGGCGGAAGCCCTTGCGTATGGGCCGGGGGTGGTAACCAATCCTCAGCCGAATCGAGTTTCACCCAGACGACGAAGCGGGAGTACGAGGAGTGCGCGCCGGGCCAGCTCTTTCGCCCCCGTCACCTACCCCAGGGAATCTGGCTGCAGGTGCACGGCTTCAAGGAGTCCCCGATCTACCGGGAGGTCGCCGAGGTGCTGCTACAGGGCGCCGATGGCTCTGACGAGACGACGGCGGCCGCGGCGCGGGCGAGAAGCTAGCTGATGTTCAGGCCCAGCGAGCATGAGCTCGGGGCCCCACGTCGCGCGCTGCTCGGGGTTCACCCAGACGCACGCGTCGTACTTGACTTCCACGCTGTCGCAGGGCCGCAGGGTCAGACGCTGCGCAAAGCGTCACCATCGACTGCGCCAGGCATGGGGGCGCTAGTCGCATGGGGATCTCGGGCGAGAAGCGGCGGCTGCACCTCTACGTCATGCTCTCCCGCGCCACGCGCGCGCGGGAAATGCTGATCCTGCGGCCGCCCGCGCGAGAGTTCCTGGAGCGCGGGCCGCCGAAGGCGCTCCGGAGTTTCGACGAGATAGCGGAGAGCTCCAGAATCGAGGCGGAGCAGCTCGCAGCACGGCTGCGCTTCGCGCTGCCCCCCGCTCGAGCGCGGCCGCGCCCGCCGCAAGGCCCGCGGGGTTGCCCCAGCGGTCTGGCCCGCGCGGTTGCCCCGGCGGCCTGCCCCCGCGCCCCGGCGGCCCGCGGGGTTGTCCCAAAGGCACGGCCCGAGGGATTGCCCCAAAGGCTTCGCGATCTACCCGTCGGCGAACGCGCGCGCGCGCCGGCCGGGGCGGCGACGGCGCCGAGGAAAATCGGCTCGTTTGCCCCGACCACGGGGGAAGGGGAGGCGCGCGCGGAGAAGTGGCAGGAATGATGAGGACGGGGGAAGAAGCAGGGGGAGGGCGATGATGAGGAGGAGGTGGAAAAGGAGGAGGAGAAGGAGGAGGAGGAGGAAGAGGAGGAGGAGGGGGGGGAGGAAAAGGAGGAAAGAGGAAGAGGAGGAGGAGGAGGGCAAATAGAGGGCGAGAGGATGGTATCCGCTATGGCGGCGAAGAAAGGACTCAGGGCAAACTAAACCGATTCTCATGACCCAAAAGACCACCAAGAAACCCCACAGACACCAAGTAACGCCATGGCTCCCAGCAGCGAGCGTTGACGTAACAAACTCTGAACACCAAGGCTCCCCAGAGCGCGGGGGCGTGACAAACCCTTAACGCCAAGGCGCCCATGAGCGAACGGCTACGTAAAAGTTTATGAATACCCGGGCTCCCGACGGAGAGCGGTGACGCAACGAGCTCTCATTGCCGAGGCCCCCAAGAACCAGAGGTGCCATGAGCCATCTCGGGCAAGGTCCTGCAGCGATCTTTCCTTCCCTTGCCAGCCCAAGTGACGGAAATGGCGAGGCGCGCCGGGGCGAAGCCTTCTGGGGGGGGGGGTCCACGGAAGGGGGGGGGCGCGCAAGACCCTGTGTTAATGGCCGCCGGGGGGGTGGGTTCTTAGCATTCTCCCGAACGAAGCAGCTCCTGAACGGTTCCCATGGCCTGCTTCTGATATATATATATATATATACATATATATATATATATATATATATAGTGCGCGTGTTTGAAGGATGGGGTACTCCTGGAGCCTGGGCCGTCTCTCGTCTGAAACGCTTCGGTGCCAAATGGTCGTGAAGCTAACGACGCCTTTTCAAACGACATGCTCTGATCCGTAAACTTACGGCTCAAGTTTTTTCAGGGTCCAATGCCGTTGCAGGGAGCCCAACGCCTCCTTCTTGCGGCAATCGCAGGAGCCTGGCTGGCCCCATCGCCGCTGCGAGTCTGGGTGGGCGCGCCAGGCGACGCCCTTCGGGCGCCGATCTGCGCGGCCCCTGCTCCCGCACCGCGGCTGAACGCGAGCTGCCCGGAGGTGTGCCCAGACCTCGAGGAGGTGCTGGAGGAGCTCCGCGCGGAGCGTGCTGCCCGTGAGCGCCGGGCGTCGGCGGCGGAGGATCTGTCGAGGGGCGTCCGAAGGGGGGGCGCCGTGGTACGTGGAGGTGGCTACAGCCATCGCCAGCAACCTCGCCTTCTACGCCAGCGCGGCGATCGGGTGCGTCTGCTTGCTCGTGGTCTTCTGCGTCAATGGCTGCCGCCGTTGTCGCCAAGCCCGGTCTCCAGTCAGGACAGAAGGTGCTGCTGTTGTACGGGGGCGAGCCGGACCTCTGGCACGAGGCGAGCGTCCTCCGGAAGAGATCCGAGACGATCTACAGGAGGATCCACGGGGAGGACCCGCCGGCGAACCACTGGCTCTGGTTGATCTTGACGGCCGACCGCGACGTGAACCCACAGGATCTCCCCGCGCCCGGGGATCTGCAGGCGCTTCGCTTGCTTGACGCGAAGGGTGAGGTGACTGGGACCATGTATGGCCGAGGGCCCGCTGCTGTGTCTCGCCACGCCTTCCGCGCTGGGCGCGGGGGCGGATCGCTAGATGTGCCTCTCTTCCTCCGTGCCAAGGGCGTTGCCGACGATGAGGAGCGCAAGGAAGGGGGTGGTGGAGATTCGCTCGCCGCTCGTTCGCCGCCCGCTGCCGCGAATGGCAAGGTTTGGAGGATCTCTTACTTATCCGACCAGATCTTTGCTCGCGGTGCCGAGTTTCCACCAGGCTTCGACGGTCGCCAATTCACTCTTGTCAGGAGGGGCGACGCCGACGCGATGACGGTGGCCACTCCAGGTGGTGTGGTGCAGTGTTACTCCGTCCCCGCCGACGCCATTGATGAGGACGCCGACACGAGGGCCCTCCCAGTGGCGTGGCGGAACAACGCTCGCCGTCGCCTTTTCGTTGAGGCCGTCGACCTGATGCAGCATCACGACTATGGGGGCTCGCCTCTGGAAGGAGAGCCCTCCACGCTCTGGTATCTGGAGGAGATTGCTCGCAGTGGAGAGGGGGGTCCCGTTCAGCGACACTACAACTGGGTTCATCAGCTCAATGCGGATGGCGACCGCTCCGCGCATGAACACTTCTGCATCATGAAGGTCCTCGAGTTGGCGGCTGAGATCGACCTGCTCAACACCCCCACCCTGGCGCCGCTGGAGGCGCTCGGGGGGCGCGCCATGCTGATCGAGCAGGCGCATCTCAACTCGCCTGGCAGCCCCGACTACACCGGGGCCGATGACTTCATGGGGTGGGGCCCTGGGCGGGGCAAATCGTTGGTCGCACCTACTCATGTCAAGCACGTGGCGGAGAAGGCCCGCGACAAGGCATCAGTTTATAAAGAGCTTCGGAAGCACAACGAGGAGTTGCGTTTGAGGAGACCGCCCAAGGGCCCCAAGAAGGAGGGCCAGGGCGGGGATCATCCATGATGGACGAGGACGGCCCCCCCCCGCCGCCTGAAGGGGGGCCGAGATCTAGGGCGCTCCCAGCTTCTCAGCTGGGTTTTCTTGCCGGCGTCGTTGCCGAAGAGCGTGACGTTCCGCGAGAACTATTTCCTCTACCACATGTGCCTCAGGAGCCTGCTGCAGGTGTGCATCTCTCTCGTGGCGTTCGGCACCGTATCCAATTTCGACGTCGGCTCACGGATGAAGTGAATGAGAGCATCTGGGCCCTCAATTGGCTCGCGGGTTCTTCTGCGACCGATGCTAAGTTTTCGTCGCTAGGCCAGCGTGCCACGGTCGACCACCTGTATAACACCATCAACTCTTTTCGGCCGGCCTCCGAGGTGGTCTCTGACGAGGAAGCCATGCGTGCGCTTCTCGGGAGTAGAGCCCCCTACGCCGGGGACGATGACTTGACAGTGGTACCCTACGACCGTGCTCTGGTGTCGATCCCTGGTGACGGGCGGGCCCCCGTCTCGCTGACCGAGGTGCTGCCACCAGACGCCGCGAAGATGATCGTAGATTTTGACGCCCGCCTGTTCAAGGACGACAACCAGCGGGGGGCGGAGGTGGAGCGGGGTCTCGAGCATATTGGGCCCTACATGGACCCTCGGCTTCGCTTCAGCCGCCGCAGCTACATCGACTTCATTGGGGGCCTTTTTAGAGGTGGGCTACTCGCATGGCGACGAGCCGACCAAGTTCGAGGCAGGATCTCGGGTTTTTTTTTGCACGGAAGAAGTCGGGCAAGCAGCGTCTTGTCGTTGACTGCAGGCGCGTCGACGCCCGCTTCCGAGAGTGCCCGCGCGCCCCTATGGGCTCGGGGTCTTCCTGGGCCGACGTCGTGATGGACACGGACACTGATATGCATCTTTCTTTGAGTGACGTGAAGGACTACTTCTACGCGCGTGGTCTACCCCCAGGGCTCGAGAAGTTCTTCTGCCTCCCGGACATTACTGGTGATGAGTTGAAGGCGATTACCAATGGAGACCCCGCCTTCGGCTACCTCTGGGGCGTCGACGCCGTCGCGCCCGCGAGGCGGGCGATGCCGATGGGCTGGGCGTGGAGCTTCTTCTTCGCGCAGATCTTGCACGCTCATCAGGTCAGCCAGATCCGAGACTGGATCCCAGGCGCGGTCACGCAGGACCGCGTGCCACCGCCCCCTTTCGGGGCTGGTTCCGAGCTGGCACTACCGTACTGTGACAACTTCGTGGCGGCTGCGTCCTCCGAGGCCCAGGCCGACGCCCTCCGCGAGGACTGCAAGCGGAGGCTGACCTCGCTCGGGTTTGAGGTCCACGAGGAAGAGGCTGCGCGGCGTTGGGCCGAGTCCTTGGGGTTCGCGATCGACGGATTGACGGGCGAGCCCCGCCCGAGCCCCGCCAAGGCCTGGCGGCTTCGGCAGGTTTGCCGCCGCTTGAGCCGTCAGCGGCCCTGGCTCAGCGGCCGCCAGCTGGAGCGGCTCTTGGGCCACGCGACCTTCCAGTTCCTCGGGCACAGGCCGCTGCTCTCGATCTTCCGGAGCTGTTGCACGTTCGTGCAGTGCCACTACCTCCAGCCGCGGCGGCTCTGGCGATCTGCTGCCGAGGAGCTCCGCGCGGCTGCTGCCATGTTGCCCTTCGCGAGGGCTAACATGCGGCGGCCCTGGGCGTCCGAGGTGGAGGTGTTCGACGCCAGCCCAGCGGGATGTGGCATCCTGTCCGCGTCGCGGCCAGAGGTGGTGGCGTCGGAGATCGGGAAGACTGACGAAAACTGGCGCTACGCCTGTCAGTACGAGCATCTTGGGGGGCCGCGCGAGCATGCGCTTCGGACCGCTCCGTCTGTCGAGGAGAGCTTTTCCAACGTAGATACCGGGCTCCCCCGTGACTGGTCTAGAAGGCGCTGTCTGCCCGCTCAGGACTTTCCAGAGGTCCCGCCGTCCATCTTCAAGGACTTCGAGTGGCGAGAGTGCGTCGCTGGCCGTTGGAGGGATGAAGAGCGCATCGCGATGCTTGAGGGCCGCGCGGGGCTGATCTCTGTGCGTCGCACCTGTAGGTCGCTGCTCAACCGCGGCATGCGGCATCTCAAGATAGGTGACAACTTGGGGATGATCCTTGCCATGTCCAAGGGGCGGGCTGACAATTTCGGACTGTTGATGCTATGCCCAAAAAATGCTGCCCTTACTGTCGCCATGGACACGACGGTTCGATGGCGATGGATTCCCTCCGAGATCAACGTCGCCGATGCCGCCCCCCGTCGCTCTCTCACCGACGTGCACCGCAGCCGCGAGCGTGACCTTGCACGCCTCAAGCTTCACCGAGGCGCGGGCGTTGGTTCACTGGCTGCGGGGCTCACGGTAGATGAAGCGGCTTCTCCCTCCAAGCCAGGCCAGGCGGCCCCATGGCGAGGCATTTGCTGGTCGCCAGCTGGAGCCCGCCGGCAGCCGCCCAGCCGCGGCGACTCGGGTCGCTCGAGCCCCCCGGGCTCCTCACCTCCAGACGCCCTCTTGCCCCCGAGGGGGCGGCGGGGACCTGTCGCCGCCGTCGCGCCTGAACCTGAAGGCGCCAGGACCGGCGGCGACACTGCCCGCCAATGCCGATCGGAGCCGCAAGCTGCAGACGTTGGCGCGTCGAGCTCGGGCGAGGACCCGCCAGGCGGCCGTCGAGGCAGGGAGCCGCAAGCTCCAGGAGGAGCTCGAGCTGAGGGGGATCGTGGTGAGTCTTCTCGAGATGAAGTCACTTGGGAAGCAGTCGATCCCTTACTACCTCCAGAAGGACAGGGAGTTCTTGGACTTCGTGGTCGACCACGGCTTCGACCTCAGCAAGGACGAGGACGTGGACGAGGCGCTGGTGCAGCTGATGGACCTCCTGTACTTGGATGGGTGGCAGGTCGACCAGGGCGAGAAGCTGCTTGCCGCCGTGAAGTTGGGCATCCCCCGGTTCTCCAAGGCAGGGCGAGGCGGCCTTCCTCGCGCTGCCCGCGCCCTGCGCGGGTTCCGCAATGCCGCGCTGGTGGCCTGCCGCTTCGGGCTGCCGCGCGCGTGGGTCATCGCGATCGCGGCGGCGATGCTCTGGCGCGGGAGGGTCGAGAGTGCCCGTCGGGTGGCGGCGATGCGCGACGCGTACCTGCGCACTGGCGAGGCGACGCGGCTCCGGGCCGAGGACTTCGACGAGCGCGGCGTGCTCATCCTCGGCTCCTCCGGCGCTGGCCTCCCCACCAAGACGGGCGTGCTGGACGACGCGGTCACCCTGGCGGATTGGGACTTCCCGACGACCAAGGTGCTGCTGCCGCTGAAGGCCCAGCGCGCCCCGCACGAGCCACTGTTCACGACAAAGCCCGGGGCTTTCAGGAAGGACTTCGACCAGGCCTGTCTCGACCTCGGGCTCGAGAAGCGGAACCTCACCAGCTACCAACTTCGCCACAGCGGCCCCAGCCGAGATGCTCTGCTCGCTCGCCGCTCGCCCCCAGACATCACGAAGCGGGGCAGGTGGGCGACCATCTCGTCGGCAAAGAGGTACGAGAGGCACGGTGTGATGCAGAAAGCTCTGGCCAGCAGCCCCAAGGAGCTCCTCGACTTCGCCCCGGCTGCCGAATCCTCCATCGAGGGTGCGCTCCTTGGGCAGCCGTCCCGACTGCCGCGACCGCCCCGTTCGTGAAGCGGAGATGGGCTGTCGAGATCTTCTCTGGGTCAGGGCGGCTGGCGCGCGGGCTGGCGAGGGCCAGCGCCCCCGCCGAGGCCTGCGACGTCGCCGACGGACCCGGCGGGGACCACCTTCGGCCAGACGTAGCGAGGCATCTTCGAGACAAAATTCGGTCAGGCCACTTCTGTTTTATGTGGTTCGAAATTCCGTGCAATATTTTCTCTCGGGCCACGGATCGACCGAATGGCCTTCGCCCCCTCCGCTCTAACACCCATCTGCGTGGCCTTCCAGAGATTGATGCTAAGCAGAGTGCACGCGTACAGTCTGCGAACAGACTTGTGCGCATTGTGTGTAGTCTCGCGCGTGAGTGCATAAAGCACAGCATCCCTTGGGTGATTGAAAATCCTCGCACGTTTCGTTTGTGGCTTTTGAGCGAGATGCGACACCTTGAGGAGAGCGCGTCTTCCTTTGTTTTAGACTACTGCATGTATGGAATGCCTTGGAGGAAATGCATTCGTTTCCTTGGCGCACTCCGAGGAATGGAATCGTGGGAACGCCGATGCACTGGGCGAGTGCGTCGGCGCACCGGCCATCGCCACCGGGCCCTGGAAGGCAAGGGCGCCTCAGGGGTTTTCCGGGCCCGGCGGGCAGAGCCTTATCCCACGTCTCTCTGTAATGCTATCTCCTCTTTTGTCGTCGCCTCCCTCCCTCCTCTCCCCAATTAGAACAGCTTTCTGGTGCTGGGGGCGCGTCGCGGGCCCTCGCAGTTTTTGACATCTCTCGCGTGTCGGGCTCGCTCGGGCCCAGTCTTTAGGCAGGCGATGCTTCCAAGGTAGCATCTTCATATGATTCCAGTTGCTCTGGTCCTGGCAGAAAGGAGTGTTTAAAGGATGGGGTACTCCTAGAGCCTGGGCCGTCTCTCGTCTGAAACGCTTCGGTGCCAAAGGGTCGCGAAGCAAACGACGGCTTTTCAAGCGACATGCTCTGATCCGTAAACTTACGGCTCAAGTTTTTTCAGGGTCCACCTGCCCCCTCTCCTCCTCCTCTTCTCCTGGGTTGTGGGCCCCCGCAATTTCTGACATCTCTCGCGTGTCGGACTCGCTCGTGCCGAGTCTTTGGGCAGGCGATGCTTCCAAGGAAGCGTCTTCATATGATTCCAGTTGCTCTGGCCTTGGCAGACATGATACGTGTATCTATATATATATATATATATATATATATATATATATATATACATACGTATATAGAAATAGATAAATGCATAACTAATCGCATTGTAGTTTTACTCATCATCCTATATATATATATGTACGCATCTACACTTCTATAATACTGTAGTATAGTGTCTATCAGCTGCTTTACTATATTTCATTTCACTCTGAACTATCACATTCTATGATATTGTCTGGCTCAACAAAATATATGGTATTATGACATATTATATTAGAGTATTTCTAATATAATATGTGGTTGCCGTGTCCATTCTATGTGGCTGCCGTATGCTGATGGTGTTACAGTATGTTACCGTTGTGGTGTTATTTTACTTGGTTGCCATCCAGTAAATATGGGTACATTCTATTATAATATAACATATTACATCATAGCAGACTGTAGTATATTACCGTATACGAGTGTATAGTATATCATATATGCATAAATTGCTCATGGGCCCACGTCGGCCCAAGAGGGTCCAATCGACCCAAGAGGGCACTAAGACGGCCCCAAGAAAGCTTCAGATGGAGATGGCCGCCAGGTGGCCCAAGCGAGCTTCAAGACGGCTCCATAGGCCTTCCAAAGGGCCCCCGAGAAGGCCTGACGTGGCCAAAGCAATGCATTGAATCGCTTCGCTCATTCCGCCGGCCCGTATTGTGCCGTCGCGGGCGTTTGCTTGCGCGGTCGCGAGCCAGGCGGCGCCGGTGGGCCGCGGTCGTTTTCCAGAGGCGTTGCGGCAGAACGCATGGGGATGAAGCAGTTTGTTTGGAGCTTGTTGTGGGGGCTTCGGCCTCTACTGTCTTACAAGGTGGCTATATCGTGGTTTTCGGCCCATCCCGCCACCGTGCCTGGGTTGTAGGTCAAGAGGCCTCTTGGATGTTCACTCCTGCTCCTCCTCCTCCTCCTCCTCCTCCTCCTCCTCGGAGCTTTGCAGGGATTCCTGCATGTTGTCGGGGTTCCTGAGGGTTCGCCTGGGGCCCGTTATTCATATTCTTGGTTGTGTTTACAGAAGACACGCAACCGACAACCTCTCAGAATTCACGCTGACCTCCAGAGCCCCCCACACATTTCCAGGACCATCCCAGGTTCATCTTCATCCAATCGCAATTGGAGGAAAACGCAGTGAAGGATCCAAGGGTGAGGGACGCGAGACAAAACTGAGTGTTGGGGATCTGGGGGGGGGGGGGGGGCATATCGG